>CM051268.1:13809354-13964354 GCA_027921565.1 Artemia sinica | reverse complement strand
ATACTTTGCAAGGATTGTCATCAAGTGAGATTCTATTCATTTATTTTTCTTATCATAATAATCTGTTATTATCTTTGTCATTTCCTCTATTTGTTTCTTCTTCTAATACAATAATAATAAAGACTATATAAAAAAGCGAGGAATAGCTGTCATATAAATGATACGAAGAAAAAAAGGAGACACGACACTGCTTCGTATGCAGAAAAAATGATTTCCCTTGTTGGTCGAGATCGGCGATTGCGATTGTCATCAAGTGAGATTCTATTCATTTATTTTTCTTATCATAATAATCTGTTATTATCTTTGTCATTTCCTCTATTTGTTTCTTCTTCTAATATAATAATAATAAAGACTATATAAAAAAGCGAGGAATAGCTGTCATATAAATGATACGAAGAAAAAAAGGAGACACGACACTGCTTCGTATGCAGAAAAAATGATTTCCCTTGTTGGTTGAGATCGGCGATTGCAATTCTACTATATGGGGTTTTAGGCTATGGTGGTTCTAATGGTGTAACACTGTTTTCGTGGGTTTCAGACCATTTTTAAAAACTTGTTTATTTATTTTTGGTTTTTGTCATTCTTATAAATCTGTTTTCGCAATAAACTTTTACCATTAAGATAAAGGGAAATAACTGTCAGTATTCCTGAATCAGCTTCAACTGCCGATTCTTCCTCACTTGTCAGTTTTTTTTTCAAAATACCTTTCTAGGTTTTTGGTTACTATGGGATAAAGTTCGTTCTTTACTAGGTGTATAGAGCGCCAATTGAGGAGATTGCTAATCCAGTTTTCAATTCAATGTTGTTTTTTTTTAATTAGAACCTCTTCATAGGGGTGTAAAGAATGCCAATTATTTTATTAAGATTCTTTGCAATAATTATCATCAAATGAGATTCTATTTATTTGTTTTTCTCATCATAATAATTTGTTATTATCCTTGTCATTTCCTCCACTTCTTTCTCCTGCTACTATACTAAAATGTCTATATAGAAAGCTAGGAATAACCATCCTATAGAAGAGAAAAAGATATTTTACTTGAAAAAATCTTATGCTTCAAAAACTGTTTGATCTTTTTACTGGTCGTGAAGAATTTAACTTTTCGTTTCTTTATTGGTTTAAAATTTCAAACAGGAACAGATTTTGTTCCAAAAGTGTTGTTATTGACTTCCTATTCTAGCATACGCTGTAGGAATAAGGCGATAGCATTACTATATCCCATACGTGAATCAATAAAATTAAAGGACATATTTTACCACGGAATTATAAGAAAATAATATTTCTTTCCCTAAGAATAAAAACTGAATACTGCCTAAGCTAGGTCGTTCGTTTGTTTTTCTTTTTCTTTTTTTTTGTAACGACATGTGTACTTATTAAAACTTCCCGCTGAAAGAAACTTACAAAGTTTTCGTTTCCAAAATTTGCTTTTATTTTTTGGGGCTAAAAAATAGATGTTACCGGGGAGACAAAAACAAAAGTAAAACTAGTTAACGTCGCTACAGGTGATTATGCTGACTGCACAGTGTATTATCTACCCATATGTCTTTGACTTGACTGCATCCTGATTATCCTGACTGTACAGAGTGTACTATCTACCCACATGTCTTTGTCTTTGACTTTGGCAGATGAATTATCGAAACTACTTATCTGAAGCACGAAATACTACCACTAACAGTTCACTACAGCACCAAGCCGCCTGACGAAACAATTAAGAGACTGTATACAAGGATATGTCCTTTTATTAGACAGTGAAACAAATATATATAAAATCTCTAGATATTTCGATGACATAGTCAGTCATCATCATCAGTAGAGAAATTTAAAATATATGTGAAATTTGCTGTGACCCGGAAGTTATTATTTTGTTCAGTTTAGATATAGTTTGTTTTAATTCTACTACTTTAGTTTCTCTACTGATGATGATGACTATGTCGTCGAAATATCTAGAGCTTCTATAGATATTTTTTTTTTCATTGTCTAATCCTTATTTGGAGCTCTTATTTGTTTCGTTATAGAAAAGGCAGCGTGGTCTTGGAAAAAATGCCAAAGCCGCCTGAGATGTCCATAGCTCCACCTTCACCCCAGTCTGTTCAAACTTTCACTCTTTGCCCCCCTCCAATGAAGTTCCGATAGCCTTTAAATTCTTCCTTATGACCTCTTCCTATTCCAATACGGGATGACCTGTTTTTCGTTTGGTCCAAGATGGATGGCCCTAGTCAGAGTACAATATTTGGCACCCTTCATCCATAAAGTAAGGCCTAGCATTCTCAACCTCTTTCATTATAGCCCTAGGAAGTGGTATAAAATTCTCTGTGGTATTGTTTTTCAAAATAATGTACACAAGCACCGAAAAAAAGAATCTTGTGCACTTTTTGTATTTGAGAAAGGTTTGGAGCTTCTCCTTTTTGTAGAAGTGCCATTTTCCTCCTTTGACAAGCACCCTTATCTCAATCCAATTTTACCGCCGCCTTGTTGTCGAACATCTATTTTGTTTCATGATTTTTAAACCTATTTGAACCTATTTGACTTAATTATTTGCTTATTCTGCTTTAGAGCTCAATAAGTGGTAATTCGTCCTTTTAGGGATAGATAATACTTGGATTATTTATCTATTCGTATAAGCTAACAATGTTTTTGATTAGTTTTATAGGTTTGCTTTTTTTAGAAATTTATTTTGATATTCAAACCGCATTTAAAAGAGCGCAGTAATTACGCTTGTTGAGTAAGTTGTTGTAACTAATTTTAGTTAATTGCAACGGGCTCTGTTGAACACAGGGCAGGTCTTAGTTGTGGTAAGGCGAGATACAACATCAGGGTTGCCAACTTTTTGGTCCATAAATATGTCCCCTCAGTATCCAAAATTATGTCATTTTTAGCAAAAATATGTCCATGTCTCAAATATGTCCATCTTGAAATCTCAGAACCTAGAGGTTATTTTTCTTATCAATTGGGATATTGACCAAAAGACGCTTTGGAAACATCTTTCAAAGCGGCCAGTCAACATCAAATATATTGAAAACGAAAAAAAAACAACATTTAATACAAGCACAAAACTCATAAAAACAAGTAAACACTAAAAATAATTTGTGGGAGCTTGGCATCCTTACATTTTCTTATGGCAGACCAGAAAACTGATGGATGTGCTTATTCAGAACGGAAATTAAAAATTCTAGTGCCCTTTTTCAGTGACCAAAAAGAATGGAGGGCAACTAAGCCCCCTCCCACGCTCACTGTTTTCCCAAAGTCACCGGATCATAATTTTTAGATAGCCATTTTGTTCAGCATGTTCGAAAAATACAATAACTATGTCTTTGAGGATGACCCCCACAGTCTCCGGGGGACGGTCTGCAAGTTATGAACTATGTCCAATGTTTACATATAATATTGGTTATTGGGAAGTATACAGAAGTTTTCAGGGCAATTTTTTTTTGGTAGTTGGGGGGGGGGTCGGGTTTTACATGGGAGGAGCTTTCCGGGGAGGAAGAGACATTGCTATGAAGGGGGCGTCGGATTTCCCAGCATTATTTAAAAAACAATAAGAAATTAAATGAAAAAAACAATTTTTCAACTGAAAGTAAGGAGCAACACCAAAACTTAAAACAAACAGAAATTAATACGTACATGATTGGGTTCGCCCCCTAGTCATTACCTCGCTCTTTGCGCTAAATTTTTTTTTAGTTTCATCAGAGCTATTTATTCTAATTAATGGCATTTGTGATTAAGGGGCCATTCTTATAAAACTGGAAGAAAATTTGAACTTCGGCGTAAAGAGCGAGGTATTGAAAAGGGGTTAGGTAAGTTAATTCGCAAGTTACGTCAGATCAAAAGTACGCGAAAGCCATTTAGCCAAAAAAGTAGAATTAATATGCAAATTTCGTTTCAATTATTCATGTACGGTGAGCCAAAACTAAATAAAAAAAAAGAAGATTAAATAAAAAAATTAAATAAAAAACAAGTTTTTTTTAACTGAAATTAAGGAGCGATATTAAAACTTAAAACGAACAGAAATTATTCCGTATAAGAAAAGGGCTGTCCCCTCCTAAATATATATATATATATATATATATATATATATATATATCTATATATATAATATATATATATATATATATATATATATATATATATATATATATATATATATATACATATATATATATATATATATATATATATATTATATATATATATATACATATATATATATATATTATATATATATATAAATGCTGACGAAAACAAGAAACGGGGAAACATATGGGAATAATACAATTCGTCTATCTATACGTCTGCATATTAGAGGCGCTGGGAGGTAAGTATAGCGAAATCGATTTCAAAGTTTGATAACTACAATTTTTGCATATTATAAAAATAGGAACTGTCTTATTAACATATCTCCTCTTCAATAGCCCCAATCTTAGGCTTATACTATATATATTACTTTATAGTGTTATAAACTAAGTAGATATATATAGTATTTATGTATACTATATATATTTACTACTATATGTATATATAGATACTTATGCATTATGCGGTACCCACCGCTATATACTGTATAAGGAAACCAGGCATGGAGACCCGTCGGTAATTTTTTCGCAGATCATATTATTGACATACGAATAAAGTAAACATACCAATCGATGCCTTTTTTTATGCTCTTTCCAAACAGGAGAATCATTTTTGTCGGATATGAATTTTACCCTCACCCCTATATATACCAATTCAGGGTATATATTTGCACATTAGGGCGGGGGGTGTAAATTTTATTTCTGATGTAAATGGGAGGTAAGTTTAAACTTTACCCCCCCCCCCCCCCCTAATGTGCAAATATATGCCCTGAACTGGTATATATAGGGGTGGGGGTGAAATTCATTTCTGACAAAAATGATTATTATATTTGGAAAGATCATAAAAAAAGGCATCGAGTGGCATGTTTACTTTATTCGTAAGTCAATAATATGATTTGTGAAAAATTTACCTATATATATATATATATATATATATATATATATATATATATATATATATATATATATATATATAATATATATATATATATATATATATATATATATATATATATATATATATATATATATATATATATATATATATATATATATATATATATATATATATATATATATTTGAGCTATATCTCACCTAACATTAAATTTTTACTTACTTAAATTTCTCTCAGCTCCTTTCCCGTGATGAAAATTTTCAAACTGAAGGAATTTACCCCGGGTGTTTGACAACTTGGCTTTAGTTTTGATTTCAGACCATCAACAATCGAAAGGTTTCATTTTGTTAACTTTTCATTGAGCTTTTTGTGTGACGTTCGGAAGCCGTAAGTAAGTTTATATGAAAAAGGCGACAGCTTGTCCTTTATCTTGACCGTGGCGAGTAAAAATCAGGGCTAATAATACCATTTATAGGTGAAAGAATTTTGAAGGCATTTTCAGAAAGTTTGCTTCAGGGAAGAGCAAGCAACCCCGTAAAATAAATACCGAGCTTAAAAAATAAGTAGATTTAAGTCTTAGCACTCATTTGGTGATGAGTGACATTTTTTTATGAAAGTAATTTGTTTTGCGTAATAAATTTGGAAAATGTGTCCACTTTATGTCCCAAATGTCTAAAATGTGTCCATTTTTTGCGCTATTATGTCATTATGTCCAGGCACATAGAAATATGTCCTTTGGACATAAAATATGTCCAGTTGGCAACCCTGTACAACATCAATAGTTTTAAGCAAAACCTTTGGCTTGGTTCAGTAATAGAGAGAAACATCTATCTCATAAAACACGCTATGTAACTCTTATTGGGGATTTATATATACAATAATATTACAAAGAAAATTTGAACAATGTTTAAAACATAAGTAAAATAAAATCAGAGCCATAATATAGAGTAGATGTATTCATTTTAAGTATATATACTCAAGTATAGTATAAGTATATATATGTATATATAAGTATATATTCAGCCAACATAATTGAATATGAGCCATGCGGAGGTAGATCTGACCTTGTGTACTTAAAAAAAAAATTGGAAGCTTTTGTGTAAAGCACTTGATGATACTTTAACTTGATAGAATCACAAAGATATTGTTTGGAATCAAGGATATTGTTTTTTCTTTATCAAACTCTGAATAATTTATTAGTTTCCAGTTTGCATGTCTATTTATAATTCCGACAGAATAATACTGGATATTCTACCAGATGACTGGATCATCGAAACTGGAAGTAACAACGATCAATCCACTTGATCAATTTATTTTCTGAAGGGCTCGTATGTATATGACCGTTTTTCAGATAATCCTCTTACAGGAATTTTTTCTTACAGGAATCCTCTGTTCGTTACCATCCGGTTGGAGCCAAGTGCCGCTCCTGTGGAAGTTACAATACATGCAGATCCTCTAATCCTGAACTTTTTAGTAAGAATAACTATATTTTTATTTAATCCTGGACTACTAAGAGCGTTTCTTGGCCGTCATGGCTAAGTGGTTGGCGTGGTGGGTTGAGAATCCTTTGTCCGAGGGGCATGGGTTTGATTCCTGGTATGGCCTGTTATTAGATATAGGACGGGGGTCAGCGGCCACTCAATAAACATCTTTACTCTCAAATTCATAATAAAAATAAACAAAACATTTAAACGGGCTTTGTTTGAATTTTCTATACTTTGATTTACGGCCCTATCGTACCATAGTACTTGCATAAACTTTAAAATCTGTATCTAAAAAAATAACTTAAAAAAATTCATTTTATTGGATTTTAATTTTCGCTTTTCTTGTTCCAGCTGAGCCTCCAGAAGTAACCACTCGACGTGGGACAGGCTTTGGGGAAGTGATTCGTATATCACATGGACGTGGGAGAGCCAATAGTGAACCAGTTGTTGAGACCAGTGATGGTAGTGTCAATTCATCTGAAGAAACCGGTGACAGTTAGAGACACATTATTTTAGTGTTTATGTATGACCTTGTCTTATTATGAAGTTGGTTTCCTACTCTCTAAGCTTGCATCCGTATAACTATGAAGTTGAAAATTGATTTTCCTTAGTGATATAATTACACGCAATAGGGAATATTCTCCCCCTTTAAGAAGCTTCTACCTCCCCCTCCCATGAAAACCTTCCACAAAAATATGTAAAATAGTGTAAAAACTTGGATATTCAGGCTTAGAATCTTTTTTGAAGCTCCTGCTCTGCCCTCTTTCCCCCTGACAAAATCTGCCAGTTCTCACTAGACTTTTGATTATGTTAATCTTGTCAGTGTCAAGATTCCAGGGCATATTTCAATACTTTTGAAATAATTGGCAAAAATTATTCTAAAAGCTGTTCTCAAAGACCAGACCAAAAAGTGCGGGCAACTTGTAAGAATAGAAACTGGCGCCTGCGTCTTTGAAAATCACTAAAGCCATCTAGCATTTGTCTTTTTTTTATTTTTTTTTTCAATCTTCTTAACTGTGCAGAAACTGAGATTAGGTACTTACTACTACAGTAATTATGCCATTTGCAGGACCTAGAATAATTTTGAATTTTTATCATACTGAAAAATGCCAAGAAACGCCAAACACTAAATGGCGTTAATTATTTTTTTTTGTCGACGCTAATGCCAGTTTCTACTCTTATAAGTTATCCATATTCTTCGGGCAAGGAGCAGCAGGCCGATTATATGTTCAACAGCTCTTTGACCCTCATACTCTACATTGCCCTGCTTATTCTCTCGTTATTATGAGCTTGACACTAGTTTTTGGAAATTGTCTCAGAACTGTGAAGACGTCACATGGCCTTTAAGCCTGATAAGTAACGATTTATGCCTTGGAATTAATAGAAACTCGATTGTCTTAATTAATATATATTAAATTTGGAGTTTATGAAAATTTGGGCACCTCATCGTTTCGCTAAAAAATGCGACCTAAAATCAATGCGTGGAATCAAAATTGACTCGTGTCATTATCTTACCCCAGTGTTGTGTTATTTTATTGTTTTGTTTTTTAACATTTTCAGATCGGTGTTTATTTTATCCAGTGAACGAAAATTCAACTGCCTCATTTTCGAATCTTAATGTATAATTCTTTGTAGATTAGAATGTTGCTTTATATCCTTGTCAACAAACTATTTTAGTTTATTCAATAATGGAGTTCGTATATAGAATTTTGTTTCTTAACAGAGCTTTTTTCTTTCAATTATGTGTTCAATTAATTAGCATGTTTCTGCTCCAATGATAAGCAGCGTTTTATCCAGATACAAAAAGGTGGATTAGTAAAAAATTATATTGCTAGACAGTTAATGAAAACTAAGTCACTGATCACGGGTCTTTAGAAATTCAAAATGCGTCGTGGTATTTTTGAGAAATGGGGATTATAACCCATCTCTTAAATTGAAGAATGTTTCGAACGTACTCGAAATTCAATCCGATTAAGACATAGTGGAAATTTTAATTTCGACCAAGTGGAATCTGAAGTTTCTAGGCTTGATGAAAATTAGAGAAATCTAAAATTAGGAAAATGAAAATTCCGTGTAAAAACAAATCAAGTCAATTTTTTTTCAAAATACCCGGTTAAATCCAAAATTTGTCAAATCCGTGAAAAACCATAGACATAGTAGTTTATAATGTCTACAGACGGCTTCTTGTACCTTTTCTGTCATGATGCCATCATAGGTTGGCCTAAGGTGTTTTACCGGCTTGGGTATTGCAATTTGTCCTGTTATATCTAATGTCTATTCATGTTATAAATCTATTGGAAGAATAGACGAACTGTAGGAAGTAATAGAAACAAATTAAAAAAAAATCGTGCCGTTTTTGGGTGATTTCTGGGGCAGCAAAATACAGTTTTTGACTAGCGTTCTATTCCTGTTTTAGCTCTCAAAATAATGCCAAATTTCTCTTTTTTGTCCAAAATCGGTTAAATCCCCTTTTTTTAAAACTATAATTTGTATATATAATGAAAATATAATGTAATAATAATAATATAATATAATGATAATAAACAGTACTGAGCTTCAGGGATTTTCCACCTACTGTGCCTCCCTTGCATCAGACCTGACAGGGAAAGAATGGGTAATATATAAGAAGTATAACACGCGATGAGTGCCTATACTGTAGCAAGAGCTATATGGAACTCGCACATTGAACCCTGAGATAATCTTCGAAGCTATTTTATTGAAAGTGGTCTGAAAGGAATGATTTCTTAACTGGTCGTATCATGAATTGCTAGCAAAAGCTTCCTTGTGCAAACAACTAGTTATCAGTAAGATTTAAAAATTTGAAACGTGTTTCCAGGTTTGTCCCTCCCTTTTAAGATTTCACTGGAGAGGTATATCACATACAAATGTAATTATCAGGGTAAGTAGTAGCTAATAAAATGATGAGTAATGTATTTTATTTACCAAACTAACGATATTTCCGACTACAATAATTAGTTTTATTTACCTCAAAAAGCATGGGCAATCTGCTGGTAATATTGAAGAAAAAGTGCAAGGACATTTTCAAGACGATACCACGATTTGGTATTAGAGTATTTTTTTTAAGGAGGTATGGGTTGGACTGGTGGGAATATTTGGAAAGTGTTTTTTATACCTCAATTTTTTAGTATAGTGCAAGTTTCAGTAATTAACGAAATTTTCCTAGAAAAAACAAATCAAGAAAAGCTTTTTTTAAACCTTTTTTAAATAATACTCTATTATCCTTTAAAAAAATAGTTTGGGTCTCTTGATCAGTCGATTGTCTATCCACTGAATCTCTGAAAATTGCATGCAGGGCTTATCTGATCTGCACAGTACCAATAACTTTTATGATTTATCTTCCTCTGTTATGTTTCTTATTTGGGTATTTATACAGTAGCGTCAATTCACGGAAATTTAGGGGAAGAAATGGGTTAAGAGGTATTTTTTAAAAATAAAGGGGGTATAGTCGGTTTTTGTGGGGTTTGGGGGTATAGGGGGTTTGTTGTTTTTGTGACAAAGATACCTAAAAAGACATTTAAAGAAAATGAATATCTACCAAAGAAAAGGTATTTTCGAGATCTAGGACAGAATGCCCCTCCCCCCTAAATGGCGCCACTGTATTTATAGTCTTTGATTAGGGTGATTTTTTTTTTGTTCTCTAGTGGCCAAATTCTATGGCAACCTTAAACCATCTTCCAGTCTACTAGACTCATTAACCAAATACCCTTTTGATTTTTTTTTTTTTTGCTCTAGATTAAGACGCTGAATCTGGTGATTAATCATCCAGAAATATTGAAATAATCCTTTAATAAATCATTGTCGCTAATTGATCTGTGGAGTAATCATTATAACACACTTATTTATAGCAGATATCTAATAGTCAATCCAACTTGTTGGATTCAAGATTGTGTTTACTAAGTTCAAGTTCCTAGCTTGAATAGTTGAGCTGTATTTTTAAGTTCATGTTTATATTTTAGCTTGATTTTATATATTAAAACTGTAAAATAAAGGGAACGGATTATTCAGACTAATTCTACTGGCAAATGACTTGTCTTAACTTTTTATCCCTTTTTAAATCGCATTTTAACCCTTTTTAACATTTTAACAAGGGTGTAAAATTTAATCATGCAGTGAAGTAAAGATGACCATGCTCTTTCTCAGGGTATTGATAAGATTCAGAAAATGTATAGCTTATACCTAACATCGTAAGGATGTTTCAAAGAAGCTACACTTCTAGGCATTCTTGGTCTAAACCAAGACACTCAATTTGTTGTACTTTGGAGTGGCAGGGGATCTATTTTTTATGGAAAATGTATTCCATCATCGCGGTGAATAACGGAAAGAGCAGTTTGAGAATATTAGGAAATATATGGGTCACCCAGAGAAATGTGGAAAACTGCCTAAAATCCTTATCTAATCTGGACATTATTGATGCAAAATTCTTCTCCAATGACCTCAATTGGAAGAGATGGAGATGTGCTAAGGAATCGGACAATCTAAAAGTAATTCTAAAAATATGGTCATCCTTGTAATTTTGTTTATTTGAATAGTAAAATGCTAATTTTGGGCAAGATGTATTAAAAACATGTAACTTAAACATATTGCGTGCTTGTATCAGAAAGTTATGGTCAGTTTTTTTTTGGAAATTCAAATTATGGGCTTATGAAGTCAGTTGGCGTATGACTGCTTAAAGAGCTTTCTTTTTAAAGTCTTATGGTTTACCCTTGGGTACAGCACACACTTACTGTGTTGAAAAAAAAAGAGATTCAAATTATAAATTCTTTTAAAAATATCCTAGCTTTATGCTTAGTTAATTGCAACATTCAAAGTTCCTTTGCCTAATTTAGTGGAACTATATTTGAATTGTCAAGGTTGTGTGGTCAATTTAACTATCAATAACTATAAATCTAGGATAATAGTTGATTAGACCTCTATGTGTTTTAAATTGTATTATTATCAATCCCTTTCATCAGACTTTAATAAAATCATTATTTGACAGCTTTACTCTGTGTCTAGGTTTTGATGATTTTTTTTTTTTTTGCACGTGCACAGTTCCTAAGGACAGAATCAGAGGGTTTTGTTGTGAAAGTGGAGCAAGCTAAATTTTGCATGTCAAGGAAATTGCATCCCAAATGGGGTATAAATTCTTGTGGCAAAGGACCTCAGACGGGCCGTGCTGTGCCAGAGCCACGCCATAGTTACATCTGTTGATAAAATGTTGACATTGATAAACGGCATGCGTTTTTACTGGATTTTGACGTCGCGCTTGTATTACAAAAAGCGGAAAATAAAATGGCAAGAAATTGGTTGGAAAAGCTTGTGCTAACACTATTTTTTATACTCGCTAAACTATGTCTCTATATTTTGCCAGATTCGTCTTAGAAATAAAAACTTGCTGTTCCAAATTCCACCTTTTCTATTTTCAAAAATTACGCCTTGAATCTTGACTCTAATTGGCCAGTCTTAAATTTTATACTGAAAAGTTGAACGATTTTCAACTCGAAATTGTAAACAGGATGTGTAACTGGGGCTGAAGTCGTGGGTGGCAACTAAAACAAATATGTCTGTAATGTGACCAGGGCATTGCAATCCTGAGCTATGTTAGGATAAATGGGCTCCAACAGGAATGTACGCGGAAATCCTGTTCAGGGGGAGGGGGTTAATAGAAAAGGAGCAAAAACAAGTGGTTATGCGAGAAATCATTATTAATTGAGAGCTTGAGGAGGCAATCATTATTGGTTTAAATTTACAAAATGACGAGAAACCAGGGTACTACAAGAAAGGATAAGGACTACATTATCAACACTATAATGACAAAAGACTAAAATCCCGCTAGGCCTTGTGTGTTAACTTCAATGGCGGCAGATTAAAAAAAAAAAAATCCTAAAAAATTGCTTCCTATAATTTTCTTGGCAGTTAATATAAAATCCTCCTACCTTGCTTTAAGTGATGGTGAGGGAAGGGGGTGTTGGAAGCCGACATTAGCCCCGGGTGCTAAAAACCATAACTACACTTGTGGTTGTTAGTTGCCAATTTTTGCTGGTCAACAAATCTGTTTCTGCAAGCTAACAAAAAAATGTGACAATCGGGACAGAGGAAACAGGCCCTAGAATCAGAGTTAAAAAACCATTCGTAACATTATCCTCTTACTGAACTGTAATTGTTTAATATGTCCACTGAACCCAACCTATACAGGTTAGGATGTTTCACCCAAATGCGGGACACACTTCACTTTGGCTAATTGAAGCCTGATCTGGACTTGGAAGAAGCCATCTTTCATAAGGAGATATTTTCTTCCTTGACCCAAACAAAATCTGCTAATCTGCCTTTCTGCATCTTGTTAGGATCTCAGTATAATTAGAAGTTTCTGATTTTCCCTAAATGTGTTATGTCTCTTTTTCTCACCTGGAGATAAACGAATAGGACTTGCAGCTTTTAATGCCAAAATTGTTTGTGTCTTATCAGAGGCCAAACAAAAGTCTTCGTTATAGATTAAAGCTGTTTGGCAACAGAAATAAAAAAAAACCCTAAAAAGTAAGGTTATCGGCACCTAAAACATGGTTTTGACATTGAATGAAATAATTTTTTTTACGTACAAATTTGGTTCGCTTTCGAAATAGCTCATGATGCAAAAACTGCAAAAAGTCACTTGTTTAAATTTATTTTATTAATCAAATTACCAAATAGCCTTACAAAGTCATTCTTCAGTGGTTTCATCTTTCTTTTTTCTGTATTTGCACTGCATCCAAACTCTGTACATTGTAAGCTGTCGTCCACGATTCACTAAAAGTCTCTTGTCTTCAATATTTTGTTCTTCTTCGAAACCAGCCTTCGTGAACAGAGACCGTAACTCATCTGAAAATTAATCAAATGGTAAAACGAATAAGATAAGATTTATTCGCAATTAAATAAATACAATATTAATACACGGTGCTAATCCCCACAAAGGAGGCATGAATATTCCCCCTCCGTTATTTGGTCTGTAAAGGATGGGGTATATACATTTCTACATTAATTAGAGAAAACAAGAAAAGGAAAAGAGAGAAAGCGAAAAAAGGATTATGGAGATTATAACATCATTCAGCAAAGAAAAATATATAAAAAAAACAAAATAAAAAACCACAAATAAATAAATAAAAATCAACTGAAATCAATCCTTCCCAAAAAATAGATTCAAAGAGAACCCAAGAGTATACCCCATTTTAGCGTTAATCATGTTATATCGTGTTTTTACTTCGACATTTTTGACTATACATCTATAGTTTCGAATGCTGACTAGAAGAGAAAAATAAATCTGGTTGTTCACTATGACACCGTGGGGCACAATTTGCCCCAAAAGGATTAATAGGCCTTCCCGCCAATCTCAAATTGACAATAGTATTCTAGAGGAAGTAATTTGATCCTTTATTTAGCAAAACCTTTACAAAGAAAATATTCTTACGAAACAGAAATAATCCTTTTCTTAGGTCAAGTTTCACTGGAATATTTTACATTATTGCCCAATGTTATTGTTTTCTTGACAAAAACACCGGCTATGTTGAGGATTTCTTAATTAGAATATTGTACTTCAATGAAACTATTCACGATGAACTCATAAATGCAGAGAATGAGGATAGTTTTCCCTGGATCCACCAATGATTGCAAATAGTTCTAGGATGGGACAAGATCTAACAAAAATGTCTTTTCCCAACGGTTGTCAAGCTTAAGCATGGTTATCATTATCCTTAAACAGTTCTAAATCTTTATTAGAGCGGTTAGACCAGTATCCTTAAAGTACCAAGACATCAAAATCAAAACATTTATTTCCCTTGACCTCTGTTTATTCCTGACAACTAGGATTAGGACTAAGATCTAAGAACTAGGATTGTCTAAGATATTTTCTTTGCTTTGTTTCATAATTATGAAGTTTATAGTGCAGTACCCCATTTCGTCAATGTCGCCACGTTGAACCGCAAAAATAAATAACCAAAACTAAATGTATAAATTTAACAATGTCTTTTCTCGCAAAGAATCCAACATTAAAAATCTGTTGAATACCAAAGACAATTAAATCTTCTAAAGGATGCTACACCTTCTCAAGCTGTTTGATGCCATAGGTTTTTGGCTTTTTTTCTGGTTTTTACCCATTTTTTGTTTTTAATTTGACGGCTGCTTCTACCAAAACTAAATATTTGCATGTTAAGGTGTTTCATTATAAGCTGAATTCTCTACTTTTCCTAACTTTTTAACATGTACGCGGTTATTCAAGTTTCCGCTTAATGACTTCGGAAAATTAGATTTTCTTGTCACTGTCGTTGGTACCTGAAGATACCTACAATTCAAGACCGTACTAAGGATTTTTTCGGAGGGGGTTATTTTCTTGGGGAGGAGGGAGGTTTTGCAAAATTAACCTTAGAAAAGCATTAAACATTGGTTTACATACATTTTTATTACTTTTTTACGAGTCGAACAAAAAAAAAATTTGGGGGTAGTTTCAAACTCGGCAACCCCCCGCTGAATACACGCTTGCTACGATTATACTGATTTTCTCTATTCACTATCAGTAAATGATGATTCCAATGCAAATGCTATGTCGTATACTAAGCTATAATTTCATCGAGGGGCACAAATTCTCAATGTCACTCTTGGGAGAGTGTAAAGAGGGAGGCTTTAAATAGACTGGGATGGAGGTGTGTGCGTAGCTGTGTTGGTCTCAGGCGACTTGATGCTGCAGTGAGTTGTTAGTAGTAGTAGTATTACTAAATTAGTTCTGGTAGCTTATTCGACGTCTCTCAGACGCATAGGCTTTTTTCACCAAATATATTGAAAGAAAAGCTGTTCAGATGAACAAATTGACAACTATTGTTTTTGTACCGATGTATTTGGATCTGATTTCATACGAATTTGAAGCAAATTATATCATCAATTTACGTAACCAATCTTGCATCCTATCGTATCTACCAACAATCGGATTTCTTTATTTTGAATGAGAAAAAAAAAATCCAGTTTAGAGTCATTTAGAAATTCTCAGAATCCTCTGAATTAAGATTCTGAGAAGAATTTTGATGATTCTGAAAATGTCTAAATAACTTTAAACTGGATTTTTGGTTTAACTAAAGTAAAGTTCTCCGAAACCCAATTTTTGGCTGATACATATGATAGTGTGCAAGAATGGCGACGTTTTGCTAATTTAAAATTCTACCCATTTAAAAATCGCTGTTTGATTTTACCTGGAACCCCCAAAAGATAGAAAAAAGCGTATTTTGATTCTGCCTGGCATACAAGTAATATTCTATTCAGTCCACCATGGTGATATAAAACCTGCCTGTAGTTGATGTAACTTTATTGCCTTGTGACAGGATAAGTTTGTTATTTTTTTTAAGACGATGATTCAACCAAGCAAGACAGTGTGATAATAGCTGAATCATTTCCAAGGTTTCGTTTTTCTTTTCTGACTCATTACAGTTCAAGCTCTGGAAATAAAACTCGACTTAATGTCTTTTTTTTAGCAGCCTCTGATAAATTTTACGAAATTTCTTTGAATTCATACAGTCAGCAGATTTCATTAAAAGGTGACGAATTAATTAATATTAATCAGTATATTAAATTAAATATGTAAAAAGTAATTAATGTATTGCTAATTAATGCATTACTGAGTTACATTAATTAAAAGATTAAATATGTAGTTTGGTAAGTGTACCCTCTTTTGAGTAACGAAAACCTCGATGTAACACCCTCTGCAAAATTTTGGGACAGACTCAACAAGATGTCAGTGATCAGTAGCCCCAGCAAAACAATTTTTTTATAGAATGAATTTTTATATTTTTCTATTTTTAGTATGTTCCATTTTTGGCTTTACCATTTCTAATAAGCCACTGAAAAGAAGATGAATATTTTAAATCGCTAGATGAAAAAAACGAAATTATCTTCAAGAATTAAAATCTGAAAACAAGAGATTACTCAAGGACTATAAATATTTATCAAATTTTACATACAACTTTTATTACTAGAATCTTGCGTTTCAAATTAAAATTGTAAATTCAAACTGTTTAGGTATAGGAAATGGTAGGAAAAACTGTCTCCTAAAAACAGATGTTTAGCCTGCAAAAAAATCCGCTGTTGACTTTTTTCAAATAGAAAAAATCCAATATAAAAACTTATTTGCTTTATAACCTTTTTTAAACAAAGGTAAAATTTTAGCTACTTTAAGACAAACTGGGAAAAATCCATTTTTTATACAAGAATTAAAAATATATAAAAGCGGCTGAAAAAGTACACCAGCTAATTCTTTAAACAGAGAAGTCGATATACCATCACATCCTGCCGAAAATCCATTTTTCAAACTAGTAACGGCTTTTTGGTATTCCGAGAACCGGATAGGGTACACAAATATAGTCTTATCTACTTTATTTGGTAAATATTTTCTATGATTATGTGTTCCAGCAGAAATTTGATCCACCAGACCATGTCCAACTTTTCTAAAATGGTCAGCAAAATTGTGGAATGGTAACTTTTAAAACTTTGTCTTTTCGGGTTAAAAGATTGGTTTCACGCAAGTAAGAACATAAGAGTAAGCGAGCCTTATGTTGTCGAGTAAAAACCGTTTTTTCCATCCTGTTTTGACAGTCATTTGAACCGTTTCTTATTTGACGAAAAAATGTATATGGTACGGCTGTAAAGACCATCCAAGGGTGTTAGAAATTATTCCTGCAAACTAATGAATCAGATATCATTCTAATTTTAAATATTTAATCTTCACAGTGTAACCACTATTGCATTTTTAAAGATAGTTTCAGGAAAAAAGTACGTTTTTTATGTTTATCTTTTCAAGACGGTATTTGCGGAGAAGCTGAACTCTTCAGCGTCTACTAAACTTGCATTAAGTATTAATAATAATTTGAAAATAATTACTTTAATTTGATACTATAATATTTAAATGAGATGTCTTTGTATAGATACTCATAATGTTTTTATTGTTTTGTGAACTACGTATTTCAAGTCACGAGAGAAAAAATTAGAATAATTATATTAGCCTTTATCCGATTGATTAAAAAGAAGATGAATAAAAAAAATTTCAAGTGAAAGCAAGGAGCAACATTAAAACTTAAAACGAACAGAAATTATCCTGCATGTGAGGGGGGTTGCCCATTCGTCTACCCTCACTCCTTACACTAAAGCCTTAAAATTTAAAAAAACACTTCTCACCCAAATTCAGCGGGTCTTGTGTTTCAGGAGTCACTCTTAAAGAATTGTGACAAAAGGTTGTGACAAAAATTCAACTGATAGTGTGATTCAACAAAAAGTATGACAAAAATTCAACTGATAGTGTGATTCAACAAAAAGTGTGACAAAACTGCAACTGATAGTGTGATTCAACAAAAAGTATGACAAAAATTCAACTGATAGTGTGATTCAACAAAAAGTATGACAAAAATTCAACTGATAGTGTGATTCCATAAAAAGTGTGACAAAACTTCAACTGATAGTGTGATTCAACAAAAAGTGTGACAAAAATTCAACTGATATACTGAATCTGATATCGTGGTTTTCATTACAATCACTTGAATTTTTGGGGGTGTTTCTCCATTTTTGGAAATTAGGCAATTTTTCTCAGGTTATCAATCACAGGTTATTAGGCTATCAAGACAATATTTCAATAGTCATTTAGCCTCGTTTGATTCAACACTATTCTATCAACAGAAATGTTGTAGAAAACTACAGTTTTATTTGACCAGTTTTCTTTGACAGGGAAATACAGATTGGACACAGGAAATCACAGATCGCCCCCTTTTCGCATAGAACTAATACAAATTACCATATGATGCCATTTTAGTCAACGGTGTGTAGGACTTCTCCTGACGTAAGATGATGGATTTCTTTATATACGTATTTCTAACAGACAGTAACTTTTTTTATTTAATTAGTTTTTAGAATTAATTTTTCAATGTTTAGTATGCTCCATTTTTGTCCTTACCAATTCAAATAATCCACAGAAAAAAAATGAATATTTTCCGTGATCAGATGAAAAACAAATATCTTAGTGTTAAAATCTGAAAACACAAGTGATTACTCAAGGACAAAATATATTGATTAAATTTTACACAAATTATTATGTATTAGACTTTACGTTTTAAACTATAATTGTAAATTCGAACGATCTAAATCTAGGAAAAAAACGGATGTTTATCCTTCAAGAAAATACACTGTTGACTTTTACCAAATATATCACGTTTTCAATAATTTTAAATAGTTTTATGCCAGTGTCTTGAAGTTTTATTTAAAAAATTATTTTAAAAAAGAAGAATTTAAGAGTTTTTCTTTAATTTCAAAGTTAAGGAAAATATTCCACATACAGTAACAATTCAAAATATGTAAGTATGTACACTCACTGGATTAACAACCTTTCTTGACTGTTAAGGTCCTTACGTTGCAGACTCAACTGTGGCAACCACACAGGCAAACATGCCACCACAGGACGAAATTCAATATATTGCATCAATTTCAATTTTAAATAGTTTGCCCAATTTAACATTTCTCTGTCGACAAAGAAGAAAACAGACAATTAGTTTGTGTCATCAGAACTCGACGTTTACATCAACATACAACCGACAGAGACAAATCGAACGCTTCTACAGTCGAGGTAATTTCGAGACACATGCATGAATTCTCTGTTCTGTCAACATGAATTATGGATCGAGCAAGGCTTTATCAATATCAATATTGTCTAAGATTTAAACGACGCTTCCTGACTGTTAATGTCCTTACATCGGCCCTGGAGTGTATTGCCACAGCTGAGGTCGAACTCTGGGTTTCCTTTAAGCTGAGATCAAACCACTGCGCCACCACAGGACAAAATTCAAAACATTGCTTAACTTTCAATTTGAAATTGCTTGCCAAAATTCAATGTTTTCGGTCGGCAAAGAAGAACACGGACCATTTTTTTGTGTCATCAGAAGTCGACGTTACACCAAGGTACTATCGACAGAGACAAATCGAACGCTTCTACAGTCAACATAAATCCGAGACAAAATTATGGATTCTCTGTTCCATCAACAGGAATTATGGATCGAGCAAGGCTTTATTTCTTATCTGACTTGTATATTTTTGTCATTTTTGCCAAATTACGTCATTTTTGGCATGTATTTTTGTCATATTCTCCATTACTCTCATTATACGACTTTGTCTAAGATATACAATTTTTGAATATAATATCCTGTGAGCAAAGGTAATATTTTTACCTTTGCTTTCTCCTCTGTGTCCTCCTATAAGGATTTCTCTTACACTGGGTGAATTTTGTCAAATGATGCACAATATCGTTGTGTCCAAAACAAAACGGCTGTGTCTGACCTTTTCATGGTTTTAGAAGAGAGCGAATTTGAGTTTTAAAATTATTTAAAATGCTCTGTTTTTCGAAATATTTAAATGAGAATAAATATATACAAAAACTACAGTGCATGGCTAAGCAATAAGGCTTTCTTTTGGCACATACTTACATAAAATTATGCCTACTAGAGGTAATCTTGGGGCCCTCTGGGGTTGGCTGGAAGAAATTACTGAAAAAAATTGAAAAATAGGGTCCTAAAATGCAATTTTGACAGGACAGTTTCGAAGGTATGTAGTTCCCGGATAAGTATTACAAATCCTCCTGGAAGCTTGCATATATGATGTTGCTTCGAAGGAGGGGGGGATACCAATTCAGAAAATTGTTAAAATAGGCAAATCATGCAGAAAATAGAAAAATTTAAGGGAATACTATGTAGATCTCTTAACTTCAGCTGAGGCGCACTGTCCCAGACACTTTCATAGGCCCCGATGGCTTCAGTAAGTAATCTTAGGGAACCTTTAAGATAAAGATATTGAAACATTTGTTGTCCCAATCACGATTGGTCTCCCTTACCTCATAAAACGAAAAAAAGGAGACATATCAATGTCTCAATCTAGTAGTGTCTAGGGTTAATTTAAAGCTAAAATTTGAGAAGGGTAACTACCTCCCGGGAAGGTATGATGTTGGTAGACTCCATGATGAGAACTTGATAGAAACTTTCCAGGAACAGTTGAATACTAAACTCTAGAGTTCAAAATTTGACAATGTGGAAGATGGATGGAATCATTTTATGAAAACAACTTGTGAAGTTGCTGATGGTGTCTTAAAAAAGAAATTTAGGAGCTCAGCTAAGAATATTAGTGAAAAAGCTTTATGCTTAATAGAGAGGAGAAGGGGCTTGTACAAAAATTATCTGAGTGATAGATCATATGAAAACAAAAGAAATGAAAAAGTAAGGTGAATACGCATTAAAATATGAACTAAGGATGTGTGAATTGGAGGCCATGGATAAAATTGCCGAGTATCTGGAAGATGCAGCTAGACGACATAATAGTAAAATACTGTGCTGACATGTTAATAAATTGAGAAGGAGTAGTTAATCCGGACTTGTCCCAGTTAAAGATAGGAACAGGGCCACTATTAGTGATAAGGAAAGAGTTAAAGAGAGATGGGCACAACATTTTGAGAACATGCTAAACCGAGATGGAGTTGCATGAAGAGATATAGAGGAAAATGTAAAAGTTCGTGATACATTGGATGTGAAGGAAGATTTGTTTTGTGAGGAAGAAATAGCGGCAGTACTAAAAGCATTAAAAAATAATAAGGCTCCAGGTGCTGATAGTGTGGTAAATGTGTTTCTTAAATATGGTGGCTCTGAGGTTAGAAATAAGTTACTGAAGATTTGAATATGATTTTTGAAAAATGGGAAATACCTAGTGTTTTTTTGAAAAAGGGGAAATTCCTTAGGAAACCCTAATTAAACCACTGTATAAAAAGGTGATAAGAGTGAGTGCGGTAACTATCGGGGCATTAGTCTGGTCTCTGTAGATAACAAACTACTTAGTAATATGATACATTTTAGACTGAGAGATACTGCAGACAAAGTTATAAGAGAAAAACAGTGCGGTTTTAGAAAGGGTAGAGGATGTGTCGACCAAATATTCACTCTTAGGTTAATAATTGAGAAGTTGTCAAACACTTTTGGTCCTCAGTTTTATAGATTATGAGCAAGTGTTCGATTCTGTTAATAGAAGAGCTTTAGCGAAGGTCCTTGTATGGTATACCAGACAAATACATTAAAGTAATTAGTGCTATGTACGAGAAAAACACTGCTGCGGTTAAGGTAGGAAATGAGGTTAGCAGCTGGTTTCGTATTAAATCAGGAGTTAAGCAGGGTTGTGTTCTATCCCCCTTTATAAGGGATTATTTCGATGTACTTTGTCTTAAGGAGCACAGGAAATGCAATGGGAGAACACGGAATCAACTGGGAAGGAAAAACTCTCCTGGACTTAGATTATGCTGATGATTTAAGCATCCTAGATGAAAGTGTGAGCAAAATGAATCAAGTTTTAGAGGTTTTGCGAGTTCAGGGTGCTAGAATTGGTTTGAAAATTAATGTTAAGAAACTTACGTCACTAAGGCTAGGAATAAGTGAAGATGAAAAGGTGACGTTGGGTAACGAGAAGATTGATCAGGTGGACAGCTTCACTTACCTTGGTAGTATTATTAGTAAAGACGGTGGGAGCAGTGAAGACGGTGGGAGCAGTTTGAAAGCTACAGTGATGACAGTGGTCTAATTTGGCTCTGAAGCATGGGCGCTCCGAATAGCGGATTAAGATTCGCTAGATTTTTTCGGGAGAAATTGCCTACGGATTGTTCTGGGTACCCGACTGACTGACCATATCACAAACAACGGGCTATACGAAAAGTGTGGTTCAACTCCGCGTTCTAGGTCTACAATGAGAGAAAGGTTGAGATGGTTTGGGCACGTTCGGCGGATGAAGGAGGCCGAAAATTATTTTTTTTGTTTAAACAGGGGGGGGGGATGGTAAACTTCTAGTTATAGATTTACGACAATGACGATTTTGAGGTTTTTTGTTCAATTTGACGGCATTTTTGAAAGGCTTCCGGCCCATTTTCGAAATTCTCAAGATTTCTTCTTGTAGATACAGATAACTGGTCAGATGAACCTGAATAAAGTTACATAGAAACCAAGATGAAGTAAATATAGCTCTGTGAATTCAGTGAGCAGATAAAGACCCACAGGAGGAATCTTTCTATGAAAAAAATTTTTTTTTTAAATGTCCTTTTTTAAAAAAGGACGTCCATATCTCGTCCTTTTTTTAAAAAAAAGGACGAGATACGGCGTCCTGTTTGGGCAGAAAATATGATACTTTAGAAAAACCATGCACATTAATTTCAGTATTTTGTGCGGAAATCTGTATATTACCTTGAGTGAAAAAATATACCCTAGTGCCATCTCCTCGAACATAAAAGTTCTCTCCAAGACATCTGTTTTTCTTAAAGCGTAATTGAGCCATGTCAAATCGACCATAATCTCTAAACAATATTCTACCACCAGGTTTTAAATAGGAAGACAGTTGATTGATACAATTTTGCATCCTGAAAAAGAAAATTACTTACTTATTTTACATTTTATAACATTATATGAGTGGCTAAAGTGCCATTTTGATTACCTGAATAAAACAAAGAACTGAGACAACTGACCTCATTCCAGTTCATCATTAATATGTGGATTAATTCTTGCTGACCCCTTTTTCATCATTATCATCACTAGTTACCATATACTTATAATTGATTGTTGTCACGAGAGACGAATTTTAAATTAATTATGAAATTTTAAATATTGTTTTTTTTCTACATATAAATATTTTCTTTTCACCATTTGCCGTAAAATATATCTAATATTCTAAATTTAAAATTACACACTTTACTTAATAAGCATGACTGAATGTCAGCTGCAGCTGGAGGGTGATGAAGGTTCACATAACATTGAAATCACAGCCTTGCTGAAAAGCCTTGACGGGTTACCCTAAAAGTTTATATTCAGCAGGAAACGCAATATAGCAAATCCCTTTTCAGCGTCTAGACAAACGAAGCATAAGTACATTTGTGAAAAAAAGCAGATATTCCACCCCCCAGACCAATTTGAAAAATTTTCTGCCCCTTCAGCAACACTTCATTCTAAGGGACGGATCTGAGAGAGTCCTATAAGTACGCCAACATATTTACATTCATAAACAGAAAATGTTTGTCCGAAGCTTCAAAAGGCATTACATCTATAAACTAAGTCAGACCATCACTGAAAACCATTTTTCAAAGAAGTATGATTCTGTTGTGAGCCTGGATCAAATGATTCATCTTTATGTTCTTTCAAGACATGTATATATTGAGCTTAGTAGATACATTCTTCCTTCTGTCCACACTTCCATGCCTAGATATTTGTTGATTTACAGCATTTAATTTCCATTACTAACACAGAATTATTTCTATTTGTCTTTGGCGATTTCAGAGGAATTTAGTGAGAAGTGCATTAGTAACAATTCTTGAAAATTAACTGATGCAAAATTTGAACTTAACAAGGCGAGCAAAATAAAGTTAGCTACTGCTTTGCCTAAATTTTATTGAGATTAATTCATTACAACAAAATTACAATCATTATGATACCACTAGGTGGCTGCAATTATACCACTCACGTAACCTAAATTAACACAAGGGAAGATGGAATTAGAACCTCGTAGAAAAAACTAGGGTAAAAAAATGGCTTTGTTCATATTTTCACTTCAGACTATGGTTGTTCAAATCCAAAAAGGGAGGCTTTTAATAGATTAGGATGGAGGAGGAGCGTGCGTAGCTGTGTTGGCCTCAGGCGGCTTGGTGCTGCGGTGAGTTGTTAGTAGTAGTAGTAGTAAAGACCTACTACTAATCTTGTTCCGCATCTTTCCAGATAGGATTGACGTAATTGACACATTCTCAATTATAAAAAGCCAATCGAGAAAAATAATAGAAACAATACTACAATAAAAGATTTTTGCTAATCGAATATATAAAACTGGAACTCGAAGATGCTGGAGAGGTATGGCCCTGAAACGCGGGCGCTCCAAAAATTTCATGGGATTTGTTAAATGTTTTCCGAAGGAATCGTCTAAAGATAGTCTTGGGTACACACCTGACTGACCGCATATCCCACAGTAAGTTTAACAGAAATGTGCTTCATCCAATTTCTAGGTCTATAATGGGCTTATAACGGGACGAGTAAGATCTGTTAAATTTCTTCTGTGAACTTTACAAAAACGGGGTTCATTCCACTTTCTAGGCCTATAATGGGATGAGTAATATCTGCTAAATTTCTTCTATAGACTTAACAGAAAATCTAGCTCATCCCACTTTCTAGGGCTACAACGGGATGAGTAAGATCTGTTAAATTTCTTTTATAAACTTTACAAAAGATGGGTTCATCCCACTTTCTAGGCCTATAATGGGCTATAACGGGATGAGTAATATCCGTTAAATTTCTTCTATAGACTTAACAGAAAATCTGGCTCATCCCACTTTCTAGGGCTACAACGGGATGAGTAAGATCTGTTAAATTTCTTTTATAAACTTTACAAAAGATGGGTTCATCCCACTTTTAAGCATATAATAGGCTATAATGGGGATGAGTAAGATCTGCTAAATTTCTTCCAAAGGAATTGTCTAAGAATAGTCTTAGGTGCTCGCTTGACTGACCGTATATCAAACAATAAACTTTGCAAAAAATTTTAGGGATATAACGTAAAGAAGGTTAAGATGAAAAGGCCACGTTTTAAAGGATAAAGATAACCGATTATTAAAGGTTGTGTATTTTGGCAAATCTGGGCAAAACGAAAAACATCTGGCTATTGATGAGGCCATTCATCTGGGCAAAACGAAAAGCAGGTTGTCTGTCAATGGGATTAAATAAAAATTTTTTTTTTTTAATTTTATCTATATATAGATAAAATAGTTTTATATAGTTTTTTATAGTTATATATATAAATAAAGTTCTATAGATGAGGCTATTCATCTGGGCAAAACAAAAAGCAGGTTGTTCCTCAATGGGATTAAATAAAAAGATACAAATTTTTTTGTAGTTTTATCTATATATAGATAAAATAGTCTTATATAGTTTTTTATATAGTTATATCTATAAAAACAAGTTTTATAGATGTGTCCCTCAATGAGATTAAATAAAAAAAAAAACAAGCTTTTTTAACTGAAGTAAGGAGCGACATTAAAACTTAAAGCAAACAGAAAATATTCCGTATATGAAAGGGGCTGTCCCCTTCTCAACACCTCGTTCTTGACGCTAAAGTTTTTATTGTTTTCAAAAGTAGGTTTGTTAGAAAGAGTCCAACTTTAGCGCAAAGAGCGAGGCGTTGAGGAGGGGACAGCCTCTTTCATATACGGAATAATTTCTGCTCGTTTTAAGTTTTAATGTCACTCCTTACTTTCAGTTTAAAAAAAAACTTGTTTTTTTATTCAATTTCAGAAGGTTTTTGAATTAATGCAGGTTTTGAATTTGGCTCACCGTGCATGAATAATTAAAACGAAATTTATATATTAATTTTACCTTTTTTGGCTAAACGGCTTTCTCAAAATTATTCCGTATATGAAAGGGGCTGTCCTCTCTTCAGTGCTTCGCTCTTTACGCTAAAGGGGGGGGGGGGGAGGGGCTAAAGAGGGGACAGCCCATCTTTCATATACGGACTAATTTCTGTTCGTTTGAAGTTTTAATACCACTCCTTACTTTCAGTTTAATTTTTTTTTTTTATTTAATTTCTGAACGTTTTTGAGTTAATTCACATTTTGAATTTGGCTCACCGTACATGAATAATTAAAACGGAATTTGCATATTAATTCTACTTTTTTTACGAAATGGCTATGTGAAAATTATGACCGGATGATTTTGGGGGGAAAAGGGGCGGGGAGTAAACACAAATCAGCGATCTTTCCTGGCAAAAAATACAAAATTCCACATTTTTGCAGAGAGGAGCTTGAAACATCTACAGTAGGGTTCTCTGATACGCTGAATCTGATGGTGATTCATTAAAATTCTATGAATTTTAGGGGGTGTTTCCCCCTTTTTTCGAAAATAAGGCAAATATTCTCAGGCTTGTAACTTTCGACGGATAAGACTAAACTTGGTAAAACTTACATATTTAAAATCATCATAAGAATCCGATTCTTTTGATGTATCTATTGGTATCAAAATTCCGGTTTTTGGAGTTTCGGTTACTATTGAGCAGGGGCAGTCCTTACTTACAGTTCGTTACCACGAACTTTATGATAGAAAAATGACGAAAGAATTCAAAGGAAACTGAGACTTCATGATACGAGGGAAAGAGTGAGTCTTTGAAAACACTGCGATGGAAGAGGAGCGTGCGCAGGTGTATTGGTCTCAGGTGGCTTAGCGTTGCAGTTAATCGTAGTAGTAATTGCAGTGTAAGAGTATTCTATATAAAAAAAACTCAATTCTTTATAACGGAATATGCTAATATGTGCCTCAATATACATGTTAACATTTTTTACGCTAACAAGAAACCAAAGAATAAAATAAAGAGGAAATCTTACTTAACAGGCTCCAGTGCTGATAATACAAAAATCATCAGAATTACATCCAAGCTTCTTTTGGGAAACGGAAAATTTAATTCAGAGGCACTAATGTCAGCCTGAAACGCCAAACACCTAAGAAAATTAAATGAATCAAGAGACATTAGCTATTTAGTCACATTATTTGAGAAGCAGTATTAGGATATTTTTGAACCTTTCAGAGGACAAGTTGAAAATGTGCATAAAACAACAAATTCAAAAAGAATATGCATTACTTGTTTTAATCTAAGTGAGCCAACTGAATTCCAGATACAATACCCGACTTTTTTTTTTTTTCGATTTCAATTCAGTTTTGTTTAATTTTTTTCAACTCAATTTCAATTTTGTTTCGATTTGTAATTACGAGAATAAATTTTTAAGAATTACGAAAAAGAGCTTGAAACTTATCAAATATGAAGTCAGATTGAAATAAAAATACATCAGGTTTATTGGCTTGGGTTTTCGGCGAGTAGTTAGTGGAGGGTAGCTGCTTGTCATTTTCCTTTTTAGTTAGTGGCGTTTTTGTTCTGGGTGAAAAGAGCGTTTCAAGCTAGGCAGATAGAAGAATGGCGGGTTTACCACGCCTAGCTGAGGAGGGCGAAATGATCGTCAATCGCGAAAAATCACACGTATAGACTATTTCTTTTCTGAGGGACGACTCTTCTCTTGCTTTACAGAACGTTTTAGGTTGCAGCATCACCGAAAACTTTTAGGAATATACCTCACAGATGACCTGCAATGGGAAAAAATGACACAGGAGATGATCAAACGGGCAAACCTGGGTATCCCATCTTTATAACTCCTAGCTTGTCACGGTGTCCCAACCCCCACCTATTGTTTATTGTCTTTACGTTTGTCTAACCGCTGGTAGAATATGCTTGTCCCTTTTGGCATTACGGCCAGATTTTGCAACAAAAAGACCGCCTGGAAAAGATCCAATACCAAGCTCTTCTAGTAGTTTCTAAATCCCACAAACCCCCTTACTACTCCCTTTTAAAACAATTTTCCCTTACAATTCTTTCGGCACGCCGTGATAAATTGTGTTTCGACTTTGGTGTCAGTATTTTGGTAAATCCGTGGCTACGTGAAATCCTCCCCTCTGAGCATCTCCCTTCGTACCAACGGCTCCCACGACACGTAGCTGAACCAGTATCTATCAATCAGTCGGTAGCAGCACGACATATCATGCGTTACGCAAATAGTTTCTTTCCCTCGTTTGTCAAGGTTTTTAATACTACACTCACTCGTCAATAACTGTATATACTTATTTGTTTTAGTTCATTATTCTTCTTATTTGCTGTTAATTTTGAAGGTTTGTTTTCTTTAATTTGAACTTGGAGTTATTTTATTTTAATTTATTTCAGATAGTTGGACATTTACAGGCCTTAGATTTTAGTTTGACTCTCTTTGTGATATTTCGAGTTAACAAAAAAATTTGTATGACGTTTGTGATTTTCATATGTTTAGTGCCTTTCTTTTGAAAAAAACTGCCACTGATCGGCCATGACTCGTCAATAATTGTATGTATTTATTTGTTTTAGTTCATTATTCTTTTTATTTGCAGTCGATTTTAAAGGTTTTTTTCTTTAATTTGAACTTAATTAATTAACTTAATTTGGACTTAATTTGAATTTTTAATTTGGAGTTATTTTATTCTAATTTGTTTCAGATAGTTGGATATCTAAATGCCTTAGATTTTAGTTTGACTCTCTTTGTGATATTTCGAGTTAAAATAAAAATTTATACGACGATGGCTATGGCTGTGATTTTCATATGTTCAGTGCCTTATCTTTGAAAAGAACTGCTACTGATCAGCCAAGACCGTTTAAACCGTTTGACAATAAAATCGTTAGAAATTAAGTTCTCTTTTTTCTTTCTTTCTCCCTGCATTCCAATTCGTAGGGCCTTGAGGGGGGGGGGGGGTAAATGATGATGCACTGTTTATTTACTGTTACAGGAAACACACTAGCGCTGCCTAAGCAAAGAGTGAAATGGCTTCACTGTAGTTTTTTTTGTTTTTTTTTGTTTTTTTCACCAGGCTTCGTATGGAAGTAGTTGTCATAGACACTACGGAGGGGCCTCATTCAATTGGAAATTAAAAGTTCTAGTATCCTTTTTTAAGAGTTAAAAGAGATTGAAAGACAACTAGCCCCTAATTGTTTCTAACTGCCCCCCCCCCCCCTTCAAAGACATCCGATCAAAAGTTTGAGGTAGTCAATTTTTCAAAATAACCAAAAGATCCAATAACTATGCCTATGGGGATGAAATGACATCCTTCCGACCCCGAGGCAAGGGCAGTTAGCTATAAAAGTTGCACACTGCCTACATATAGGCTTTGTTATTGGGAAAGGGGACATGTTTGACCATGGGTCTCCTACATATAGGTTGTGAAAAGGCCGTATCAGCAATACCTCAGCAAACGACTAATAGTATTATAATGAAAGTTTCAAGACATGCTGAGGAGGATGTTGAACTCGCCAGAAGAAAACTATGTGAACCAAGGTTGTCATAAGGGTGTATATCTGCAATACCTTAAGATCGGCTAAGGGCATTAAGTTGAAACTTTCCGGGGATGTAGAGGGGAATTTAAAACTAAGTCAGAAGACACCAGACACATATACAACTTAATCAAAGACTGATTCCCCCTAACATATCACAGAAACGGCTAAGGACATTTAGTTGCAACTTTCAGGGCTTGTTGAACTAACCAAAAGACACTATGTGTATCCAGGTTGCCAAAAGGACGCATCTGCAATATAAGCAAGTCAAAACACTAAGCGCATTCAGGTTGTCAAAAGGGCATATGCACAATATTCCAGGAACAGCCGAGAGTATTTAGCTGAAACTTACAGGGAACGTTGAGGATGATGTTCAACTAAATCAAAAGACGCCATGTCCATATAGGTTATCAAAAGGGATGTATGTGCTACATCTAAGGAATAGTTAAGGGTATCGAGTTGTAACTTTCAGTGACTGTTTGGGGGGGACGTGCTGGACTACATCAAAAGACACTATTTGCATCAATATTTTCCCAACGAGGTGTCTGCAATATTGCAGAAACAGCTAAGGGTAATAATTGGAAGCTTTCAGGGCATGTTGAACTAAATCAAATGACACTATGACATCTAGGTTATCAAATGGACACATCTGCAATGTCTCAGGAAAGGTTAAAGCAATTAGGTTGAAAATTTCAGGGAATTTTGGAGGGATATAAAACTAAATCGAAGACACTATGCGTATCCAGATTGTCAAAAGAACATCTGTGCAATATTTCAGGAATAGCTAAGGACATTACGTTGGAACTTTCAAGGGCAGGTTGTCAAGGATGTTGAACTAAATCAAAAGACAATATGTACATGCAGAGTGTCAAAAGGACGTTTCTGCGATATCTGCAATAACAAACAATGCAGTTTGTTATAAAAAAAAAATAAATAAAAACACAAAGCTTAAAATAAAAATTGTCTTCCGCAAAGCGCCAACGACGTTCTGGTCAATCAAAGGTTTAGAAGGTTTAGCCTTATTCCTGCTTGTTGTAAATTCTGTTTGTTTTTGGCTTAGGTTTTGGGTCCCTTCCTCAACCCTCGCTCTTTGCGCTAAAGTCATAAACTTCCCTATAAATACTCCTCAATAAAATTCATCACCCCCTATAGGTTTGAGCAGTCTTCCTGAAAGAATTGTGACTAAAAACCAAACTCTAGCGTAAAGAGCGAGGGTTGAGGCAGCTCCGTAATTTATTTTGATAAGGAGTACAGTATTTAAGTTTTATTAAAAAAAAAAAAATTATGCATATATGCAATATATAAATATATATGCATAAATATATTATGCATATATGCAATATATAAAAAATTGTGCATATATGCATACTCTAGTAATGTACGTAAAATGATGTATCTATTTTACAAGCCTTTGGCTTACCATAGTTCCCTTTCAATAAATAAAACGGTCAAAAGATTGTTACATTGCTATAACTCAATCACCCAAAAAATGGTAATCGCGAGGACCGAAGGGTCGAGCAGGTGGCAAAAGGCTAATAGAAAGAGAAATATCAGTGCTTCCCATGCAAAAAAAAGTGATTTTCCTTGTTTTTCAAGCTGGGGGGCCTTTAATTTTCCTGAATGGTGTTTTCAACTATGCTGATTCAAGTGATGCTTTTCATTTCCAACCAACGCTATCCGACAAGATTTTCAAGGGTTTTCAGGCTATATTCCGAAATTTCCATAAACTTGTTTTAGCAATATTTTTCTACCATTAAAATAAACAGAAATAAATATTGCCATTTTCAAATCAGCTTCAAATGGCGATCCTTCCTCATTGGGTATTTTTTTTTTTTTTTTTTTTTTTTTTTTTTTTTTTTTTTTTTTTTTTTTTTTTTTTTTTTTTTTTTTTTTTTTTTTTTTTTTTTTTTACAGGACGAGTTTTTAAATTTTCGGTTATTACGGGCCAGGGTTAATTCTTTACTAGGTTGCATCTGACGCTGCAACCATAATACTCACAGAGATACTCTCTAAAATAAGAATTAATAGGAAAAACGGCACAAGCAATTTCTACCATTAGACATATACTAATTCCTTATAAGTCATTTTGACCAGATTCCTTCTAAATAAAAAAAAAAAAAATAAAAAATAAAAAAAAAAAAAAAAAAAAAAAAACGGAAAAAAGAAAGAAAAATGGAAACGTCAGTACTACCTGCGCAAAAATGCTATTATCCTTGTTTATGAAGGTGTGTGTGTGGGGGGGGGGGGGGTATAAATCTCCAGTAAAGAATTTTCAACAATGTTGATTTGAATATATAGATTTATTTATATAATAAGTTAAAAAAATTCCACAAATGAGGTTTCTCCAAAAAAGTTCATTAAACAAGACGAGCAGAAATAAAGTCAAATGAAAATTCAAGCTTAAAACAAGCAGAAATTACACTAGATAATTATTTTAAACTTATAACAAACAGAATTTACAACAAACAGGAATAAGGCTAACATCTCTACAGCCTAGTTCAGCCTTATGTTTCATACTTTTCTATTATTTGGATGTCAACTTTTCCCTCATCACTGAAGCCACTTTCAAAATTATATGATAAAGCAAGGACTCTTATGCAGGATACTAACTGTTCCCTACTTAAACTCTTGCTGGACTTGAGATCTTTCTATTTTCTGTCTTGTCCTTATTTTAATCTTTTGAGGTTACATAACCAGCTTCCGGCTGCCCTATGTAGTAATAAATCTTTCATTCCCAAGCAACCGACTTGTTATTTCTGCACTTCCAGTAATTTAAAGATACTTTCTCGGAAAGATACTTTGCTCGGGATCGTTCATTCCCGAGCAATCGACTTTTTATTTCTGCACTTCCAATAATTTAAAGATACCTTATGCTGCGTCAGTACGGTCTGACTTAAACCCTCTGATAGTTTGTAACATGATTTGGAACACTCTCCCGGAGTCTGCACGGGGCTGCCACTCCTTTGGTATCTTCAAAAAGTATGTTAGAGATTTTCTTGCTAATAATTAATTTTTTCCCCGATTCTCCCATGAGTTGATGTCTCCGGATTGGGTCTGCAGTTTACTTGTGCGGGTGGAATCATGTATTACTCCTTTGCCTGGCTTGGATTTGTTTTTTTTCGGGGGGGGGGGGTATTGTTTGGTTTGGTGATATGAGTTTATTATTAAACAATAACCAATGTAACCAGATTTGTCTCAGGTTGAAGTTTCCTTTATTCTGAAACTTAAATTGAAGCATCTTCTCGGCCTCAAATCTTAATGAAATGAAATTGTCACAGAAAATGAACAATTCACGCGAAGAATCAATACAGCTACTTTTTTTTCTAAAATCTTCTGTCCTTGATAAACTCCTGTGGGTCCCCCACCCAACACAAAATTGAAATCTAACCGATATTCCATTCAATATTCCCTCACAATTTCAGTAGGGTCTTTTATGCCGTTAATTTATACCCTTACCCGCATCTGAGAAATAGCAGATACGCGCTTTTGGTAACCTGGATACATAATTTTTTTTATTTAGTTGAATTTCCCCTTCAAAGTTTCCAATAAATTTTAATTTAGCACCTTGGTCGTTACTAAATGTTGCAGATACCTCGCTTTGACAACCTGGTTGGGTATAATTTCTTTGGACTTAATTACACATCTTCTTCAACATTTCTAAAAGTTTTAACTTAACACAGTCGTTCCTCATCTCATATTTTGCAGATATACTCTATTGACAACCCGGACGCAGTATCTTTTGACTTGGCTCGAATCCCCTCAGCTTTCCCAGACAGTTTCAACTTAATACCCTTTATACGTGCCATTTTGACAACCATGATGCACTTAGCGTCTTTTGATTTAGTTCAATGTCCACCTCGGTGTTCCCTGAAAGTTTCGATTAAACACTGTTAGCCGTTCTTGAGATACAGCAGATACACCTTTTCGATAACCTAGATGTAAATAATGTCTTTTGATTTAGTTCAACGTGCCCCTAAAATTTCCCTGAAAGAGTTTAACTTAATGCCCTTAGCTTCTCCCAAGGTATTGTCGTTATGCCACTTTTACAACTTCGATACACTTGGTGTCTTTTTATTTAATTTAAATTCCCACCCCACATTCGGCAAAAATTTCAGCTTAATATCCTTAGCCGTTCTGAGGTATTCCAAATGCGCTTTTTTTACAACCTTGATGCACATAGTGTGTTTTGATTTTGATTAACATCCTCCTCACCATTTCCTGAAAGTTTCAGCTCAATACCCTTAGAACTTTCTAAGATATTTCAGATATGCCCTCTTCACCTCTTTCAATGAAAACCTCTTCCAATGTCCCCACAACATTTTCTGCTATTTTGTACTTCGTTTCTTTTATTTTTATTCTATTTTACTTTATCTATTTTATTTTATCTATTCTCTCGTCTATCTATTGTAGTATGATTGTGAAAATCGTCATATAGCGTTATAGCATCAACTAGGTTCGGAAGTTTATACTGTCAGTTTTGAGCTCTTTCATGAGATATATCATTTAAAAGGTTTCGAGAGGTTAACAACGCTGCACAAAGACAACGATTTTACCAGCAACTGGATAGTAGTGCCAACTTTTTCTTATTTTAAATTCCCGTTTACCGGTATTCTCTAGTTGTACTAATAATCTAAAGTTAAATTCTCGCTGTAATTCTCTTAATTTAAAACAGATAATACAAATTCCCACAACCGGAGGACATTCTGCCCTTGATTTAATTTGTACAAATATATATACTTTCTATCAGCCAAAGTCACTTTACCCCCTTTAGGCGGAAGCTACCATTTTTGTTTATTAATAAAACCCCTTTTCAGTTTTTATTAAACATTTTCTGTAACTGAATTCTTTTATCAACTGATTTCCAATGATGGTCTTTTCGATTTTGGATCTCGGGCTACAAATGAAAAGTATCTGTTTCTCATGAGGAACAGTGATTTTAATGATAAAGTTTCTAACTTTCAAAACATAATTAAACAAGATATATAGAATCCTTCCCTGAGAAAAAGTTAAAAACATTTTCTAATAAGTCAGTTGAAAAAGTAATTAGGATTAAAGAAAATCTACTAAAGAATGACAGAACGTCCAAAGTTAACTCACTGCGTAAACATATTAAAAAAGAAATCCGTGTACCTTGGTATAATAGAATAAAAAAAATCGTGAAAAAACCTAAAATATTTATTTTCGCTTACAAGAAGATCCCTTAGATTCAGCCAATGATCTGAACAAAGCCTTCATCCCCCTCACTTTAGACACTCCTTATAATTTGAACTCTCTCAAGCTCCCTTTGTTTCGCCGTTTCCCTTTGTTTCAAGAAGATCCCTTAGATGGAAAATCCGGTGTAGTATGCTTATCCTTGAACGAGGTAAAGAAAGCCCAAACACACTCTTCGCTGCATTTCACTTTTGCAGCGAAAATTCAAAAGGCGTTAAGTAAAAAAACATAATTACTCTGAGGGGAAATGAAATTCAGGTTTTTTTTTGCCGCTAGTGATGGTAAGTTTCTATATCCTGCTATCATTAATTTTTGTTATAACGGTAAAAATTCAGCTTTCACGGTTATACTTTTGTCAACAAGGGGTACCAACGAGGGCCGGGAAAAATTACTGTCGCCTAGTTTCCCCCATCATTGATTTTGAAAAAAACCTCTTTTGGTATTTTCACCAGAAAAATACGTGTACCTTGGTATAATAGAATAAAATAAAAAAAATCGTGAAAAAAACCAATTGATTTTCGCCTTCAAGAAGATCCCTTAGATTCGGCCAATGATCTGAACAAAGCCTTCCTCCCCCTCACTTTAGACACTCCCTATAACTTGAACTCTTTCAAGCTCCCTTTGTTTCGCCCTTAAACGTGTAGACAAGAATTAAGAACATAAAAAGTGCAGTACATGCCTGCTTGACATTCCAATTGAACTAATTAAAGCCTTTGCTGACAAGTCTTTCAAATCCTTCGTCCTTACTTTTTATGAAATTACATCTACTGGTAAATTCCCAAATTTTTTAAACACAAACATTTCAAATTGTTGGCAATTCTTGAAAAAATCTTCAAACAAGTTGGGTGCTTACCCTCCCTAATCTATAATCTTCAAGTGTAAAATCTGAACAAAAATGGAAAAAAGAGGACCTCACCTTTCCTGATCATATTCCTTATGTTCTTTTACAAGATTCACAGCAACATCTGAAAAATCACAAGCATACACAAATGTATTGGTATTTTTCAATGAGTCTAAAAGAGGAAATACAGTGTTGCCAACACCACAGCCAACTTCGAATATCCGAAAATCTGATTCTGAGCCAGGATATAATTGCGTCTTGTCATTGATTAGGTTTCCTGGAGAAGATGACCTCAATTCAGGAAATTCGGTGAATAGCCAGTGCCTATCCTTGAAAAACCTACAGGAGATAGGAGTTTAAACCTTTATAGTTAAATTAATTAATATCTACATTAATAGCGATAAAGATATCAACAGCAGTATCAATGAGCATGCAATCTTTATTTAGCTACGACAATTCAAAACCCGCTATATTTTAAAGTCTACAGCAAAACAAAAAGGTGGAAAAAGAATGCGATATTTTCCTTTTTAAAAGAGTTTTTTGTCAGACTTTCAAGATACAAAAAAAAAAAAAAAAAAAAAAAAAAAAAAAAAAAAAAAAAAAAAAAAAAAAAAAAAAAAATCTTGAATCAAAACCAAGCATCTTGAAACCAAATAAGTCAGAATAAGCCAGCTGTGTTGCCATACACACTTTGTTCACGGCTAGTTTACTCGATTTCTCTGTCGGACTTGCCCTAGTTGATCATAATAGCTTAAGTAATATAGAGTTTTTTGCATGACATGATAGATACCACTCCATGGCTTTGTTGTACAGTCTGACCGTTTGAGAGTCATGCGAATATTTCTGGTTTCACGTTTTAATACAAAAATCAAGCACAACTACGATATCACTTCCAATCACACGTGGATTTAACTAAGTTTCTTTTTCTGAGAGTTGTGCATAGGGCGCTAAATAATAAAACGAAAAAAATGGCAATCCTTTTTACCTTTGTTTTGCCTTAACGTCATTTGTGATATCTTTTGTACCATAATATACTTCCTTGCATATCATTCCACAATGCTGTGACCACATATGATTGACATTCCGTGTGCAGAATGTGCATGTGCTTGGCTATTTTGACAGCCAATGAGAATCCAGGAAATGATGACTGGCTATTCAATTGGGCTTTATCTTCAAAGCATATGCATCTCAGTATCTTGGCACAAAGCATATTCTGACAAAAAGAGAACACGCGCAATATGTTATGATTGTAGTATTCTAAGGTGTTTGGCAAAAACAGACTCTCCAATAAATTCGTCTTTTGTTCGCGTTAAAGAAGAGGAAAATTAGCATATGGCTAAGTGTTCTTGGTTTATTAAGTAGGTAGACCACCGAAAAAACGAGTTGCTGAGCTCTTATTCAGCAAGAGATCGAAATACACATTACGGGGCAAACGACTATTTTTCTGTTTATATATATTTTGTCAAATTTTTCAAAATTACAACAAATCTAGAAAAACTATCAGACAAATGTCAACGGTAAAGAAGGTAAACCGCAATTTACGAACGATAAAGTCTCTAGGAAGTCGATAGACTCTCAAATAATGACGATTTTTAGAATTTAGAATTTGATTTAATAAATCAAACGTTTATTTTTTATATCTTTATATTTATATTTTTTATATTTATAAATATCGACGGTAAAGAAGGTAAACCGCAATTTACGAACGATAAAGTCTCTATGAAGTCGATAGACTCTCAAACAATCACGATTTTTAGAATTTAGAATTTGATTTAATAAATCAAATGTATATTTTTTATATTTTTATATTTATATTTTTTATATTTATAAATATCGACAGTAAAGAAGGTAAACCGAAATTTACGAACGATAAAGTCTCTATGAAGTCGATAGACTCTCAAACAATCACGATTTTTAGAATTTTGAATTTGATTTAATAAATCAAATGTATATTTTTTATATTTTTATATTTATATTTTTTATATTTATAAATATCGACGGTAAAGAAGGTAAACCGCAATTTACGAACGATAAAGTCTCTATGAGGTCGATAGACTCTCAAACAATCACGATTTTTAGAATTTAGAATTTGATTTAATAAATCAAATGTATATTTTTTATATTTTTATATTTATATTTTTTATATTTATAAATATCGACGGTAAAGAAGGTAAACCGCAATTTACGAACGATAAAGTCTATGAAGTCGATAGACTCTCAAACAATCACGATTTTTAGAATTTAGAATTTGATTTAATAAATCAAATGTATATTCTTTATATTTTTATATTTATATTTTTTATATTTATAAATATCGACGGTAAAGAAGGTAAACCGCAATTTACGAACGATAAAGTCTATGAAGTCGATAGACTCTCAAACAATGACGATTTTTAGAACTTACTAGACACATTTGCCATATTTACAGACTCCACCAGCTACTGCAGGACACTGCTTTGACATCTCATGACATGGTACTCTGTTTGAATTAGCTTCATTCGTTGGCACAGATATAGAAGTCGAACAGGAAGTTTGATAAAATCGTTGACACTTCTCTTATGGGCAAACTTGATATAAATTTAAGGGCCAACAAGAAGTACCAGACCATTGGGAGGCTAAACGAATAAAGAGGGGGACTAGGCCCACTAGTGGAGGAAGGGAGAGGAGCACCCATGAACCGTCCCCACCTCTCTCACTCCAAAAAGCTCTAAATTTTACGAATAATTGCTTACGTTTTCTGCGTAATTAGCCCATTTCCGATCTTTTTTGAAAAGTTTATTTTTTTAAACGTGTTTAAATTGTTGGTAACTCTTGGCTGTGGCTCACTCTCAACTAGGTTGCAGCTGTCGCTGCAACCATGATTGAGGTTTCACCCCTGCCTACACCAAACTTTGTATGTTTCTCATGCAGCATAATTAAATACTTAATGAAGATGTCTACATTCTTATGATATACCCTTGAACTAAATATTATTCCTAAATTTTCCAAAAACATCAGTAATTTTGTTATCAATTTTAAGTGAACTTAAAGATTTCACATAATTGTCAGCTAATATTCGGTAAATACTATTGGGAACGTAAAATGCAGCTCCAGAGGTACTTTTTCTTTTCCTTTATAAAAACGATGATCTACTTGTACGTCTTCAAAGTTTTTCTTCTTCTATACATTGCTTCTCAACTTCTAGCATTAAAATGAGCATCTTTCGGTTTTCAGTAAAGCAACAATGAAGCAGTAGGTTTTAGACTTTTACAGTGAGAGAAGGAGGCGATACCCAAACTCTTGTTTGTAGTGATTTTGCTCGTTTCAAGCTTGATTTGCATATTCAATTTAAGTTCCAATCGTTTTAAGATTTATTTTTTTCATTTATATTAGTATCTATTGTATGTTTGTTTGCATTGATCGTTTATTTAATTTCTTTTCGTTTTGGGTTTCATTTATACTTCAATAGCAAAATATTTTTTTTCGCTTTAAGCTTTATTTGCATATTCAATTTAAGCATTAATCGCTTTAAGATTTATTTATTCATTTATATTAGCACTTGTTGTATCCTTTTCCTTCCATGATTGTTTATTTAATTTCTGTTCGTTTTGGGTTTTTATTTGTTCTTTAATAGTAATTTCTGGTCGTTTTGAGTTTGAATTTTAAAAGGTATTATTTGAAAAAAAACTACGTTTTCTAAAGAGTTAAAGAGGCTGAGTCACAAGTTCGAACCTTAAAACGTACAGGGATTAGAAGGTACAGTTGGGGGGCTGCCACCCCCCAAACCCCCCGCTTTCGCAGCCTTTAAATAAAAAAAAAATTTTTAAACTGAAAGTAAGGAGCGACATTAAAACTCAAAACGAACAGAAATTATTCCGTATATGAAAGGGGCTGTGCCCTCCTCAACGCCTCGCTCTTTACGCTAAAGTTTTTATTGTTTAAAAAAAGAGTTGTGAGAAAGTCAAACTTTAGCGTAAAGAGCGAGGCGTTTGAGGAGGGCACAGCCCCTTTCATATACGGAATAATTTCTGTTCGTTTTAAGTTTTAATGTCGCTCCTTACTTTCAGTTTAAAATTTATTTTTTTTATTTAAAGGCTGCGAAAGCGGGGGGTTTGGGGGCGGCAGCCCCCTAACTGTGCCTCCTAATCCCTGTACGTTTTAAGGTTCGACCTTGTAACTCAGCCTCTTTAACTCTTTAGAAAACGTAGTTTTTTTCAAATAATTTCTGCACGTTTTTGTACAGTTTATTACTTATTATTGCTTGACTAACTGTTAGATGATTGTGTATTATTCTTTTCTTTCTCGACAGGGTGTTTTAAGGGTCGACCTTGTAACTCAGCCTCTTTAACTCTTTAGAAAACGTAATTTTTTTCAAATAATTTAAAAAAGAAACTGAGTTTCTTTTTTAAACTTTAAATTCAGTATATAAAAAATTTCCTCTGACAAGGAATCGAACCCGGGTCTTCCGCCTGACAGTCAGGAGTATCGACCGCTGTACTAAAGAGACACAATTGTAATTGTTTTTTAGTAAGTGGAATCTATTTTTGACGCAAGCAAATCCTCACAAAACTTGATATTTGGTTTTTGGAAAACAGGGAAGGAGTGATCAGATTGAGCTGAAATTTCGAGGATAAGCTCCCAGGCCCCAGGAAAGCTTATCCTCTAAATTTCGCCCGATCAGACAACGTTAAAGGGGGGCTGTGGTGGGAAAAATTAACATGGGCTCTTATAGGAAAACGAGGTTTTTCGTAAATGTAAATTCGGGGGATAATTTTTTCGGTCTGAAAATATCAAAAGGCCCTAACAGGTCGAATTCTGCTTCGAATGAGTCCTCATTCACCCGGATCAGTTGCCAACTGTGGCCTGTAGGCGTGGCTAACAAGAGAAAAAAATTTTTGAACTTTAAGTGGCTATATTTGGTTTTTAAGTGGCTAAATTTTTGAACTATAAGTGGCTATATTTGGAAAACAGGGAAGGAGTGATCGGATTGAGCTGAAATTTCGAGGATAAGCTCCCGGGCCCTAGGAAAGCTTAACCTCTAAATTTCAACCCAATCGGACAACGTTAAAGGGGGGCTGTGGTCGGAGGGTCAGAACTTCCGGCCCACTTTTACCCATGAAGATAAAGTCGGAGGGGGGTGAAATTTTGCACGTTTCTTAGTTTGAGCTTGGGCTACAAAATGCGATTACCGCTGTCTCTCTGCGACCGCTAGGACCGGAAATCACTTAATATTGTGGTGGGTCGCCTCTTTATAGAGGCACAAGTGTGCCTCCTTGATTTGTATCTGCTGATCCTAACTTTAATATGGCCTTTACTTTTCTTTGGAAAACTCCTTTTATCCGAAAGTTTATTTTTAATTAATGCAATGTAAGAGGTACACGACTCTCCAGTTCTCCGGTTTCTCTCCAGACTCTCCAGTTTCTAAAGCACAAAAATGATAGACGCATCGCTATGTTTATTTGCTGCAGTTGCAGTTGAACTGCAATGTAAACATACGCACAGTTTACAATGATTTGCAAGCACTATAATTGAACAAATTGCAAATATGGTACCACGTGCATTACTAATACTGTAAAATTGCTAAGCCGTAAAGGCAGCTGACGTTGTACTATATTTTGCTATGCTTTGCCTTCAAAGCTTGTGCAGGATATTGTTTCCTGAGAAAAAAGTCTAAAAATGCTTATGGAATTTATGCTACGAAAGGCCTTACGTAGCTATGCTCAAACGTTAAGCCTCATGAAAATGAAGAAAATGATTAGGAAAATAACGGCACTTTTTGAACAGGGTCAACTATTTGAACTGTCGAAAATCCGAAAAGGAAAAATCGATATAAAAAAACAGGCATCACTTTTTATTGAATAAAGACTGATAATCTTTTTTAATCATAATCCCGAGAAACGTTAGACGTATTTGAGGTAACAAGTAATGCAATGTTGATTTTGCCTCTAAGGAAATACAGAATAAGGCAGAAAATTGATAACGTTTACATTTTGCAGCAATCTCAACGTTTATCCCTTTTTATGCTTTTTTCCCCTGTACAAACCAAAGTTCCTTTCCCTGTACTAGCTGCGTTTCGAGCTTTCCTCGCTAAGACCCAACATGCTACTTCACAAGCTATTTTCCTAAAACCATTCCATCCCTCTTCTATATTGTCAGAATTTAGACTCTCCAGTTTAATATTCAGCAGTTCCTTAGATTTTTCTCTCGAATTCTCATCCTAAAGCCTACCAGCGGCATAACTTCCCGAAAGGTAAGGCCCGTTCTTTTGCAATAAGATCTCACAATTTTTCTGCAAAGATTTCCGTTCTTTTAACTAAACCTCGTTGTAAGATCTTACAGCTAACTGATGTTAGCAAAAAGTGTGAATGACGCCATCTTTCTGCCATATAAAACAATGATGAGAGAACTTTGATGATATACTCATCAATGTTCCTAGACCGCTTATCAGAGCAGAATGATGAAAGATGTTCGCAAAAGAACGCTATAAGATGTAAAATCTTAGTGCTAAGATTTCACTTTTAAGCGTTCTTTGTCAAAAGATGTAAGATCTTAGCACAAAGATGAGCAAAAGAACGGCTCTGTAGTTACCCTTCCCAAATTTCAGCATTAGATTAACCCTAGCCACTACTAGATAGCAATCTTTACTTTTACAATCAACTCCTATACTTTACAAGATCTTTACTTTTACAAGCAGCACTCCTATACACCATATGAATTATAATTCTAGGAAATTAATTATAAAGATTAGGAATTAGAAATATACAATTGGGAGTTTTAAGCACATGTGTTTTTAAGTTTATAATTTATAAGAATCAGGACTTGTACCTTCAAAAGTTAAAGGATTGAGAGACTAAATTCTACGAGTTGTAGTTGTCAATCTCGGAATTACCAACTCAATAATTATATACTCAATCTATATTAGTCTGACGTTGAACCCACTGATTAGGAGAAGTTCATCAAGGACCGTAAACATTATCTAAGAAATAAAGTGCGCCAATACACGTTACAAAGGCTCAGATTAAAAAAAAAAAAAACAAAAAAAAAAACATTCTTTTCAAACCATAGTTGCTGGGTCTGATACAACCACGTAAATAACAAGCTCTAGTCTATAGTAAGCGAAAATTTAAAACGCATTTGATACGCGTAAAAATGTGCTTAAAAAAAACTGTTAAGCGGTGAAGAATCACCATTTGAAGCTGAGGCAGGAATGGTAACTTTTATCTTGATTAATCTTATTGGTAAAGGTTTATAGCAAAACCAGATTTATGGGTTTTCTTCACTAGCCATGGTTGCAGGGATAGTCGCAACCTAGCAAAGAGCGAACCACGGCTATTAGTAACCAGAGATTTAAAGGCGCAATAAAAAAAAAAAAAAAAAAAAAAAAAAAAAAAAAAAAAAAAAAAAAAAAATTCATTGAAATAATTGCCATTTGTACTTCAAAGTCAAATGACGGGATGGGGCTATAATAAAAAATAAATCTAATTTATAACTTGGACAACAAGTGCTCAGAAAGGCTGGTAAATTTAGAAAATTAAAAGAGAAAAAGATAAATCCTACCTATTTGTATGAGATTCGTAAAATTTGTCCCAATATTCGACAGCTTTCTCTTCATACTTATTCCTTAGATTCTCGTCTAATGGCTGTGATGAATTGTTTCTAACTTTCTCTTCTGCTACTTTCATTTTCTCTTCAGTCCATTCCACATCATCCCTTTCAACAGATATAGAAATGAGAGGAAATGTAACTTGAACAGCGAAAGCATAGGCATAATAAACAGTTTTGGCTTTTGAAAAACCTTTCAGAATTTCCAAGAATTTCGCCAACAATGTTACCTGATACAGTAAATTTTTGAATAAAGTCAAGCTTAGATATGAATACCCAATAACACAAACAGAGTAATACATTACAATTTCCACAAGATATAATACAGAAGTAACTAGTAACTAGACCTCCAGTACCAAGACCATATGAAGGGGGGGGGGGCTTCAGCTCCTCCCTGGCTGAATGACGCTGCCTTATCTTTGTATTAATTAAAAAAAAAAATCCACAAAACAAGTTTTTCAAAGAAAAGTACAGAGCTCCATTAAGCCAAAAATTGGCAGAAATGAAGTCAAGTAATAGTCCAAGCGCAAAACTACCACAAAGCACTATCAATAAATAAATGAAACTCAAAAGGAACAGAAATTAGAATAAATAGCCGAGTCAAACTCGGAACGAGCAAAAATTAACATTATTAGGGCTGACAACCCCCATGCCTTCTCAAGACCAGAACATAATTTAGGCTATACTGAAAAAAGAAAAAAACAACAACAAATGACTGTGGATTGTCAGTTTAACATACCTATACTGATATTTATTCCTTAAAGTTTAAAATTGTTTTCATTTATTTAAGTAAAAAAAAGTGATAACATTCAAACATTTTATTTTGTTATCAGTAAAGCGCAAATTATGTTCTGGTATTGAGAAGGCATGGGGGTTATCAGCCCTACTAATTTTAATCTTTGTTCGTTCCAGTTTGACTCGGCTATTTATTCTAATTTCTGTTCGTTTTGAGTTTCATTTATTTATTGATAGTGATTTATTGACACTACTTGACTTCATATCTGCCCATTTTTGGCTTAATGGAGCTCTTTACTTTTTTTTTAAAAACTTGTTTTGTCGAAAAAGTTTTTTTTTTAATTAATTTTTGTTTGTTTTTTACTGACATAGTCATTTTCATGAACAAAAATTAATATTTTATAGCTTTTCGTTTTTTTTTTCTATAGGAATCCATAGTTTGGCTTGCTATTTGTATGTTGGGAGAAATTTTTTCAACAATTTTTAATCCTGACACAAATAGTATTTTTAATTTAATTTTATACCTCCTCAAGTTGACCTGAAAAAATAAAACTTAACATCATTCCCAAAAGATTCTATCTATGCTCTTTGACAACCTGGATACACTTACACTCTGTTTATTTAATTAAATTGTAAGACCAGAATTAGTAATACTAGTAGCCCCGAAAGCTTCAACCTGATACCCCCAGTCGTTCTCAATATATTGCTGAAGTGCCTTATTGGCAACCGCAAACAAAATGCCTTTTGATTTAGTTTTAAAGTAGAATTTATTTATATAGCATAATGGGCCAATTGCATAATTGTGGGGGGTGGGTTGACATGCCCAATATCCCTAAAGAAATAGTTGCTGGACCCTTCTACTATGCTGAATAAAATAGTTGTCTCGAAATTTTGACTGGATGTGTTTGGGAAATAAATCGGCTTGAGAGACCAGCTGGTTGCCCTACAATATCTTTTAACTCTTAGACAGGACACTAGAACTTTTAATTTTGAATCGAATTATTGCGGCCAAATCGATCTTTACTTAGGAAACACTATCATACTGCCTATCATATTTTACTTTGAGATTTCTATTATACAGCATTAGGAGTCCCGATTAGACCAGGTAAGCCCCCTCCCCCTAAAATTCAGCCCATTGGCGCTCATGTTAAGAGCCCATAGAACTTTCTTATAGAGGCAGATAAATGTAGGAGATGAGAAGAAGAATATTGGAGCCATGCCTTTACAGTGGTCCAATCGAGCACCCAGACCTGATATCGCATCTATATTTATTTAAGGAATTCTACCAGCTCGTCTAGTAATTAGGCTGGTAAAAAGATATTTCTATCCTTCCCCATAAGAGCACAGTTGTAAACTAAAAAGGACTAACTATGAGTCAAGCTCTTAGTTCCTACCAAGTTTAGCTGGGATGTGATGCCCCATTTTGGTAAATGTGCTTACGACACGAAGTTAAAGACCATTTCCTTTTCCCCTCACAGAAATCGAATCATCCCGGACTCTGAAAAGGCACAACTATTATTGAAAAGGCACAACTATTACATTGACTGTTGCTTCTAACTAAGTTTGGCAGAGATCAGACAACCCCTTTATTAGATACCCTGACGGATACAACTTAGCCCCCCCTCCTACCCCACACATAGATAACATCAGTCCTGGAATCCCAAAAGTAAAACTACAACATTAGCTGTTACCTTTCGTCAAGTTATTTTTCTAATAGATGGCTTGACAGCAAAATCTAGAGACTACCTCCCCAACAGATGTCGAATCGTTTATGGATCCCTGAAAGCCCCTTGATTGAAATTTAAATCCACTTTCCACCGAATTTCGCTGAAATCTGAAAACTAGCAACTATTTACCCCCCCCCCCACCCTTTCTTTACTGACTAAGTTTGGCAGAGATCAAACAACCCCTTTATTAGATATCTTGACTGATACAATTTAGCCCCCTCAACCACATATAGATCACATCTGTCTTGGAATCCCAAAGGTAAAACTACGACATTCTCTGTTACTTTTCGTCAAGTTATCTTTCTTATAGATGCCTTGACAGCAAAATTTAGAGACTATCTCCCCAACAGATGTCGGATTGCTTATGGATCCCTGAAAACTCCATCATTAAAATTTAGATCTCACTTTCCACCGAATTTCGCTGGAATCTGAAAACTAGCACCTATTTAAGAATTTACCCCCCCCCCACTCTTCTTTACTGTTATCCCCAGAGGTGGGATTGGCCATCAGCACCAAAAAGAACAAATAGGATATTGGCTCTTCTTTTTTGCTGTGGTGCTGTCATGATTAAAAAAAAGAGGGACCCACACAAAGGATACATTAAGTTTCAACCCCAGAACACTAAAATTGGAACAAATAGCCCTCTCTCACTCTTACTTTACACCAATTTTAGGTATGATCCAATAACCCATTCTGATAGATGTCTAACAACAATAATTTAGAAAACCGCTCTCCTATTCTAAGGTAAAAGTCCAGGTACCAGTCCTTACTTCCTATCAGGCGCAGGGTCGGATAAAGAAAGATTGGTACGATTTGACCCAATTGGGTCCTGCATCTGAAAGGCACCCACGTTACCATCAAAATGAACGAAAAAAAAAGAAATTGAAAGCATTTTTCTTTTAAAAATGATGGATAATTATAACAGTAAAATGTTAGTCAAAGAAATGGAGACTTTGAAATCTATTTTTTGACATTACTATACACCAAATTTGACTATCCCCCATGTCTGATTAAGATCTAACTAGCCCTCTTGGGCTGACTACTAGAATTTCCGTAGCTTCTTTGAACCGTGGGAAATTGGACTAAGATCTTTAGCTCTAATAAATGAGCTATGTAAAAGCAACTAAAATTTCTACATTTTTTTCAGATTTCTAGTTTCCTTAATTAAGGCATATTTTCCCTTTTCTACTTCAACAAAAATAATAATAAATTATATAAAAACAAATAGAAATTGTACTATTTTTACCCACCTCATAAGCCAACTTTCTGGGGTATTAACTCCATGTGTCTTAATTTTTTGTTCTACATGTTTTAGCATATTAAACCAACTGATTACGTTATTATTTCTATTTGAAACAAGGGGTCAAATTTTAAATATTTGGCTAACTCACAAAAAAAAATATGTACATAAAGCTCTGGGTAGGGCCCTTTAACTTGGAGATCCTAAAGTTGTAGCCTATGCCATCCAATTAGATAATAGGGTCTTGCCCTTACCCTATTCTTAGTTGAAACAGCCTAATGTATGTTACTCTGTGTTGTAAAAAAAGCATTAAAAAATCTCCAGGCATTTCTTGAATTTAGTATAGAAATAATGTACCATAAGAACATTTTGTACCATAAGTAACTTTTAAAATTTTTTTTAATGTTATGTAAAATGAATAGATAGAAATGAATGTAAATGAATAGTAAAATATGAATAGTAATTCATATGAATAGTAATGTGAATAGTAAAATAAGATAGAAAATGAATATTAAAATAAAATGAATGTAATGAATGAATGAATATTAAAATAAAATATTGCAGCATAAGACACAAGCAACAGGTCTCAGTCAACATTTTAATGTCAACTGAAACATGATAGAACAAAACAAATACTTTCATCATATTTTCATTTTTGTAAATCCAATGCAAGTTCAAAATGGTTATGTGCTGATTATTATGATGAAGCTTCAAAAGAATGGACCTATTAAAATTCGTTTGCTAAATTTTGTTTGGGTGATTTTTGTCTTAAAAATGAAGAGCACTCTGGTCATTAAGTTGAAGTCTTTGACAATCAAATCAAATCAATAATTGATAATGACCATCATGGCAAGACATAATAGATAGCAAAGAAGCTTGAGATTTTAAAAATTCCACAAATATTTTCTTGTACTTTCCACATAATTAGCCCTTCATTAATCTATTCAAAGTCACCCCTAGAATGACAGGCGTGTATGAAAAAAAATTATGCATATGACTAACAAAAATCAAATCATGATAAAGGAAATTAATCTTCAATAAAAGATTAAGGAAAATTTAATCTTCATCCTCTCCATTCCTAGAAAATGTCTAAGAGGAAAAGGGGAGTCCAGAACTGTCCAATGCAATGCAATATCTCCAATCATCTGGTCTATGAAAATGTTAGAATATTTGCCGTGTACTTAAAGTTTACTTAAAAATTACATGTCAGCTTTTCTACTGGGTTATTCAAAACCAAAATTTGTAACCTCTCAATACAATTTTTTTTAACTTGTTATAATCTGATCTACACTGTTTTATGCAATAATTTGCTTGCTATCTCAATGACAGCTCAAATGCCATCTGCTTAGTTAACTCAACAAAAAACTACTATCTTTGTCAAGTTCTGACAGTTGACTTAAATAGGATTGTTATGAATAATCCATGAAGGGATGGGGTAGTCTTGGCTCTGTCCACACTAGAGCTAAAAATATTTTTGAAGAATGAATGCACAGCAAATTTAAGATACAAAAAAAATGCAGCTCTCCCCCTATCCACTACCTGGGGTTACTTTTCACATAGGCAAAAAAACATAATTTGAACTGACAATTATATAAACTTGACATTGTTGCTCAAAGAACTTATTATACATCTTCATCATTCAGCATGATCATTGAGGGTCTAGATGCTAATGCTACCACAAAAGACTAGAATAAAGATATGAGTTCATGCAGCCCTGGTTTACAGCCTACAGCTAAAAAACTATTACGACTATTGATTGAGAGCTAGAAAGCTGTTGTTTCAAATAAAAAAAAAGAGCAAAAACAAGTACTTACCATGCATTAAAATCAAACACTTGGTTTTCATTTTTAAGGTGTCTGTTACCAAACTGAGGCCTTTTATCTTCATGTTTTTCCATCCTAAAATAGATTGATGCCATAGTTATATAAAGATGGCCAATTTTCCTCTATTAAAAACCATACATTGAGGAATTTTTGTTATCACTCCCTCTTTGCTTCATTTACTCTGTTTGACATATTTGGCCTTTGGCTTTAGCCAAAGTTCAAAGTCAAGCCTCTAGGATTGTTGCTTCAATGACTGTTATTTAGATTTCTACAGTCATAAGCAATGTCCTTGACTCCGTATCTGTTGCCAAAATTTTACATTTCTAGCTTTAATAGTACAGTTATTTATCCAGTGAAAATACATTTTGAAAGACACTGATATATCACAAGTTAGTTATTTATATAGATCAAAATATGCATAAGATGCAAAAGTATCTGTTTCTCAATGTTATAAGAAGCTGACCTTCAATCTGGCAACAGCTTTCAACTGCTCTTTAAATAGTAAATTAGGTGAATGCCTTTGGTGAGACTTGAGTACAGCTGGATGTTATTTTTCACATTCTGTAGAAAACCAGTTTTTAGATACTATCTATTGAGTACCCAAAAAGTGCAAATTATTAGTCACAGATGGTATATACTACCCATATTATCTACATATTGAGTACCCAAAAAGTGCAAATTATTAGTCACAGATGGTATATACTACCCATATTATCTACATATTATCTATCGAGTACCCAAAAAGTGCAAATTATTAGTCACAGATGGTATATACTACCCATATTATCTACATATTATCTATTGAGTACCCAAAAAGTGCAAATTATTAGTCACAGATGGTATATACTACCCATATTATCTACATATCATCTATTGAGTACCCAAAAAGTGCAAATTATTAGTCACAGATGGTATATACTACCCATATTATCTACATATTATCTATCGAGTACCCAAAAAGTGCAAATTATTAGTCACAGATGGTATATACTACCCATATTATCTACATATTATCTATTGAGTACCCAAAAAGTGCAAATTATTAGTCACAGATGGTATATACTAACCATATTATCTACATATTATCTATTGAGTACCCAAAAAGCGCAAATTATTAGTCACAGATGGTACATACTACCCATATTATCTATTGAGTACCCAAAAAGTGCAAATTATTAGTCACAGATGGTATATACTACCCATATTATCTACATATTATCTATTGAATACCCAAAAAGTGCAAATTATTAGTCACAGATGGTATATACTACCCTAGTAGAACTGAATGATAAAGACAGTAGAGACTCAGGTGAATTCTACATACAGTAAAAGGAATAATTAGACAAATTACTAGACTTTACTGATTATTATAATTACTAGTTTTTTTTTGTTTTGTAAATCAAAAACTGGCAGGACTAATTACAGGATACTAGGATATATAGTAGAGCCATTGAGTCATAAGAGAGCCATTAATGATGTTAAGAATACAGGTCATCATCCAGTAATAGCTGGAGTTAATTTTTACATTCATTTAGGAAGGGTGACTATTTCATAGGTAGTTATGATACTGATATACTTCACTAGGAAGAACTTCAAAACTTTCCAAGAAAAGTGGGATATGAAAATGAAGAGTTTAGAATTTCATAAGATAGAAGATGGATAGAATTATTTTAGGAAATTAGCCTGTAATGTAGCAGAAGATGTCTTAGGGAAAAAATTTAGAAAATCAATTCAGAATATTATCAAAAGCAAATTAAGGTTGAAAAAAAGAGAAAAAAGTTTTGTATAAGAAGTTTCTGAGGGGTAAATCGTATGAAAATAAGAAAAAATTGAGGTAAGTAGAGAAGGAATTAGAGGATGAATTAAGAAAATACAAAATTGAGATTATGCCTAAAATTGCCAAGGATTTGAAAGATGCAGCCCAACAGCAAAATAGTAAGATATTGTATTGGTATGTTAGGGAATTGAGACAAAGTAGCCACTCTAGGCTTGTCCAAGTGAGGGATAGGAATGTGGCCTCAATTACTGAGAAGCAAAGTGTCAAGGAAAGATAGACTGAACATACTGAAAATGTTTTAGACAGTAATAAAGCTGTAAGAAATGATAGAGAAAAGAAACAAAAAACTTTTGGCAATTTGAAAGTGAAGGAACATTTACATTGTAAACAGGAGTTAGAGATGGTACTAAAGGGATTGAATAAAAATATAAGAACTCAGTTGCTTATATCATGGTAAATGAGTTTTTAAAATTTGGTGTCTACAAAGTTAGACACAAGATCATGGATTCAATTCCTGGTACAGGGAAAGTACCTAGTGATTTTTGGGCGACTTCAATTTAGGTACTTTATGATAAAGGTAATAAAGAATGAGCATAGTAATCACAGAAACATGAGCTTAATTCCTGATGGAGAGGTTAAATTGGTCAAGTTTTCACACTTAACTTATTAATTAAGAAGTGAGTGAACCATCAAAGCCCTTTATTTTTCAGTTTTGTAGATTATGAAGAATAATCTGAAGTTAAGCAGGGTTGTGATGTATCCTGTTTATATTGAATTTTGATAGAGACACAGCAAACAGTACAGGAGAACATGGTATCAAATGGAAAGGTGAAACTCTTCTAGACATCAACTATTTGTATGAATTAAGTATCCTAAATAAAAATATTAGCAAAAATAAAATATGTTTGGAAGATAATGGAGTATGAATAGGTCTTGAAAGTAATTTTAAGAAATTTATGCTACTTAGGATGAGAATGAATGGGTGATTTTACGTAACAAGAAAATTGATCAAAATGGTGACCTCACTTGCCTGGGTTGCATTATTAATAAAAATAGTAGATGTAGTAGGTCTAAATATGTGAAAGTAGGGCAAATTTATGGTAATAGACCAGAAAAAAAGAAAATACCCTTTCCTTATCTTTTCAAGCATATTTCCAAATACAATAATTATTGTAGCAAAGCCCCCCCCCCCCTCTCTTCCCTAATTGCATCAGATATAACCCTAGGCTATACACTACAGCTTGCCAAATTTCTCTTTTTTTTCTAGGTGGCTTGATTTGGCATTATAGAACAACCAGAAAAAAACATATACATATTAGAACAAAGACACACATAATTTCAGAATAACATATAGTATAAGGCATATAGACCAGAAAAAAAAGAAAATGCCCTTTCCTTATCTTTTCAAGCATATCTCCAAATACAATAATTATTGTAGCAAAGCCCCCCCCCCCCTCTCTTCCCTAATTGCATCAGGTATAACCCTAGGCTATACACAACAGCTTGCCAAATTTATTTTTTTTTCTAGGTGGCTTGATTTGGCATTATAGAACAACCAGAAAAAACATACACATATTAGAACAAAGACACACAGAATTTCAGAATAACATATAGTATAAAGGTTTAATCAGATAGCCTTAAATTACCTCACCTGAAATTGCAACTAGGATTGAGTTAGGATTTATATTATATACATTTTGATACTATTCTTAAGCCTCTGGAATACTGATGCCTCTACAACATTTCTCTATAGCTGGTTCTAGCCTTTTGTGTCTCTGTATTGTTGTATGCTTACCTTTGTTATGATATGCTTGTGCCGCCTGTAATGCTCTCATTGTATTGCTTGTTATGTGCTTACGCTTGTTGTTTTGTGTTGCAGGTCGGTTGGCTTCAATAAACTGATTTAAACAAATGTCTCTCATTGAACACAACATGGTGTCAGAAAAATAGTCAAGATGGACAACTCTACGCCTTCACCTCGTTTTGACTGGGAAGCAGCCAGTCATGAGTCATGGAAAAAATTTGAACAACATGTGCGGCTAATGTTCACAGGCCCTTTAAGTGGAAAAACTGAAAAGCAACAGTGTGCATATCTACTTCTGTGGCTTGGTGAAAAAGGTCGAGACGTATACAGTACTTGGACATTGCAGGCAGAAGAGACAGATAAAATTGCTTGCTACCTAGAAAAGTTCAAGGAACATATTTCACCATCTGTCAACCCAGTCTTTGCTCGGTACAAGTTTCACAAACGAGACCAAAGTGTGCATGAATCAGTGGAACAGTATATAACAGCCATACGCGTGTTGGTTAAGGACTGTGATTACCCAGTAACAACCATTAATGATATGGTGAGAGACAGAATTGTGTGTGGAATCTTATCACCAAAAATTCGGGAGAAACTTTTGTCAGAAGGTGGTACATTAGTACTTTCAAAAGCCATAGAAATTGCTAGAGCCCATGAGACAACCCAGGCACAGCTCTCAACAATGGCAGATGTTTCAAAAAATGTGAATATCAAACAGGAGATCGATAGTCTACATAAAAGGAAGCAACACCAGTCAGCATATGCTTCACAGCCTAAGCAGTGCTACTTCTGTGGAGGGCAATATGATCCAAATCACAGGTGCCCAGCAAAAGGAAAAATTTGTTCAAGTTGTGGACGCTCAAATCACTTTGCCAGAGTTTGCAGAAGCAAACCAGTGCATGCTGTTGAAAGTGGAAATGCATCTCAGATCGACCAAGTATTCATCAATACACTCTTTGTGGGATCCGTCGGAAATATAAAAGGAAGCCAACCGACTGCAGAAATCATCGTGAACAAACAGGAATCGAAGATTAAGTTCAAAATCGATACTGGAGCAGAAGCCAATGTCATTCCAGTTGATCTGTTTCAGAAAATTGTCCCTAGACCTGAATTGAAAGAGACCAAGCAGATTCTTGTTGCATACGGAGGTACGAGAATCCCAGTAATCGGGATATGTATGCTGTCATGCACATACAACAAGGCTACCACAGGTAGATATGAATTCTTTGTTGTAAAAACCAAAGCCATGCCAATACTTGGCTATGAAGCATGCGTCGACATGGGTCTTGTGAAAGTGGCAGGAACTGTTGAGCAAAATCAGGAAACGCTGTTCATCCAGAAGGTAAAAAAAGACTTTGCTGACGTCTTCACTGGCATAGGCGAACTGCAAGGTGAGTGCACCATACATCTGAAGCCAGATGCTGTGCCAACTGTACATCCAGTGAGACGTATACCATTTGCCCTTCATGACAAGCTAAAAAGCGAGTTAGAACAGCTGGAAAAACAGGGTATTATACAGAAAGTTACAACTCCTACTGAGTGGGTAAACTCAATTGTCACCATTGAAAAACAAGATGGGTCTCTGCGTTTGTGTTTAGATCCAAGGGATCTAAATAATGCTATACAACGACCCTTTTACCCCATGCCAACTTTTGAAGACATAGCTGCACGGCTTCATGGTCACAACAGGTTTACTAAGCTAGATGCCAAGTCTGGTTATTGGATGCTCAAACTGTCAGAACCATCGTCATTGATGACAACTTTCAATACACAGTTTGGAAGATATCGATACATGAGAATGCCTTTTGGGATTGTGTGTGCTCAGGACATATTCCAACAGAAAATGGAGGAAACGTTCAACAATCTAGAAGGTCTAGGTGTGATTGTGGATGACATAATAGTATCTGGTAAAGATGACGAGCATGATAGAAACCTTTTATGCGTGCTAGAGAGGGCCAGAAAGGAAGGAGTGAAATTCAACCCTGAGAAATGTATATTTGATGCTCACAGTATCCCTTATTTTGGCCATGTCATCACAGCTGAAGGCATAAAGCCGGATCCAAGGAAGGTTCAGGCTATAAAGGAAATGCCATGTCCTACAAGCAAGGAGGAGCTCATGACGTTTTTAGGAATGGTCAATTTCCTATCTCATTACATTCCAAATCTTTCGACTTTGAACCACATATTAAGAGAGTTAGGAAAGCAGGATACATTCCAGTGGACAGATGCTCACAAATCAGAGATGGAGAAGATCAAGGTTTCTATTTGTCAGAACCTAGCTGCATTCGATGCTCAAAGTAAGGAAGTAGAGTTGAAAACAGATGCGTCAAAACATGGCCTCGGGGCAGAGCTTTTAACTCACGGGCAGATTGTAGCATTTGCCTCAAAAGCATTGAATGAGACAGAACAGCGCTACTCACAGATCGAGAAGGAGCTGTATGCAATCATGTTTGGCTGTCGGAAATTTCACCAATACATTTATGGCCGAAAAGTCAAGCTGTACACAGATCACATGCCTTTGGAAACCATTCTGTCAAAGCCTTTGTCTCAGGCACCACCAAGGCTGCAAAGGATGATGCTTCAGATACAGCCGTACGATTTGGAGGTTCACTACATTAGAGGCAAAGATATCCCAGTAGCTGATGCCCTGTCAAGACTGCATACATCTGAAGAAAGCGACGATTTTCAAAATGAGATTGAATTTCATGTAAACTCGTTTGTTAAGCACATACCTGTTAGTGATACAAAAATGGAGCAAATTCGAAAAGAAAATCAGCGAGATCCAGTCATGCAAACCCTCATCACAGTGATCCAGGAAGGGTGGCCTGTCGTCAGAAAGTCTTGTCCAAGACCTGTTATCCCATACTGGAATTTCAGAGAAGAGCTAGCGGTTGTCGATGGCATCATCTTGAAGGCTGACCAAATTGTAATTCCTTTAGCCATCCAGCCAAACATTCTCCAGCAACTGCATGCATCCCACATGGGCATGGAAAAAACCAAACAGAGAGCGCGAACTGTGGTTTTCTGGCCTGGAATGAACCATGAAATAGAAGAATTTGTAAAGAGCTGCGAATCGTGTGGGAAATATGCACCAAACAACCCCAGAGAGTCTTTGCTTTCTACTCCACTACCCCAAGGCCCATGGGAAGCTATCGGTGTAGACCTTTGTCAATTGGAGGGCAGAAACCACCTCATTACCAGTGACTACTATAGCCGGTTCATCGAGATTGACAAGTTGAACTACACAACTTCGTCGGAAATCATCACCAAACTCAAGTCACATTTTGCTAGATATGGCATACCGTTGAAGATTCGGTCAGACAATGGGCCGCAGTTCTCATCCAGTGAGTTCCTTAGTTTTCTGCAACTGTACGACATCCAGCTCTGTACATCAAGCCCGAACTTCCCACAATCGAATGGACATATAGAAAAGGCAGTAGACATTGCGAAAAGAATCATGCAGAAAGCAGTTGACTCCAATTCGGATCCTTATCTTGGTCTCCTTGAGTACAGGAGTACTCCAATCAGTGGATCTGCATCACCGGCTCAACTGCTCATGAGCAGGACTCCGAGGTCGATTCTACAAACTATCCAGCTGCGTCCCAAGGTAATACCTAGAAAAGAGATCATCAGGGTTCATGAAAGAAACCAGTGTAGGCAGAAAACCTACTATGACCGGCATGCGAAAGACTTAGCTATGCTGAGTCCAAACAAAACAGTTTGGATGAAACTGTCAAAAGAAGATAAGCATTGGAAGAAAGGGATAGTTCTGTCAATGCCAGAGCCAAGATCTTATCTAGTACAAACGGAAAACGGAAATACTTACAGACGAAATCACGTGCATTTGAAGCCTAGATTCACTGCGCCGGGGGAAACCGAAATTAACATTCCAAACGAACTTGTAGACTCAGATGAGAGCCAGTCCATTGCGCCGGGTCCATTACTTGAGGGTACTGAGTCCCCTGAAAAACTAGACGCTACCAGTCCGACTATTGCTACTCCATCAAGGTTTAGAGTTGATGAAAATGCTGATGTTCCAGCCACACCATTTGCAACTCCGAATCCGGTTCCAGTGAACAGTAATAGGAATTCTAATACGAACGGGACTCTATTTGGGCCACGCGTGTCAAGATATGGAAGGCCCATAAAACCAAGACAGATTTTCGATCTGTGAATAACTAAATTGAACTATGGTTATTTACGATAGTGATTATGATGCTTCAGAAGAGTTTTTTTTTTTTTTGTTTTGTTATTTGTTTTTTTTTTTATTTTGTATGTGAAGGAAGATGTTGTATGCTTACCTTTGTTATGATATGCTTGTGCCGCCTGTAATGCTCTCATTGTATTGCTTGTTATGTGCTTACGCTTGTTGTTTTGTGTTGCAGGTCGGTTGGCTTCAATAAACTGATTTAAACAAATGTCTCTCATTGAACACAACATGTATTATGTCAGGTTGCCCCTTATACTGTTGATTATTGGGACCAAAGTATATGGTGACATATCTAGAGATATTATTTATTTATTTTATTCAATAAAGGAGGAAGCCATAGGCTTGTTGCATAACAAACACAAAAAATGACAGCTAAAACAGCAATACTGCAAAACACAAAAATATTCATCAGTAAAAAACAACTATATTACAGAAACTGTTTTTCATAGAACTCAGTTTCAACCAGAGCACTCTTAAATGATTGCACTGTTTGCATAGAAACTATGGTATCAGGTAAACTATTCCAAAGTTTTGTTGCATGGTTAAGAAAGCTACACTGACCTATTTTCTTGTGCACTTGCAGCTGATACAGTTTATACAAGTTTTGTCAAGTGGCTGAGTAATGACTAAGTTTGAAGAAATCAGCCCAGTCCACATTATTGACACCCTTCATAATACAGAACATATTGACCAGGTCAATCCTATCCCATCAAAACTCCAATGAAGGAATTCCCAAACACTCCAGTCAACACTGATACAGCAAATGGCTCAAATATGGCACAAACTTTGATGTCCAATGTTGAACCTTTTCAATTTGCTGTGAGTCACATTTCCATGTAGGATACCACACAGAGGAACAATATTCTACCACCAGGTGTACTATTGTCTTGTATAGTGTCATAAAAGTGTGAAGGTTAAATTTCATGAAACTTCTCTTAATCCAAAGCAGACTATAATAGCATTTTGCAAAATTATTGACACATGCATGTTAAACTTCAACTGGTTATCAAAGTGAATATCTAAATCCCTTACTGAATCTGTAGATGAAACAGGTGTATCACCAGGGAAATAATGATAAGTTGTGCTTTTTGAAAAGTAATGGAGTACAAAACATTTTTGATGGTTTACAAACATGGAGTTCAATTTACACCAATCATTTAGGGCATTCAGATCCTCTTGAATAAGGGTGATATCTACCAGGGAGGTAGCACTTTTATACAGTTTTATATCATCTGCAAACAGTTTGACAGTGGAGTGGTGAAATACTTCAGGTAAATTGTTGACAAACAAACAAAATAACACTTGGCCCAAACAACTGCCTTGTGGCACACCAGTCAAAATTGGACTCTCACGTGACAGTGCACTACTGACTATAGCTTGTTGGGAATGGCCTGATAAATAATCTGTAATCCACATTAAAGTTCTACTACCTAGCTTATACTTTTCACTTTTTTCAAGCAAGAAACTAACTGAAACTTTGTCAAATGCTTTACTGAGGTCAATGTACAAGCAATCAAACTTCAAACCAAAATCAGCCATATTTTGGAAATCTTTTACAACTTCTGAGAATGAGAGAAGCCTTTTAACCATTATATCCAAGCTGTAATAACAAAAACAAAGTACAAATTTGATTCCATATCCAGCAGATTCCTACTTATTTACATAATGGTTTCTACTGCTGCATTTACATCCCAGCTCCTCCTCCTCTAAAAAGGTCAGACACAGCTTTAGGCCACATACAAAAATTTTCTGTTCTGAGGGTCTGGATTATTGATTTTTTTTTTTTTTTTACTTCTTATTGACAATTGGGTAGATATATTAAAAATTCTATACCTGACATAGGGACAAGATGAACTCACTACTTGATTACTTTGTATGCTCTTTCCAATTATAATAGTCAATTCCCTGGCAAATGCACTCCTGCTCCTAACCAAGCCCTGATAATGTATTCCCTCATCACTTTAATCTAGTAAAAAATTACAGCTTCTATATTTTACCAACTAGTTATCTTTTCAGTCTGGAATTTATCTCTATGTGTGATTGAGTAAGTAATTTAGTAAAACATTAGACTATTTGAAAAGATTTCAAAATTAGATGAAATGGAAAGAAACACAATAGTCTGACCAATAGAAACTTCCTGCAGTAGAAGCCTAGCTTAGGGGATATTGAGAAGGAAACATTTAGCCTGAAGGAAACAATTCTTACTTTATAACATGCAGAATAACTGTAGTTAGCACATTTTGACTGTAGCTCCACTACACTTTACCCCTAACCCTCTCTAATATGCAAATAAATAACCCAAATTGTAGATTTCAGTAAAATCCTGACCAAACTAGTTTTTGCTATCCTGGAAAGTTGTTAGGCTAGGAAAATGAAACTTTCAGGGATATATCTATAGACTCAAATAACAGGAATTTGATTTTTAAAACTAATAACTGAGAAGAAGAAACTGAAAATTAAGACAAAATGTTGCTTTGTTAAAATTTCAATAGGTATGGACCTGTCAAGTAGTCTATTCCATTTCTTGATTTCATCATAGTTGATTCAATTTATAGGTAGGCTAGGCTACATACTAACGATACTTTAAAGCCCAGCGCCCGCTAGCGCGCAAAGAACCCAAATTCATTAATACTTTAGCGCCCAGCGCCCAGAGCCCACAGCTCCCAACTTGAAAAATAAATACTAGCATTACTTCTTCTTCTATTTAACAGCAGGCGGGCTTTTCAGTAAAACTATTTAGCCCTTTTCCTTTTGCTTCACTCTGTGGGCTACAGAGCTACTGGCTTGATTGCCTCATATTTATTAGATATATTCATATATCTTTCAGCAGATCTTTCAACTCTAGGAGTTCAAATATAAGATGATAGATGTCGATTTCTATGCTCTGTGTGTAGGTATAGTTGGCTAGGCTCTTGGCTGATAGTGGGATTTTGTGGTGTTTGAAGTATTTTAACAGTTTACAAAGCAAGGTATGTTGTGCAGACGTCAGCATATTACATTCAAATAGGCTATGGTCAATTGTTTCATTATTCATATTACAATGCCTGCAAAGAGGGGACAGGGGAATTGAACCTCTTGAATTAGAAAGCTTATATGAGAATGCAAAGAAATTTAGTCCATTTGTTCCAGAACGAATTCTATGATAAATTTTAGAAAGATACTTATTGGGAAAGGGGGAAAGGATAGGATTAATCTTATTAAAATTAATATCTGATAGCCTCCATTGGTAAATATCTCTAATTGGGATTGGTCTCCCACTTGGCTGGTCAATATTTATAGCATTTTTTGCTATTTCATCAACCTGATGATTACCACTTATGCCAGAGTGGCTAGGAATGTACTGAGCTAGGAATGTACTGAAAGTAAGTTTTTATGCCACTTGAAGCAAGATTATCAATAATACTGAGACAGTGATAAGTGTCAATGTCCAACTTATATTGAGGAGCTGAGGCCAGCAACTCAAGGCTTGATAAAGAGTCGGAATAGATGATAATATTATTCGAATTTTCAATCAAAGGTTGGTTTTGCTTAAGATGTTCTAACGCCATGATTATGGCATTTAACTCAGCAGACATTATAGATAAATCATTTGATATTCTCTCGCCCATTGCAATTTTCAGGTGAGGAAGGAAAACACCACTTGCAACCTTCTCATTCATTTTTGACCCATCAACAAATATTTGGAAGTGATTTTTATAGGTAATTGTATTAAGTTCTGCAATTTTTTTCTGGACAAAAGCAATGGGGGTTAAATCTTTATTCCATTTTGAAAATTCAGTATTTATTATGGGAAATGACCAATTCCATGAAGGGGATTGGGGGAAAGTAGGTGCAATAGACTTTGCTGGTACATGGAACTTCTTTTGAATATTGGCATACTCATCTGCAATACCTCTATACATGGCTGGATTTCTTAACCAATTATGTAATGTGTGTGAGCTATTTGATTCAATTTTTGTAAGATGTTTTATCAAGAGAAAGCTACGTCTCTCCCTTATTGTCGTTAATCCACTCTCCATAAGCAGAAACTTGGTACTTGTGGGTTTCCTAAGACCAAATATGAGACGTATTATATCATTTTGTGTTGTTTCAATTTTTTGCATCTGGGTCTTTGCACATGCACCATAGACAATGAACCCATAGTCAATATGGGGTCTTATATGTGATTTATAAAACTGGAGTAAGGTTTTCTCTTTACAACCCCAGGGTGTGGAAAGAAGTCTTTTTAGTATATTTGCTTTTCTATAGCATTTTTTTATTGTGTTTGAAATGTGGAGGTGGAAATTAGTTTTTGGTCAAGCATGAGACCTAGGTAATTAATATTATTATCTTCTGGAATAGTTGTTTTATTTAGAGTTAGTTTTGCATTAACATGGTTTCGCTTCCGGTGAAATTGGATTATTTTTGACTTGGTGGGTGCAATGGGTAAATCTGAATGTTGAGAGAATTTTTCAAACTGGAAAAGTGACTTTTGCAGATTTGACTGTGCTATCTGAAAGGTGTTGCCAGATGACCATAGCACCAGATCATCAGCATATTGTAGATGTGTGGGGTAGGTTCATGTCCCAGAGATATAGGGCAAATAGGAGGCAACTGAGGACTGCTCCCTGAGGTAGGCCTTTGGATATTGTCTTTTGGGGTGAAGAGGCTGAACCAACACAAACAATGAAACTTCGCACTTCTATGAAGGATTTAATAAAAGATACTAGCTTAGGGGGTACTCCAAGGTTTGCAAGTTTATTTAAAAGGATTTGGTGGTTCACATTGTCATATGCCCCTTCAAAATCAAGGAAAGCTGCCACTAGGATATTATTTTTTGAGAAAGATTCATTTATTGCATTTGTTAGCAAAATGAAAGCATCTGTTGAGGAGTGGTATTTCCTGAATCCAGTTTGAGTGTGTGGGATCATATTATTTTTTTCAACAAACCAGAAGAGTCTGTGATAAATCATTTTCTCCATTATTTTCCCCATCACAGGTGTAATCATTATGGGCCTATAAGACTCAGGGTTATCTTTTGGTTTATTTTTCTTTAGGATTGGTAGGAGGGACGAACATTTCCATATATTGGGGAACCTAGAAGATGCCCAAGCGTGATTATAACAATTTAGCAGTTCTTGTTTGTATGAAGGTGTGAGATTCTTTATCCATGTAGGGTGTATATTGTCATAGCTGCTGCTAGTTTTGGCCCTAATCTGATGTATTGCATTATTCAATTCCTGGATTGAAAATGGATTGGTTATGTACTCGGATCCTGGGCGTGGTTGGTAACTTGGGTTCATGGGAATTGTGGACAGTTTGCTTTGATTATTTGATGTTAGCTTATTAACAAAAAGAGTTGCAAATAGGTTAGCTTTTCCATTATCATTGTCATAATGGGTATTATTATGTAAAAGCTCATACAGGAGTGGGTTGGGGGAAGTCTTTTTCCCACAGATGTGGCTTATGACTTTATGTATAATTGGCTCATGCGTTTCTCTGGAGAGATTATTTGCAAAATTATTCCAGTATTTATATTTAGCATCTATTATAGTCCTTTTTAGATTAGATTCTGCTTGTAATTTTTTTAAATATGTAGTAGGTGATGGTTTTCTTATGAATTCTGTCCTAGCTGCCTTTTTTATCCTCCATTTATTTAGGCACTCATTTGTCCACCATGCTTTAGGAATTTGTTTAGGGAATGTTTTCTTAGGTGTTGTCTTGGGAATAGCATGATTAGCTGTATTTATTAGTAAAGATGTCAAGGCTTCAGCATGTGTGTCAACTGTTGTGTTAGAAATGCATGAACTTTGGGTGAAACTTGTAATTTCATCATTTAGCTTATTTTGGAACATAGACCAATCTGCTTTAGTGTTGATATATTTGGATGTATGAGATAAAGTTTCAGCAGGTTCATTTAGAGAGCAAACTATAGCAAAGTGGTCAGTACATAGACTATCAATTTTATTTATGTAAATTTTGTTCAAAAAATTTAATGACACAATTTGTAGGTCAATTGTGGAGAATCTGCCACTTTTGGGGTTGAAATATGTGTTCAGGTTTGGAGGGGTAGCAACAGCTAATTCATTATTATTTGAAGTCATATGCTCAATGAATTTACCAGCTTTATTTGCTGGTTTATTCCCCCACAAAAGGCTGTGGGCATTGAAATCACCTCAAATAATGATATTTTTTAACATATTAGAATTATTTATATAATTAAAGAAATCCTTGGCATCTGTAGTTTGGCCATTAGGGTTATAAAAGCTTATTATGTAGGTTTTTAATTATTCAGCCAAACACTGATACCAATAACATCAACATCATTTGCAAAATCTGGAAAATTGATGCCACAAAATTTTATATTAGTATTAACTAATAAAGCTACCCCACCTCCTTTTCTCTCTGAAGATCTATCCTTTCTCAGGATAGTATATCCCGGAGACTTAATTTGTTGATTTTGGGTTAAATGAGTTTCCTGGAGGCAAGCAATATTAATGGAATTATTATTCATAAATGATATTAGTTCATTTAGCTTATTTTCTGTGAGTGATCTTACATTCCATTGGAGTATTGATATATGTTGTGTTGTTGATTTATTCTTCATATGACTGTGTATCAATGTTCAGCTTTGTTAAAAGTAAAGCAAGATCTTTTTTTGCTTGAATGAGCATATCATCTGGGATGTAGATTTTTGCCAATTCTGCAATAATTTTTGTTTTCTGTAGTTGATGTATGTTCATGGCCTGAACTGCATTACAGTTTAGAATGAATAAGCATATATTAGGGGATTGCATTTTGGTTGTGCATTCTGTTTGTTGGTTAAGGGATTGATTCCTGGTAGTATTTCTGGTTTGTTTCTTCTTGGGAGGGGGGGCCAGGCTGACCTCATCTCACCGGACAAGGAGGCTTGTTGGCTTGGTGAGTCCTTCTGATAGGGATTTGAGCTAGGGGGCTTAGAAGATGGTGTTTTATAAGGGGTGCTTGATGCATTGGGGGCATTTGACTTGGGGTTTTGGTTGGTTTCATTACAGGCTTTATTTGGTATTGTTGGGCAGCATTTGCTTCCATTGCTGCAAAGGGGTATGGGATGGCCTTCTCTGTTGATATTTGGAGTGTTAGAGCTCTTTTCTTGTATGCAGGGCATAATGATTTATTTGTAGATTCATGTGGGCCTTTGCAATTGATGCATGTAGGCTGAGTGTTGTTGCAAGTTGTCAGCTCTTTAGGATGGAAAGATTTACAATTACTACACTCTTGGAGAATTTCATTGCATTTATTTGTCATGTGTCCCAGTTTGAAACACTTCTGACACTGAATAGGCTTAGGTTTGTATTCCTTGTGTGGTTTGATTTGCCCAAACAGGAATAATTTTTCGGGGATATCAATTTTATCCTTCAGTGTGAATAAGAAGAATCTACTAGTTTTCAGGCCATTAGAGTTAGGTTTTCCAAGTTGGGTAACATCCTCAACTGGGATTGTGTTTCCAGCCCTATCTGAGAGGCCTTCTTTTAACTCCTGAGTAGATATCTCTGGGGGAACATTATAAACTACAATTTTTGTTGGTGATTGTTTTGGGTTCCAATTAGATGCAATAATTGGGGTATTCAGAAGAGATTTTAGGTTAATTATTGTATCTGCTGATTTCTGATCTTCTACAGCTATTAGCAGAGATCCATCACGGTTAATGTTAAGAGAGAACATTGATTTTAGCAATTTAAAAATTGCAACTCTTATTGCAGTGATCATTTTTATTTCAAAGGGGGTAGTGGGAGTAATTTTAAGGTAAATTCCTAAGTTTTTGGAGGGAGGATCTTGGGCAGGGAGAGGGGAAATGCTTTTAATTGGGGAGATTTTTTTCTTTTTTTAGAGCTTCTAGAGAGGACCTCTTGAAACCCATTATTATCATTTATGGTTGCATTAGGACCTACAGTTATCATTGTCCTATGCTCCGAATTGGAGCTATCATTAGAACTTTCAGATAATGTGCTTGACCAGCCAGGATGGGTATCTTTCACTATGGAATTTGATTTGGGATCTGGGGGGACCTTTTTTTTGGAGGACTTCTAAACATTGCCTATTGGAAAAAGCTTTAAACACAAATATAAAACTAAAACAAGAAGGGAAAATAGATGATATCAAACCGTCTGCACTATACTATGGGGAGGATAAACACCACAGTATAGCCCTGAGGATGACTTGAGCAGGATAGGTTTGGTACAACTGCTGATTAGAAGCGATAATAATCACAAGAAAATATATTTCGATTTTCTTGTAAGGTTGCTGCTGCTGTTCTTTAAAACTTTATTTGTTGACCATTATTTGTTGTACTTTATTTGTTGACCATTATTTTGCTAAAGGCATTACCTTTAGCACAGCAAATTTATAGTCCATTTCTTCTTTAAATAGCGATTTGAAAAAGTATCATATCTAAAGTTAGCAAATCACAGATGTTGCAGGCATACACAAAAGAATTCTACTACTCACAAAGATATATTCAATTTATGTCAGCAAGTGCATTGTGTCGGCAAGGTGAATATGGCAAAGAGAGATCATTATCAATTACAGGAGGGGAGATTTGACTTCTGTCGGCAAACGCATTTCACAAAGAGGCAATTTGCGTGTTACAAATATTCGAGATATGTCATTCAGTGTTGGTTCCTGACAAATTAAATTGCTTGTATTACATACATGCGGGCTTTGGCCTTGCTTCGCCCCGCTTGGGCTTATTATGCCATATACAATATTTTTATTAAGTGAAAAACAATGTCCCAGGAATTTACCACAAAATGTAATAGATGCCCCACTGTTAAAAGACTTCGTGACTTTTTATTCAACAAAACCAGTTGCCCAGCGCCCAAGAACCCAAACAAATATAGATCATATCAAGTTACAGGAGGGGAAATTTGACTTCTGTCAGCAAACGCATTTCACAGAGACGTATCAAGTTACAGGAAAGATCAACTTTGGGTGTTACAAATATTCAAAATATTTCATTCAGTGTTGGGTCACATAGACATATTATTAAATAAACACCAGATCGCATGGGATTTTGCGAGTTTGCGAGTTCCTTGCGCTTTTTCTTCTTTGCCTCCAGTAAACGCGTTAATTTTGACGTTTGATTTCATTGAGATTTTGAGAATTGTTATTTCATGTTGCAAGAAAAGACTTGGCGACAAGCTGAGTTTGCCTTTACACAGGTATGTTATTTTTATAAGATGCTTCTTTCTGATATTATTTTAGATGGAGAGATTTTAAGGGGAATTTTCACCAGGTTGGAATTGTCTAGAGTATCTTTCCGTTGGGGGGGGGGGGGGGTCCACGGGAGAAATTCTCTCGGGAAAATTTTCTCCGGAATCAACTTTATACTAGGAATGGGGTATTTGCGGTAAAACTTTTCCACAGAGAAGGGGATTTTCTGCATGATTTAAAAACAAACAGATATTCTTTCATATGAAAGTGCGCTACAAAAAAAATTCATTCAAAATTGACCGCAAGAATTTTTCTTGGTGGAGTGGGGGACTATTTTACATGAGAAGAACTTTCCATGGAGGGGGAGCCGGATTTCCCGCCACTATTTCGTAACAATCAGAAATCAAATAAAAAAAACATTTTTTTTCCATCTTTCCATCTTTTTTAAATCCAAGTAATAGATTGGATTTAAAAAAGAAACTGAGTTTCTTCTTTAAACTTTAAATTCAGTATATAAAAAATTTTCTCTGATGGGGAATCGAACCCGTATCTCCCGCCTGACAGTCAGGAACAGCGACCATTGTACCACAGAGACACTTACGGACATATTATTTTAGCCTCCATTATCTATTTTTGACGCAAGCAAATCCCCACAAAACTTGATATTTGGTTTTTGGAAAATAGGGAAGGAAGGATTGGATTGAGCTGAAATTTTGAGGATAAGCTCCCAGGCCCAAAGTCTAAAGCTCTTTTTTGATCCTGGGCGCTTGGACTCTGGAAGGTGAGGAGCTAAAGTATCAAAGCTTTGATGCTGGAAGCTAGATCCGGTTTCAGCAAAGCTTTATATTTACCTTTGAATCTGGCGCCCAAGTTAAAAATAAAATTATACTGACAATAAATTGATTATTTGAATACTTATTTGGCTGAAAATATAAGTATGAATTATTTTTCACTTAATAAAAACACTGTATAGGGCATCATAAGCCCAAGCAAGGCCAACGCCCGCATGCATGTAATACAAGCATTTTTAATTTATCAGAACACAAAAATGAATGACATATTTGAAATATTTCTGAACGCCCAGAAAGAACCCAAAGTTGATCTCTCTTGTAACTTGATATGTCTCTGCGAAATGTGTTTGCCGACAGAAGCCAAATATCATATCTAAAGTTAGCAAATCACAGATGTTGCGGGCATACACAAAAGAATTCTACTAGTCACAAAGATATATTCAATTTATGTCAGCAAGTGCATTGTGTCAGCAATGGACTTTTTTATTTAACAAAACCAGTTGCCCAGCACCCAAGAACCCAAACAAAGATAGATCATATCAAGTTACAGGAGGGGAGATTTGACTTCTGTCAGCAAAAGTATTTCACAGAGATGTATCAAGTTACAGGAAAGATCAACTTTGGGTGTTACAAATATTCAAAATATTTCATTCAGTGTTGGGTCTCATAGAGATATTATTAAATCAACACCAGATTGCATGGGATTTTGCGAGTTTGCGAGTTCCTTGCGCTTTTTCTTCTTTGCCTCCAGTAAAAATCGCTATTTAAAGAAGAAAGAAGAATTTGCTGTACCAAAGGTAAAATAACTTAATATTTGGTTTTATGAATTGATAATTGGGTGTGCTGTATGAGGGGGGCTGCTCCTGTCTCAATACCTCTTTCTTTATGCTAAATTTTGACTTTTCTAGAATATTTTAAAAGGGTTATTATTCCAATTAAACGGCCCTTGTGTTTTATGAGTAGTTTTAAAGAACTGGGGCAAAAAGGCAAACTTCATCGCAAACAGCAAGGTATTAAGGAGGGCGCTACCCCCCTCCCCTCATATACGTAATAATTTCTGTTCGTTTTAAGTTGTGATGTTCCTCCTTACTTTCAGCTGAAAAAAAAAATGTTTTTTTATTTGATTTCTGATTGTTACGAAATAATGGCGGGAAATCCGGCTCCCCCTCAGTAGAATTCTTTTGTGTATACCCACACCATCTGTGATTTGCTAACTTTAGATATGATATTTGGCTTCTGTTGGCAAACACATTTCGCAGAGACATATCAAGTTACAGGAGAGATCAACTTTGGGTTCTTTCTGGGCATTCAGAAATATTTCAAATATGTCATTCATTTTTGGGTTCTGATAAATTAAAAATGCTTGTATTACATGCATGCGGGCGTTGGCCTTGCTTGGGCTTATGATGCCCTATACAGTGTTTTTATTAAGTGAAAAATAATTCATACTTATATTTTTGGCCAAATAAGTATTCAAATAATCAATTTATTGTCAGTATAATTTTATTTTTAACTTGGGCGCCAGATTCAAAGGTAAATATAAACCTTTGCTGAAACCGCATCTAGCTTCCAGGATCAAAGCTTTAATATTTTTGCTCCTCAGCTTCCAGAGTCCAAGCGCCCAGGATCAAAAAAGAGCTTTAGACTCAAAAAACTGATTGAACCATCTTTTATAAATAAAAAAAAACAAGCCTAACCACAATAATTCATACTTATATTTTCGGCCAAATAAGTATTCAAATAATCAATTTATTGTCAGTATAATTTTATTTTTAACTTTGGCACCAGATTCAAAGATAAATATAAACCTTTGCTGAAACCAGATCTAGCTTCCAGGATCAAAGCAACATTTACTTTAGCGCCCAAGAACCCATAGCGCCCACAGCTCCCAACTTGGAAGATAAATACAAGCACACCCAAGTATCAATATATATATATATATATAATAGATATATATATATATATATATATATATATATATATATATATATATATATATATATATATATATATATATATATATATATATATATATATATATATATATATGTGTGTGTGTATATATATAAATTGCGAAAAATTTTTGCAATGATCAATTTCCTTGCATTAAAATGCTTTTGCAAAAGGGCGTATTAGCAATTCCTTGTTAACCACTTTGAGCATTATATTGGAACTTTCAGGTATGTTGAACTAACAAAAAGGCACTCTGTAGGCCTACCTCCTGATAATACTACTACCTACTGATAACACTACTTCCACTGCTACAACAGACTACCCTGTTGTAGGAGCCCCATCCTATTTTTACTAGGGACACGATCACTTAATAAAACACTGTATGTGGGCCAATAAGCCCAAGGCCAACACCTAACTGTCATTAAAAATATATATTTTCAATTACTTTTAAATGGGACTTCTAGACTTTCAAACATGGTATGACATATCTATTATGAATCAGAGAAAAAAGGGCTTTCAAATGAGGTACTAGTCAAGCAGATATGGTTTAATCCCCAAAAATAGTGTGTAACCCCTGAAAATCGCCTCTGTACTGACTCATTGAGTTTTTTCTCTGAATTGTGGTGAGTGACAGCTCATTTTAAATGTTTCATTGGTCTGAAGATAGCACTCCACATTTTGAGATGAATAGGAACCTTTTTCTCATTTTTTGCCTTAAAGATAGAATTTTATGACCTTGGCACTAAAAAAAAAAAAACCAGTTGGCACTGGTTTTGTTAAATAAGAAAGTCACAAAGAGCTGTAGCAATGGGGCACATGTTCCATTTTATGAAAAATCCTAGGGATATTGTTTTTCACTTAATAAAAACATTGTATAGGGCATCATAAGCCCAAACAAGGCCAACGCCTGCATGCATGTAATACAAGAATTTTTAATTTATCAGAACCCAAAAATGAATGACATATTTGAAATATTTCTGAACGTCCAGAAAGAACCCAAAGTTGATCTCTCCTATAACTTGATATGTCTCTGTGAAATGTGTTTGCCGACAGAAGCCAAATTTCCCCTCTTGTAACTTGATATGACCTCTCTTTGTCAAGTACCCTTTGCCGACACATTGGTTTGCTGACTCCAATCTTTGTGACTAGTAGAATTCTTTTATGCATGCCAGCACCATCTGTGATTTACAAACTTAAGTTAGGATAATTTTTTAAATTGCTATTTAAAGAAGAAAGAAGAATTTGCTGTACCAAAGGTAAAATAACTTAATATTTGGCTTTATGAATTGATACTTGGGTATGCTTGTATTTATCTTTCAAGTTGGGAGCTGTGGGCGCTAAAGTAAATGTTTTGGGTTCTTGGGCACTAGTGGGAGCTGGGCTTTAAAGTATCGTTGGTAGGCTACATGGATTGAAAAAGAGGACTGTTCTCCTTTTGACTGAATAGCATTGCAAAATGCACAGGAAATATATAATTTGGGCTAGGCCTATACATTTGCATGTAAAGTACAGTGGTACTGCAGTCAAAATGTGTTGACTATAAATATTATGAAGTAAGAACTGTTTTCTTAGCCTGTTTTCTCCTCAGTAGCCCCAATACTAGACTTGTACACATCCTACACATAATAAAGTAAGAATTTTATTGTTCAGGATTTTCTTTCAGTTTTTGTATAGGCTAGGCCCATTCCTTGGCTACATCAGGGAGGAGGGTGCATTTACAAGTGAATTGGTGATTACATTTGGAAAGAATACAAAAATGAATCAAATAGTGTTTTCCTTGTCCCATGTTAGTCATGGAGTCTTGCATAAACTATATTTACTGACAGTTGTCCTAAAATGGAAAATAGGATAGCCTAGCCTACCAATTTGAAAAAAAGAAATAAAATCAACAAAATGCTGTGTGTGACTTAGGGCTATATCTGGCCCACTATGAGAGGGACAGGGATTGCGTTTGCAAAGGTTATTGATTAGTATAGGCTATATGGAATCAGAATTAAAAGGCACATTCATTAATAGGTCTACACATTTCTTATCAACCTACTTTACCTCGTGGCATGTGTCGAAATACTTGAAATTCTTGCCGAAATGATATCCTCTATTTTCGGCAAACGAAGGAAAAATCTACATAGATACATAGAACTTATGGTGTAAGTAAAATATGAATTAAAATTAATTTGCTTGTTAAAATCATCCGTGTGGTGTTGTAATTATTGTTTTCTTCTACGATATGCCGGTAAAAACAAAAGCAAATTTTCGCTTTCCGAAAAGGTAAACATACCTCTCTGTGCGCCTCTTAATGCTGATTCCAAACATGCTAGTCGCAAATCTGACATAAATATGTGTAAGGGGATGGCATGTCCTTCATGGTCCTAAGGGTTCACCTGTAAATAATACAAAATTTCAATACTTTTTACATATATTTTATGCTATAGCTCAGGAATGTCCTTGGGGAGTTTTGCCATCCCAGTTGCTACCGTTTCATTTTGTCGAAGATTGTGCCAAAGAATTTGAGACGTCTTCGCATCACGTTCTTGGTCATTAGGGTTGCCATGTTTTCAGTCCATGAATGTGTCCCTTGAACATCCAAAAACGTGTTCATTTTGAAATCTCAAAAACTAGAGGTCATTTTTCTTACCTGTGGTACTATTGACCAAAAAACGCTTTGTAAACATCCTCCAAAAGCAGCCAGTTTACATCAAATATAATGAAAACGAAAAAATCTATATAAAACATTAATATAAAATTACTAAGTTTGAAAACACAAAACTCATACAAACATGTAAATCCCGTACTTTGGAGAAAATGATTTACTTAAGACTTCTCTGACAGACCATAGATGTTAAAAAAAAAAACGAGACAAAGCACTACTTTGGTAAAAACTGATTTCAAAAAATATATATATAGCTACTTGGGAAATGTCTCGTTTTATGTCATAAATTTACAAAGTGTGTCCCTTTTCTTACCTTTATGTCATTGTGTCCCGGCACATGAGACTGTGTCCTTTTGATATAAAATGTGTCTAGTTGGCAACCCTCGCACTCCCAGATATTCAAGAGTCTGTTGAAGCTAGCACTGCAAGGAGTTGAACGAGAAAGCTGGAGAATGAAGCTAAAACTTACAGGTAAAGTTGGAGAAATTAAAGGGGAACTGGGGAACGGAGTTCAAAATTCATGCTGGGTCAAGGGTGAGGGGGTAAGCAATTTTTGTCTCTGATCCACCAAACACTTTTGCCCTGTCAACTCCTATGGGACTTAAAATCTATGTAATATCCAGTGAAAGGCTTGAGTTTGTCAAGTTAAAAACATTCAGGGAGCGTTACGGGGCATTAGACCAAAGTTCAACCTGGGGTAAAGGAGCAGGGACAGCAAATCCAAGAATTTTTTTTTTCTCTTATCCACCTAAGATATTTTGCACTTTAAGATAATCTGAATGGAACGGACAATCTAATCAATGTTAAGTATTGAGGTAAACCAAACGACACTATGTTTTGGTAAGTGATCAAAACTGGATATATGCAATATCGTAGATGAAAAGGCTCTAAAGTCTACAATCTGTTTAAATGTTTTGGCACAAAGAGCCTATATTACACTAAAGTCTACTTTCGGTGAAGTGACGATGTATACTGAAAGAAAACATCTGTTCCCTGTTTGTCACATTGGAATATCTGAATAAACAGCTTACGAAATCTAATTGAAATCTTCAAAAGCTGTTCGGCCAACAGGTTGACCTTAAATTTTGACTTAGGGGAGGGCTAGAGGTAAGCCGAATGAAACTATGTATCCGGAAAATCAAAATGGCATATCTGTAACCTCCTGGGAACGACGGGTAGGGTCCATCTGAAACTTTCGAAATGTTGGGGGGGGGGGAGAAGATGCAAGTTCAGAGTTCATTTATTGAAAAATAAATTTCCACAAAAAAGCAAATCCTCTCTTTCCCCCAAAAGGCTCCATAACCAGGACAGGGAAGAAAGTAGAAAAAATAAATCATAAAATAATAAAATATTGACTAATATGCTATGGACCACACAACGCGAGAAACCGAACCACAACACTAAAATCTTCACAATAGTCCAAATATGACCAGCACAAGCCAACCCCCAGCCAGAAACTCCATCCTTATAACACCTAAAACATAATTATAATAACTAAAACACACCATAAATATATCAACGATAATAATAAGAAGTAAAAAGTTTTTACTTTAACATTAAGCTTAAATTCTAATGTTTACCGTTTAAATTAAACTCTTCTGAAATAAAATTCAATACCATTTTTGAAAGTCCAAACGAATGTGACTACCTAGTGCCGCAGCTGGTATCGAATTCCATACCTTTAAACTTGTGGTTAACAGGTTAAAGTCGGACCGAACGCAGCATGTAGACGAAGACTAAACAGCAAAATATGCACATGATGCGAGATACACAGACCCAAAATTCAGAGGAGGCTTGATTAAAGAAACATTCGTCTCTTTAATAATTTGTCTGACCCTCTCGTGGACAGAAGATGGAAACGTGTAGAAGACGGAAAGGTAGACATCTATATTAGCGGACAATAGGAAACATACAAATGAATCAATGAAGAGAGAAGAATTTGAAGAATGTGACCAGGAAATTCATGCTTTAGCTTCCAAAGAACACAAAGATTTTTAGCCATCTTCGGCTTTGTCATATCATTATGGTTTTGAAACGATATATTTTCATCTGCAAAAATTCCCAGGAAATTTCAAAACTACAATCCAGTCTAGAGATGGATCTTCAAGAGGTCCAGATTTCTTTTATACCTGGGCAAGATTGAAAGACTTAGGAAAAATAAGAAGCTTTGATCTGGAAGCATTTAATACAAGATCATTTACCTCAAACCACGACACAACACGCCCAAAAAGAAATGTCAGGTCCAGCCGCAGGCTAAACTCATGTTTCGTCAAAGTGATTAGGAGGCTATCAACTGCAAAAACAACCCGGCCATCATCTAATCCAGATTCGTACCTTGAGAGACCCTGATTGGCATGTTAACAAGGGCGAAAGCATACTTGGTGATTACAATTTGTAACTCCAAAGAAAAGGTCATTACCCTAAATTAAAAACGGCGTCGGATCAAAAACTGATCCTTGAGGTACTCCGTATTCAACCTGATAAGTATTATGAACATATTCACCAATCGAGATAAAACGCCCCATCGGATATGACCAAAACTGTTATATAGGGCGTCAAACACATCAAACAGTTGACTCAATGATCTATGTGTTGGCTATGATTTTTGAAGAATAGTTGAATTGAATTTCACTCGATCTCAAGTTCCCACAAAAAAATGGAAATAAAATATTCAATTTTTTATTGGATGGAAACAGGGTTTTTTTATTGTGTTGGCAGGTGAAATGAGTGAGTGTTTGAAAGCGTTGTTGGGACCAGGAGCAGGGTAAGTGCTGATTTTTTTCTCTATTTCTTTCTTTTCTTCTTTTTCTAATAATATTATTCCCATGTTTAAGGAGTTACTCCAAGTAAGCGAGAGCTTAAAGAAGGCTAATTGTTCTGTTGTATTTATTTTTTTGGTGTTTTCTTTCTTGGGTATTTGTTTTCTTGAATAAACTCCATCATTAAATTGAATTGAAAATTCTTCACTTAAAAAAGGACAAAAGATCCCCCAGAATCGTTGCTGGTCTATAGGGCGTCGAACCGACGTTTCAGAGCTTTTTAAAGAACATCACGAAAATTAATAAAAAAAAAACAAAACAAACATAACCATTAAATAAAAGCAAGACAAAAATCATTTAGAAAACGAATATAACATTTTAGTGGTTACATGTAACTTTTTTGCGTAGGCTGCAGCAGCGACTCAGGGATACACGACGGGCTATAGCCCCAATATAAGCATAGAATTTCTTATCCACTTTAAAATGTATCTAAATACACAGGTTGACAATAAAATAAAATTTTCAACTGCCTAGTGAAGTTGGAACTTGGGTATTTAATATATTTGCTGGTCGGAGATCGGATTGGACCCACATCCCAAAAAAAAACCTCGAGGGAATTAAGATAGGAATTTATTTCTGCCATTCTTAAGTTTAATATGGCTCTTTACTTTTTCTTGAAAAACTCCATTTTCAGAAACTTTTCTAATTAATATCAAAACTATACCCGGTCACGTTTTTGTTTAAGCAATTCTTGTTATCTAATTCAGTGGTTCTCAGACTTATTTATACACTGTACCCCTTTTTACCTATAAAACATTTTAGTACTCCTTCTCAGTTACCAGTACTAAGTAAACTATAGCTAAAATATAAATAAAATTGCCAGTCCTAAAGTTAAAGGGCTGTTTTATTTTTTGTTGACTGGCCACGTACCCCCTAAAAATTTTTGCGTACCCCCAAGGGGTACGCGTACCACAGTTTGAGAAACACTAATCTAATTTACAGACAGGACTATACCAGACAAACGAAAATAAAAATAATCCGCCTTTTTAATGATTTCAAAAACCTTATGAAAACTTCACAAACACAAGAACACCTTAAATTCTACTAATAAAAAGCTGAGATAATAAGCTCACTCTCAAAACTTTACTGCACCAACCATGAAATTAAATAGATACTAAAATTTGCACAAATAGCCAATGTAGTTTAAAAGTCTATGTAATCCGTAGTCGGAAAAATTTCGGCAACGGTAATTCAAAAGGTGGTATGTTAAGTTTTGTCGGCCAGTTTCATGGGCCGAATTCTTAACACAAGGACGCTTAATCGATTGATTATTTCCTGTCTTGTAACATAACACCTTTTCAATTAACAAAGGTGATTTAGGTTCGTGAGCAATAAAACATTCTAAACGTATGTTATTATATAAATTGTAGGGTAGAACAGCAACTAACGAAAATGAAATATGTCAGTTACCCTTGCTTCCCTGTATTTTCTAGGGTTTTCCTGGGACCCACTCACGCCATCTCTTTCATCATTATGGCCTATTCTACAAATTTTCGACTGAATCAGCGTTTACGAGAAAGGAATAACATTAAAAAACAAAGTAAAACATTCCAGTGAAACGTGCAAACAGGGCTGGGGAGTCAGTTATAAGTTATAACTGACTTTAGCGTCGACTTCATTCAAAAGCTTTTACTAAAACCCTAACTCCAAAGCCATGTTTTAAAGCTTCATTTAAATAGATTTCATTCGTTACAAACGACAACGACTCTAGAGATTTTCAATTTACCAACTCCTACTCCATGCTGCAAAAATTTACTAAAATTCCGACTCCACAGCCCTGATTACAAGAACTAGGTAGATTATTTATTTTTGGTAAGGTTTATTTTGTCTGTAGAATGATTGTCAAATATCAACTTCCTCTTTTGACAGTTTTTGGTCTTTTTATATTACATTTTTATTTTCAGAATTTTAAGTTTATTAATTTTATCATTTTTTGCCTCTTCTTCAATGACTTTGAATTTGTGAAAAGGTCTATACCTTCAAATAAGGAGATGGAATTTCCCCTATATTCGGCCAAAAACTCCTTAAGTAAAACTTGAGGTCAAATTCACCTCCAAGAAGAAGGTGAAGAAAGAGGATAGCCCTACGTGACTGAAAAGAGGATAACCCCACGCAAATTGCAACTAAAATTTTTCGGTAAAGTTTTATTTCTATAATTATTGCAGTTATTTCTAAAGGTATATACCTTCTCTTGGCCTGCCTATTAATTCCAGTGAATGAAAATTCCTAAGCATTGGCGTAAATAGACTTCCGTTTTGGGAGTGTCAGACATCTCACAGTTAGGGAGAATTTTTTACAGCTAGGATATGATTAAAATGCACATCGTTTTCAATGTTTCGCGGTATATGCTTTCAGCCCCCCTCCCGTTATCCCAGTCCTTTATATATTACTGCTTTGAGGCCTACCTAAAAAGGTGGCCTTCAAAATTATTATTAAGAAATTCAACAAAATTTTATATATTATAGACTTAGTTCGCTTTCCTTTGAAATGCTCATTTTATACATAAGAAAAACGACAACAAAATAAGGGACGTGTTATATTAACATAATTTTAAGTAATTTTATTTCAAAGACTTGGCAATCCGTAGTTTCATTTACACCATTTGGTTAAACAAGCCATAAGTATGCCTGCACACAGTTAATACAGTAACGTAGTCACCTAAAACAGAAACAGAGGGAGGTGAAAGTGAGAAATATAGCACTGTCTGAAGACTACCTCCTATGAGACTTTCTTTCAAAATCAGGGGTGCCATACATCCTAATCCCACAAAGGGTGACGTAACAGAATTCGTAAGTAGATGAGTACTATGAAGTTACTAGAAAAAAATCCAGGTATTTATTTTGATATATTTTTATATTGTAAGGAGATTACGAATGATAATTTGAAGATAATAAAAAAGGAAAGATATCCTTCAGGGCCATTGATGGCGCACATGAGTTTGAACCAACAATTCAGTTGCTGAATCTTTTTACAGAGAAAAGTATCAGGCCTGTCGCTCAACTGTGGCAGCGAGGATGGAGCCCCAGGCCCTGTTTTGCCAAGTGGTGCATCAATCCACTGTGCCATCATAGGGTTCAAAATCATGACAACGAGAATTCCAATATGGTTTACCATGGTTACAGTGTGCGGTCGTAACTACTAGTCTGTATAACAAACTCGATAAATTTTACCAAAAAAAAAATAATATTTGTAATTTTGGAAAAGAAGGAAGAGGAAAAAAAGTATTAATACAGTCATGGTGCAGACGAACTTCGCAAAGAAAAAATATCATTTGATCAATTTCCACATCAAGAAAAAGGAGACAGAGTATCAATAGCTTTTATTGGACTGCCAAGCCCTTTGCCTTTCTAAATTTACAATTAAATTAGGTTATTAGTAATTTGGAAAATTTTATAATACCCGAAATTATACTAAGAATTTAGGAAAAGAAAAAAAAAAATGAAAAAAGCCAATATACGGTCAGAACTTCGCGATCGAAATTTTTTTTGATTCACTTTCATAAAAAGAAAAGGGAAAAAAGAATATAACTATCTTTTATGAAACCAAAAAACTCCCTTCAATTCTAAATTCGTTGGTAAATTTGGTTCCTGATAACTTTATTATAACTGGTAACTGGTTACTGGTAACAGTATTATAATTCTTCTATGAAAAGAAAGTGAGCTAAGTAATAGAAAAATTTGACATTCAGATACCTTACGATAGCAGAGTGGATGAGAGCGTGTCCATTGATCGAAGTTGGGCAAGTTTGATCCCTCCTATCGTAAGGAAAAGTAAGTGGGGAACGTTCGCGTAATTAATATTTTTACTGTTTGAATTAAGTATGGGCACTGTTTCTGTTCTGTTTTAAAAGTACCTGTTTCTGTTCTGTTCATGCAAAAAAAAAGAGAACAAAAATAGATGACCCGTTTTTTGTTTTTCTGTTCTGTTTCTGTTTTTACAATACCTATTTTGTCCTGTTTCTGTTTTTATCTGACTCGTTTTTCTTCTGTTCCCGATTTTATTTTAGTGTACGAGAATGAGATATTCGGGAATTTCTACTATTACTACTACTACTACTAACAACTCACCGCAGCACCAAGCCGAGAACGAGATATTCGGGAATTTCAGACATAAAAAATAGTGTTTCAAACGGTAAATAAGCGTGGTTATACGTTTCTATTGCAATGAAGCGTGGTTTTCTTCTTTCAATAATTTTCATAAATACAGCAGCACAAATTTATATAAATTCTGGAGGGGGGGATCGCATAACCCTATATTTACGCCTTGGAAATAGTGGTTGATCCAGAGTTTCTGGAGGAGGGGAGGCTCGGCTTTTCCCTTGGGAATGAACCACAAAAACCGACCTACATAATCAAAAGAATGCCCGCTCGTATTGTTAAGACAAAAGTTTGAAGTGTTAACAATGTCAAACTTGTATATCAACTTTCAAACAGTTCATGGTAACGAACTGTAAGTAAGGAGCGACCCGGCTCAATAGTAACCAAAACTCTAAAAAACAGACTTTTGATACCAATAGATACATCAAAAGAATCAGATTTTAAGGCTGATCTCAAATATATAAGTTTCATCAAGTTTAGTCCTACCCATCAAAAGTTACGTGCCTAAGAAAATTTGTCGGATTTTTGAAAAAAGGGAAACACACCCCTAAACGTTATAGAACCTTAATGAAAATCACACCATCAGATTCAGCGTATCAGAGAACCCTACTCTAGAGGTTTCAAGCTCGTATCTGGAAAAATATAGAATTTTGCATTTTTTTTGCCAGAAGAAAGATCACGGATGCGTGTTTATTTATTTTTTTTTCCCCAGGGACTATCGTATCGACCCAGTCTTGACTTACTTGACTTAAGGCTCCTGCAGCGTTGGGGGTGGCGCAGAGAGCGTCGCAACTCTGCTCCTCCAGGCTGACCGGTCTGCTGCTATTAGTGGGGCCTCGTCGACAGTAATGTCAGCCATCTCCAGGAATTTGTTGAGGCTATCCTTCCATCTTTAGCGTCAAAATCGTAGACTCTTTGGGCTGGGGTTGTCGTCGGTATGCGCAGGAAGTTTCCAAACCATCTGAGAGTATACTGCGCTGTTTGGACGGAGAATCGCACTTGGGAGGTGAGTGCGAGCAACCTTGAGTTGCTTACAAAAACGTCCCATCGGAGTCCCTCAATCTGACAGAGCTATTTCGTCTGGTAGACGTCTATCATGCTGATGATTGTTGATTGGAGAGGCCAGGTTTCCGCTGCATAGAGGAGGACCGAGCTTACGGATGCATTATAAATTCGCATCTTCGTGCGCCTAGATATATGCGGCATTCTCCAGAGATTGTTGAGCCTTCCGACGATAGACGAGGCTTTTGAAATTCGGCTGCACACCTCTTCCTCTATAGAGCCGTCATTAGATAGCACGGAGCCAAGATAAATGAATTTTTTTACAACTTCAACAGGAGCTCCGCAAACAGTTATGTTCTCAAGGGGCGAGACTGGGCTTGGGGGCTCAATTGCCATTATCTTCGTTTTAAGCCAGTTTATTTTCGGCCCCTCTTTTGCTGCCTCTTCCTGCAGAACTTCCAGAGCGTCAATCAATTGGTCAATCGAGTCAGCAACGAGACCAAGATCATCTGCGATGTCAGTGTCCGTCAGAACGCGATCTTCAAACTGCAGACCAAAGGGCAGGGGATTTGTTGTTTGTGTCATGACATGGTCTATTAAGCAATTAATCAATTCCGGGGCGGCGGCACACTCTTGGCGAACATCGGTCTTGATGCCGAATGTCGTGCTCCGTTTGCCGTTGACTTGGACGCAACTCACGGTCTCTTCGTAAAGCTTTTCAAACAACTTGAAGTATTTGTCTGGTAGACCAGTTGATCGAAGTATCAGCCAGAGCGAGTTGCGATCCACCGAGTCAAACGCAGCCTTGATGTTCACAAAGGCTACATATGCTTTCCTCCTGAATTCTTTCGTCTTCTCAATCAACTGGGGCATGGTAAAGATTTGTTTGACAGTGGATCTCCCGGGCATAAACCCCGCCTGCTGGACTCTCCTCTTTCTTCTGAGGATACTCGTGCATCTATCCAGCAGGGTCATAGCAAAGAGCTTTCCAGGCACTGAAAGTAGCGTTATGCCTCTGTAGTTCGAACAGATGATCTTGCTCCCCTTTCTCTTCCATAAGAGCAGGATTATATCAGCTCGCCAGTCTTTCGGGATCCATTCTGTACGCCAAACCACAGGAAACAGCATGTGGAGCCAAAGTAGCATCGCTGGTCCGGCGTACTTCAGGAGCTCAGCAGATATTCCACATACGGCTGTCGCTTTGTTGTTCTTCAGACGTTTTACTGCTGTGTAGATTTCTGATGACGTGAAAGAAGTTTCTGTGTCACTTGTTAGCAGTTCCTGGGTGCTGGTGGCTAGGCTGATGAGTTCCTGGTCAGTCTGCGCTATGGCTTTGGCGTTAAGGAGGCCCGAGAAGTGGTCTTTCCATCGACTGACCTGGGCAGCTTCGTCAATGAGCGGCTGGCCATCCACAGTGACAACAGATACAACCGAGGGGGCTATGTCGCCTGTTAGATCACGGAGATGCTTATAGAGACTACCAACGTCACCTTTCTTGGCTGCACCCTATAGCTCATGTGCCTTCCTTTCTACAAACAGCTTTTTGCCTCGCTGTATCAAATTATTGCGGACACCATTAAGGCTTCTATAGGTTGGCATGTCCCCGAGTAACCTTGCCTTGCGTCTCTGCTTAATGACGTCAAGCGTTTCTGACTGAATCCACGCTGTATTAGCGCGCTTTTTTCGTCCAAAATTTGCTGTCGCTGATTCAAGGACATTCTTTTTAAACGAGAGCCATGCGTCCTTACAACTTTCAAATGGCAGGAGATCGTCGAAGCGGTTCGAGACATCAATGACATATTTCTACCGTATCTTTTGATCGCAGAGGCGAGAGACTTCGATCTTCACTGGTCTTGGTTCTGAGCTCTGGGCTTTGAGCCTTAGTCGCATGTTAGTGACGACGAGGCGATGGTCCGTGTTGCCAATCTCAGCTGCCCTATACGTCTTGCAGTTACTGATCGAAGACCTCCATCTCTGTGACACGATGATGTAGTCGATCATTTTTTTTGGTATGGCCGTCGTTGCTGTACCATGTATATTTGTGAATGTCCTTCCTTGCAAACTTGGTATCCGTAATCACAAGGTTGTGCATGCTGCAGAGCTGTAGAAGCCTTAGACCAATGTCTTTTAGGGAATCCGGAGTAACTGGTCCAATGACTTGTCGCCATAAGTTGTGGTTGTCGCTCACAGTTGCATTAAGGTCACCCAGGAGCATGACAATATCGTGCGGGGATATCGTAGACAGTTCATTCGTCAGGACAGAGTAGAAAGTGTCCTTTGTTTCGGTGTCGGCTTCGTTTGTCGGGGCATAACAAACAAGGACCGTCGTCTTTCCTTGCTTGTGACTGAGTTGAGCATTAGCGATTCTATCCGAGACGGGAGTGAATGAAAGTAGACACTTCTTGGATTTGTCATCAAGAACTAGTCCAACTCCGTTTCTTCTGATGGTTGTCTGGCCAGACCAGAGAAGGTGGTATCCCTCACCTATGGGATCATTTCCATTCCCGACTAGGTGGGTTTCTGTTATTTCAGCAAAAGAGATGCGGAATCGCTTCACTTCCATCGCCAGAAGTGTCTTAGCTCCGGGAAAATTTAATTTCAATACATTCCAGGTGGCAATTCGGAGGCCACCTTGGTCAAGAAGATTCAAATGCTGGTCATTTCTCAGTCCAGGGGCAAGCAAGGGTCGTGGCGGGATAAAAGACGGTTGGTCATCCGAGGCAGTTGCTAAGCTATTCGTTGCAATGGGTCTCGGGTGGAGGGTTGCAAGCCCAACCGACCCTAGGCCTGGATTCTGATTATAGCCAGGATTTACCTGGATACTGAGAGTGCTGAGGGGGGCTCCACCCACCTCATGAGGTTGAGGCCACCCTGATCGGAGCGTTAATTTAGGGGAAACCCCGTATCCAGAGGTACGTGGTCAGCAGACATGGTCTGCATCATTCCAGACGAGCTCCATTCACCTCCGATGGGTATCGACCCACTGGTCCTAGAATATCGTGGGAGAGCTCATTCAAATGGAAATTAAGAGTTCTAGTGCCCTTTATAAGTGACCAAGAAATGGAGGGCAACTAGGCCCCCTCCCACGCTCATTTTTTACCCAAAGTCACCCGATCAAAATTTTGAGATAGCCATTTTGTTCAGCATGGTCGAAAATATAATAACTATGTCTCTTAGGATAACTTAATCCCCCAAGTCCGCGGGGGGAGGGCTGAAAGTTATGAGCTTGACCCAATGTTTACACATAGTTTTGGTTATTGGGAAGTATACAGACGTTTTCAGGAGGGATTTTTTCTGGTAGTGGGGGGGTAGGGGGTGGGTCGGGGTTTATGTGCGGGGATTTTTCCATGGAGGAAGTTTTCATGCGGGAAGGGACATTGCTATGAAGAAGACACCGGATTTCCCAGTATTATTTAAAAGACGATCAGAAATTAGATAAAAAAACAAACAAATTTTCAATTGAAAGTAAGGAGCAACATCAAAACTTAAAACGAACAGAAATTAATACGTATATGATTAGGCTTGCCCCCTAGTCAATACCTCAGTTCTTAAGCCAAAGATTTTTTTAGTACTTTCATAAGAGCTATTTATTCTGATTAACGGCCTTTGTGATTAAGGGGTCTTTTTTAAAGAATTGTAACAAAATTCGAACTTTAGCGTAAAGAGCGAGGTATTGACTAAGGGGAGAACCCCCTAATATACGTATTAAAAATATATGAATATTGAAGTTCGCTACGTATGTTAATTTGTAAGTTACATATATTTATTACTAATAAAAACGTTTGTAAATAAAATCAAACAACTTTCGAGAAAGCCATTTAACCAAATCAAAGTAAAATTAATGTGCAAATTTTATTTTCATTATTGATCAACGGTAAGCCAAAATCAAAACCTGCATTGATTCAAAAACGTTTAAAAATTAGATAATTTTTTTTTTAACTGAAGGTAAGGAGCGACATTAAAACTTAAAACGAACAGAAATTATTAATTCGGAATAAATTAATGTGCGAATTTCGTTTTAATTGTTCATGTACGGTGAGCTGAAATCAAAGCTGCATTAATTCAAAAACGTTCAGAAATTAACTAAAAAAAACAAGTTTTTTAAACTGAAAGTAAGGAGTGACATTAAAACTTAAAACGAACAGAAATTATTCCGTATATGAAAGGGGCTGTTCCCTCCTCAACGTCTCGCTCTTTACGCTAAAGTTTGACTCTTTCTCACAACTCTATTTTTTTTAAACAATAAAAAACTTTAGCGTAAAGAGTGAGGCGTTGAGGAGAGGACAGCCCCTTTCATATACGGAATAATTTCTGTTCGTTTTAAGTTTTAGTGTCGCTCTATACTTTCAGTTAAAAAAACTTGTTTTTTTATTTAATAATTATTAAGATTCACTAAGCTTAGTGTTACACATAAATGGCTACGAGCCTGATATTTGCCTGATTTTGGAATAAGGGAGAAACACACCCTAAAAGTCAAAGAATATTAATGAAAATCACACAATCAGATTCAGCGCATTAGAGAACCCTTCTATAGAGGTTTCAAGCTCCTATCTGAAAAAATAAGGAATTTTCTATAATTTGCCAGAAGAAAGCTCACAGACGCGTGTTCTTTTTTCCCATTTCCCCCCAAAATCGTTATACAATTTGCCCATTGTCTACGTATAGTATTTATTACCTCGAAGTGTTCGAATATTTTCCAGGGGGGTGTGCTTAGGTTGAGTTTATTTGATTATTATAAAACACAACCATAGTATCAAGTTCCCAGCGACCACTCGCTTAACACTCCACACTCAACTCTTTCCTTAACATACCTCAATAAAAATAAAACACAATATTTAATAATTTAATACCATTTTAATCTAACAACTATCCATCCTATTACATTAATCATTAAAATCATATTCAGAAAGTAATCCATTCTTCAACAGCTTCTTAAATTGACTTAAATTACTATTTCTAATATTCTCTCTAAAGTTTTTTTTCTCAAATGGCGAATATTCATGTAAAAATTTTCACTTCTAACTAATAAAGTAATTTGTATTAATTTATAAACATTATTTAACTTTTAAATTAGTTTCCGAATATTGTTTTTTGATGCTGCTGTAAGTAGAAAGCTATCTTATAGTCCTATCAGAACACCATATTTGGGCAAAGAGTCCCTAGGGAGAACACCTGTGCTGTCAGTCCCGATCCCATACCAAATATGGGCAGGGAATCCCCAGGGAGAATGATTGCGTAATCGAAGTGGGTCAATGACCTCTTTTTCCAAGGTCGATTTATTTTTTGTTGTTTTTTGGCCAAGTGCACGCTAGGGGCGATTGTTAAGATCCAGGAATAGGAAACAGGATCACGTATATCCTTCTAAGCCAATCAGAGACTCGGTTACATCTCCTTCTAGACCAATCAGAGGCTCGCTTACATATGATTTTCCCTATGCATAACAATTCGCCCTTGGGATTTCGTATATAACGGACATGCATTGTGATTAAATTATCAGAAAGTATTGTGACACAATGGATATTACACTTGAAATTATTGATGAGCTAGAAGCCTTGGCAGCCACAATTAGCAATGTGAGTACATTTTCATTTTTTTTTTCAAAATAAAATTATTTTCCTTGGTCACCCTCCAGTATGTCTAAGTAAATCCCCTCCCCCACATTACAAACTCCACTATGCTATCTTTATACTCGCTAGAAAACATAAAATATGTTCTTTTTATCACATAAACCTAACCCCCCCTCAAAACCCTCCACTGTTTTTACAAGTATAATTCTCGCAATTGAAATATTTATCTTTTTTCGATAAAATTCTTGCTTTTCTGTTTTGTGATCTTTTCTGTAACTGACTTCTGTCAATTCTTTAGGCATTATGCCGCTCTGTTTTGACATAAAGCTCCGCGAAAGCTTATAAATAGTTTTGACCTTTTCCTGTTTTGTTTACATTAGCTGCTTTTAGCCAATCTAGGTTTTCAATGCTTTTTGCGTAATTCTGTGTTGACTGAAATAGCGGAGAACAAATTGTCTGCAAAATTAATATTTAGGACATTGGAATTCTATATTCTATGTAAGAGCGAAACAAGTTATTTCCCAAAAATAATTGCTAACAATATTTTTATGACATTGCTGAAAAAGGGGGGGGATTGTTTTTCTCCATCAAATTAAAACGGTTTTTCAGACAATTGCAATAATTAAGCGGAGGCCTACGCAATCTGTGTTTGGAGAACTGAAACGAGTTATTTTCAAATTAAGGTCTAACAATATATTTAGGACATTGTTGAAAGGGGGGAAGGGACATGCCTCAATTCTATCGCCATCATTGTAAAGTGAAAAAACAAAACTGTTTCTTCGCGTTAGGACAGTAAGAGGGCCGAGGGTTTCTAAGAAAAAAAGATAGCTTTATTATATGTACTGCATAGATACCATTTACATTCAAGATTGTAATTTAGGCTAACAATCTTTTTCTATTTTAAAAGCCTATAGATGGGAAACATTTAAAAATTTTTCTCAGCAAGGTAAAAATAGGGGCATTTCTCGCAAATTTTACCTTTTGCTTTGCCTTTGGCTTAGGGGGCTTCTTAGTGATAAATGCCTTCTAGACAAAATTATGGTTAGGGGGTGGGGATACTAATTTTCCTTCTTTAAGAAAAGGGGGAAAATTATTTCGATACTAACTTTTTTCTCTTCTTTAAGGTAAATTGTGAAGAATGTGTGCCCCCTCCATCTAAGAGAGCAAGAGAGGGTGAGGCAGCCCCAATGCAGCCTGGCAGAAAACTAAAGAGAGAGTGGGCGGATAACTACAATGCCGAAGCCCCACCTACGCAAGATCATGAAAGAGCTGGCCCGTCACCCCCTTATCATACATTGTCGAGGATTTTTGGAGCTGCCCCGTCTATACAAGATCATGAGGTTGCCCTCCAACACGCGCTACCCGGACCATCTGGCACTCAAATACAGCCGGAATTTGCAAATGTGAGCATTTTTTCTTACCTAACTTATCAGGTATATTTCAACATAGCCATTTTTCATCGCGCAGTAAAAGTGTCTCAGAGATATTAAAATAATAACCCCCCGCCACAACCATTGTTTTAAATTTCTCTGCTCCCCCCTCCCTCAGAGATATCTAAATATAATGTAATTTTTTTTGTCAAACCACTCTTTTTTTCTAATCTTTCCAATTTTCTCTGGCCCCACTGTAGGCCATAAACTGTTGCTATCTCTTCGATATCTCTTAATAATATTTTAAGCTAATTTCTAGTCAATTACTGTTAGAGGCCTTTTTATCTCAAAATACCGTTTTTCACTAGAATATTATAGTTTTAAGGGGCCTTCCAACAATCGATTCATTTCATCACAGTAAAAGTGTGTCAGAGATATTAAAGGACATTGTTCCCCCTTTTAAATCAGGTCAATTATCGTATACATTCAGCCAGCTGAATTCTCGTAGTGAAGCCGAAAAGGGACAATATATCCCGGACATAATTTCCTCATAGAAAATTCTTTACGTTATAAACTGCTTTTCATTTAAACACAATTCTCTATCGGAAAGAGACAGTGGCTATCAAGTAAAGACCGCGGTTTTTCAAAAGCTGATTAGTTTCTACCCTTTCTTACATCTTTAGGACTTTTCTTTTTCGCTTTTTTTTCAACACTGTAAAATTATGTCATAGATTTTAAAACATGTTTTCCCTCCACTCAATTTGAAGGACAGAGATTATACCATCTATCTCTTGTACATAGGGATTCTAATTTGCGTAATATTGTTGACAGCTTTCAACCTTACAACTTGCCAAGATTTTGGGGAGACCTTCAATAAGAGTTAACGGTTCCCATTTAATTGTATTTTCCAGAATATCTTGGAAATAGCAGACGAGATTACAATAATTAAGCTCATGAGTTCACAACCTGTAAGGAAGTAGAGAAAGGACTTATTTCCAAAATTATGGTCTAACAATATTTTTTTTAGGACATTATGTAAAAAAGGGGGGAGGGGGCTATCCTCAATTCTATCACCATCATTATAAAGTGAAAAAACAAAAAAACTATTTCTTCACATGAAAAGTGTGGGGCTGGAATTTCTAAGAAAAAGATAGCTTTTTGCGCCGCGGGACCCGGGAAGCGCTGGGCCGGGGGCAGGTCGGAGGGGAGCCGCTGGGCCGGCTCGGAGGGGAGCATTAAATAGTGGAAATTGAGGGGGGAGTTGTTTGAATAAAATCAAATTGCCTTCTATGTAAAGCGTTTTAGATTTTCGTTAAGTATTGCCTTTTATGTCATTTTTAAAATGTATTAAGCTGGAACTTTCAGAATATATAGAGTAGGGAATTAAAATGCTACTAAGCGCATTTTAAATAAAAATTCAATTTAAGAAATAGGATGATTTGAACACTTTGAAAATAAGCTATTTTCCATCTATAGGTTGCATTGGTCCCATACTCGCCATCATCATCCTCATCAGTTGGTGAAGGAGAGGACGCACCGGTGGGCTTCCACAGCAATTCACCATGGAGTGGTAATTCACATGAAATAGTGTTTAATATTGATGAGTTTATAACTGATTATTTTAATGTAGATAATAGCACAGTTGGGCAGAGGGACTTGAGTCCAAACACATTGCAGCTTTTGGATGATTTTACCCGGGATTTAACAGGGAATCCTCCTCTAGCCCCCGATAACCTACTTCCACTTCAATCGAATGTAGTGGATTCCCATACCCCAAATATTGAACAATGTGGAGGGGGAGGGGGTGTTGATAATATACAAGAGGGGGAGGGGGTAATGTCCAATTTACGACTTTTCCCGAATTTCAGTTATCAAATAAAATTTTTAAATGCAATAGTTGTCTACACTGCGACTTTTGTGGTGACTCATTTAATTCACTTATGGGGGGAAATTTTGTGTTTGACCCCGTAGAAATTGTGCATGAATATGTAGATAGAATTTGTGCACTGCTGGAAAACCAAATTCTATTATGGGGAGGGGGGAGGGATTCAATTAAGGTTTTAATTGTTTTAAAGGTGTTTTATTTAAATGAGGGGAAAAGTGGAGTTTACCATCATTACATACACTCCGAAATGCGTTTGATCTATCCGAATTTAGAAAATTTTGAGAGTGTTTTTTGCTAGTGGATAGGTCATATTATTACGCATCTTGAGAACTATAACGAAAATGGGAGCGGCTCTGTAGTTTTATTTGTTGAAAATTTAAGTGTGAATATTTGTAAATTTAAGAAAGATTTTATTTTAAGAGGGGGGTCTGGGAGGTCAATAGTTTTAAATTATAATCCAGATCTAGAAGGATGTAAAGGTGTCCAGAAGATCTGTTTTGAAACAGGTCAAAAATGTTTCAAGTACGCTTTCCTCATATCAGCATTCGAGCCTCTAGCACGGGACGCTAACAAGACGAATTTAGACGATTGGGCTGTACATGGGAAGGAGGGTTCCAATTTTCCCATTGTATATTTCACTTGTTTAGAAGGAAAATACCCAGTAATGCTAAGATCTATTGATATTTTTGAAAGGGCTAATGCCCATTTAAATATCGGCGTTACTGGTTCAGTATGAAACTGAATTTGAAGATGGGGTTCGTTTAAAAAAGAAGAGGGTGGTTTTCCCTGTAAGGGGCCCGTCGATTGATTTGGTCAAACACTGGGGTTGGTTGTTGTATACACCACCATCTAGTGACCTTGCCAATTCAATTGGCCATTTTAATCCAATCACAGACATCAGTAGAGTTCTGGGGAGGGTAAGAATAAGGGGTATGTTTCTACTGCCCGACATGCCTGTCTAGATTTTGGACAGAATTAAAGCTGCAAAATCATATGAAGCATTGTAGACGGCATGGCTACCAGACAGTGGAAACGGTTTCAGGGGATAGGGCCATTTTACGCTTCAAAAACACCCTCCTCCAGTGCAACAAAATATCTTTGGCCTGTGAAGCTAAGCTGGTGGAGGTGAACGATCCTCGATTTCCAAACCGAATCAAAGAACATCAAGCTATTGCAGTGTCCTATGCCCATGCGCAAAGAGACAGTTCTAACACCATGCGGTTGTTAGAAATAGTAGAAACATTGGATGAGGGGGAGTGCATGATCAAGGCACTGACTAAATTAATTGGCACAGCTAATGGCGCTATTTCTCGTTTGAGAAATACACACTATCCTATGGCGTTGTCTGCAGAGGATCGTCTCGCGATTAAAAAATGAAAAAATATGTTGGGTTTGTAAGGGGAGTTTGTAGAGGGGGATAAGGGGACTAAAGGGAAAAGAGGGGGGAGGGGGAAAGTCAGAGACCATAATCACTTGTGGCAGGAAATATCCTCTGGGGGTAGTAATTTTAGGGGGGTAGCGCATCAATCGTTTAACTTAAATGTTAGCCTGCAGTTTTTTATATCCCAGTTTTTATTCACAATGCAAATTATGATTTAAAATTTATTTTACCGGCACGGGCACGTATGCATAGGGAGGGAGGGGGAGTGGACAGTCCATGGGTAAATAATTCATTTACCTATATCATTATTCCCAAATCGGCCGAGAAGTTGTTGCTTCTCGAGCTGAAATGGCAGGTAGTAAATAATGGGCATACGTGTTGGACTAAAATCAGGTTTTTAGATTCTTTTAGTTTTTTTTTCCCAAGGCATTGAGTCAATTGATTCAAGTGCAGAAAAGCGACAATTTTGATAGCTTTCCCTTGCTTAAACAAACACTTTCCAGACAGTGAAATGTATGACCTATTGACCTGCAAAGGTGTATACGCATACGACTATTGCTGTTCTGGCGCTCGCTTAAGCGAGGTGAAACTACCTCCAATTGAAGCCTTTTACAATTCACTGACCAACAGTGAATGCACAGCCGTGGACTATGAGTTTGCCAAGAAGGTGTGGGCTAAGGGGAATTGTAAAAATGGGTGAGATTATTTTAGACTGTAATTGGCCAGTGACGTTTTAACTCTGTTGGATATAGTCTGCAAGAACACAGACCAAATCTATTCAGAGTTCGGGTTAGATATAGGTTATTATTTTTCCACACCACATTTGGTGATGGATTTGATTTACAAAATTAGAAGGGAGGAAATAGGCCTAATCACCGATGTAGATCAGCACCTTTTGTAGAGCGTTCAATGAGGGGAGAGTATGTCTTTCATGGGGATCGCGTCTTGTCAACCTATCCGAGCGGACAAAACACCGGTGCAAAGTCATATGCAGTGTTCTTGGACATGAACTCATTGTACCCCCTCGGCAATGTCTCACTACTCTTTGCCGTGTGGGAACTACCAAGGGCTTGAGAATCCTTGTGAGTTCCCCGACATTACCACCGTCGAGGACAATGGGCCACAAGGATGGTTCTTTGAAATTGACGGGCACATTCCACTGGCACTTCATGATTCAGTCAGAGATTTTGTTTTTCCCTGTATCAATCGACCCGTGAGCAGGGACTCACTGAGTCCCTACAATCGATCACTGGTTGAGGATATGGGGATGCACTGGATCCCCTCTAAGCAAAAACTGATTGCTGATTTGGACCCTAAGGAGAATATCGTTGCTCACCATGTGCTTTTGCACTGGATGGTGAACAATGGTTTCAAGATCACCAAAATACATAGAGTCCTGCAGTTCAATCAGAAACCATATTTGAAGACTTTTATCGACACTTTTGTTGATAAACGCTCTAGGGCAAACTCCAAAGTAGAGAAGGAAATGTACAAACTCATTCTAAATTCAGCGTTTGGCAAAATGTGTGAAAGCGTTCGCAACAGATCTCGCTGTGACGTCGTGACCGACCCTCTAGAGTGTGTACGAATTATTGCCGACCCTAATTTTACATCGTTCACGAGCATAGAGGCTGGCATGGTTCTTCTACACAGGAAAAAGAGAAATGTGGTACTGAACAAGAATATAGCAGGAGGTAGTTCAGTACTTGAGATTTCCAAAAAGCTCATGTTGTCGTTTTTTTACAATGTGTGCAAGGTGCAATGACCACGGGAGGGAGAGGTTCAAGTTTACTATCGGGATACAGATTCTCTGCTGTTAAAGGTAAAAACCGAGGATTTTTTGGTGATCTAGAAAAGGGGGAACACATCAGCTCGCGGATGGATTTCACCAACTGGAATCCGTCCCTCTACCCCGAGTTGGGGAAACGTCAAGCCCCCAACCAACTATTAATGTTAAAATCAGAGACGGGGAGTGATTTGATATCCAGGGGGGTGTTCCCGGGTCCTAAAGTTTATTGCGTTGAAATCATAATGGGGATGAAAAGCAGGCGTGTAAAGGGGTCCCACATTTTGTAAAGAGCAATTTCAACATGAGCGTGTACAGAGACTGTGTAGAAAGTAGCCTAGTGCCGAGAGCACAAGTGCTTGCAATTCGCTCTCTACAGTATAGAAATTATACTGTGAGAGTGGAAAAAAATGCAATGTCGTGTATATCCGACTAAGTCTATGTGCTCGAGAATGGTATGAGTGTACTGCCACATGGCCACTACCGTATTTCAGACCGAGTTGAATGCGTAGACTATCGCAATCAACTTGGTCTGGATAAATTAACCTAACCACTAACCAACTAACCACCAACCTTTCATAAATTAACTAACCACCAACCTTTCATAAATTAACTAACCCAATCTCACCTTAACCACCTTAAACCCAACCTAACCTGCAGCAGTGACGACAACTATTGTGTACTGTTTCGTCCCCCGCGGCCGGCCTTCGGGCCCCCGCGGCTCCCGGGGGGTGAGGGGTAGGGGGGGGGGGGGAGTCCCGCCCGCGGCCGGTGTTCGGCCCCGGAGGGGTAGGGGGGGGGGTCCCCCTTTTAAATTCATAATGTTCAACTGTGCTAGTTCATGTTCCAAGTGTTTTTTTTTGTTGTTTTCAAGTGCTGTTGTACAGAAAAGTGTGCTACTCTACTAATGTACATAAAGTGTTCTTGCTGGACAAAAAGTGTTTTTAAGACAATAAGTTTTGTTGTTGTTGTTCATGTTCATGTACAAAAGTGTTTTTTTTTATGTTGTACATAAAGTACAACATTTTTATCATTGTTCATGTTGAACAAATAGAGTTTTCATGTTGCAAATAAATGACCATGAAATATTGTCAGGTTCTTGTTGAACAAGTGTTATTCTTATGTTGCTGTTCATGTTGAACAAATAGAATTTTCATGTTGCAAATAAATGACCATGAAATATTGTTTTTTTGTTGTTGTTCTTGTTAACATAGATAGATCTATGGGAAAATTATTACTACTACTTATTCACTGGACACGTATGATTTACAGTTAGTTATAGTCCGACTGTTGTCAACAGCAGCAGCAGCAGCATGTACCAATTTAAAACACCCTTCAGATCGTTTCTGTGTGGTCCCTCAATGTCGGGAAAAACAACACTTTTAGCTAAAATAATTCAAAATTGTCAGAAAATGTTTTTGGAAAAACCAAAAAAAAATTTACTATTGCTATAGTATTTGGCAGGAGTCCTACGATCAAATAAAAGCTATTGCCACAACCATACCAATACAATTCATACAGGGACTTGATGTTTTCAATAGTATTGAACCGAACTCGTGGCTGATTATTGATGTTTTGGCTGAATCCATTGAACAGTTCTCACAGGAAATGCTACAGCTGTTCACCGTTCGCTCCCACCATGAACACATTTCCATAACCCTAGTTCTACACAATCTGTTTCATCAGAGCAAATGCATGCGAACCCTTGCTTTGAATTGCACTATCTATATTATCTATCGAGTTGTTCGTGATTCTAGCTCGCTAATAGCTCTCAACAAACAGATATACCCCGGCGCACCTAAATTTCTGCTGTCAGCGTACACTAAGGCGACTAATAAGCCCTACGGTTACATTTTGCTGGATCTTAATCAGAGCACGCCCGAGGATCTACGTGCAGTCACCGACATTTTCGACAATGAAATTACAGTATATCTTCCGGTGAAGAGTAGAAAAGGCTATTAGTTGGCGTTATGACACTAAAGAAACTACACGAACAACGGCATTTATTTTCCGTTTTAAGCACTTCAAAACCTCCATTCAGGAAGGCCATACTCAAACATGGTGTTGACAATGATTTCATTAATCTAATATCTGAACTTTGTTTAAATATAACTGAGGGCAATGTTCAACTGCCAGAAGATGTTAGACAACAGACAAAGCAACATCGTTCCACTGTATGTGCCTTGGCTTGTAAAAACGAGGAAAAATTTTTAAAAGGAAATGTCTCCTTCAAGCGGGCGGTAGCTTTTTCACACTTTTACTGCCAATAATTGCAGGACTTGTAAACAGTTTTCTCTAGAGAGAAAATGGCTAAACCCTATAAATTGACACCATTTGAACTTGTCCTCTCGCCCGTCGAACATTTTAAAGACAATCTAAGCACATTCATTAATGATGAGAATATTGCCGATGACAAAAAACTGATTTTACTTCAAGTTGCATTGCGACGTGTGGACAAACATAAACCTTATCGTGAGAGACCCGCCACCGATCCCTCTAAACAGGAAACATCTCCTCAAGATTCTGCAGCAGCAGTGCAATCAAAGGAGAAGGAATTGAATTCAATTGTTTCGAAAATTGGAAACCTATTGCCACTGACCTATCGAGAACAGAGTAAAAGAGTATTATCATATCTTATGTTGGAAACTGGTGATCAAGTTCAAGTCGACAGCACAGGGAAACGAATTATAATTCAGGGAAAAAGTTATAATCTAGTTGATTTAATTTGTGATATGGTGACGAATTGTAAAGGACTTTTATCATTTGACAATAATCTATACACCTTTCTAAGTGTATTAAACTTTCCCAAAGTCTTATCGGCAATAAGCAAATTCTTAAGAAACTAAGAGAATATAGTCCTCCAACAACGCCAACACCACCAACATTTAAAAAAGAAGAAGATTCAATATTTGAAAATACTAGCCGCAGCAGTAATGATTTTACAACACCTGTGGCTGCTAGTCAAAAGCGACGATGAATTGATTCACCCTCCAGTGTGCAAAAGGGGAGTGGACATTAAACTACGTGTTTGCGTTCAAAATGGATGAAATTCTGAAAGGTGTCTATGAAAATATTGGTGAAGCGGGAAGTTTAAGTTCCCCCAAATCGCTTTCTAAAGTTGTCTCTGACAGCACATTTAAAAAAGCAAAAGAGTATCTAGAGAATGAACCGAGTTACACACTGCATCGGAATCACAGGCTTCGTGGCAAACAATATCGACAAACTAAAGCCTTTTTCCCTCTGCATATAATGCAAACGGACCTTTTAACTCTAGACGCAATTCAACGGCGTCACAATGCACCCTACAAATATATTCCGGTGGCAATCAGTGTCTTTAGTCGCTATGCCTATGCCATTCCATTACGGTCAAAGAGAGGTGTTGAAGTTGCTCGGGCCATTGAAAGTATTCTTGAACAGGATTGCTATAGAAAAAATCAATCGGATTGTGGTTGTGAATTTGTTAATCCCCATGTGCAAAAGTTTCTATTGAAATATAATACAACACTTTATCATAGTCACAGTCCGATCAAGGCTGCATTGGCTGAACGATTGATAAGAACGATTCGTCTATTAATTTCAAGATATTGTACACTGAAAAATACATCTTCTTTTATTCATGATTTAGATAAAATCATGCGGATATACAACCATCGACCTTATCGATCTCTGTCCAACTCAAGCCCTCGGGAAGTTCATTAAAGTGAAAATATATTTGATGCTTTTCTAAAGCAATACTCCAATGGTGAAAAGGAAAAAAAATGTGAAGAAGAAATTCAATGTTGGTGATACTGTTCGAATTAATAGAGCCACCAATATTTTTGAAAAGGGGAATTATTTATGGAGCACTGAACTTTTTAAAGTGTCCAAAATCCTGGACACCGAACCCACGACATATCGACTGCGAGAAACCAAAGATGATGAGATTCTCGGCGGTTTTTATGAATATGAACTGCAAAAAGTTAGAAACACTAGTGAAATTTATCAAATTGAAAAGATATTAAAGAGTCATACTCGTAGGTGCAAGAGACAGTTGCTTGTTCGCTGGCTAGGATACAATTCAGATTTTGATTCTTGGGTCAGTGCTGAAGATATTAACAATGCCCAATGATTTCTATGTGACTTTCATGTCCAATGTTTCTGATCCTCTCTACAATAACTTGAATAGAACAAGTGATTTTTGGACGAAACTCTCTCCCACCATCAAATTCGACGGTGTGTATGAAGTGGCTCTTGTCGACTGTATCCTCAAAAATACCTACGACATCCTGAGAAAAGATCGTAAATATGATATAAAAATTAGACCCTATGATTGGCCACCACCACCCTCAGGTGATCAAGAACAAATTCAAAAAATCAATTGGATGAATTATCCATATATTGAATTACCCTAGGAGGAACTCACCTGTATGAATGATTTATGTCGTTCTATTAATAAAAGAATTTCCGCTCGTAAAAAAAAGAGCTTTTCATTTCAACTATTCAAAGGAGGAGGGTAAGGTCTACATTAGTTCACCTATTGCCGATGAAAAGGTTATTCTCAATGATAACCTAAAGGATGTTCTTGATATAGCCCTTTGAACCCCCCAAAAAGTCAAAGAATCTTAAAGAAAAGCGTACCATCAGATTCAGCATATCATAGAACCCTACTTGTAAAGATTTTAACCTCCCGTCAGCGTAAATGTAGAATTTTGTATTTTTTGTCAGAATAAAAATCACGGATGCATGTTTATTTATTCCTCTTTCTTTCGCCAGCGTGATTGCATCAATTCAAAGGCCCAAGAATGTTGGGAAAGTGCTCGTTCGAAAGAAAAATTACAGTTCTAGTTCCCTTTTAAAGTGACCCGAGATATTGGAGAGCCAATAGCGCCCCTCCCACGCCCTTTTTCCCTGAAAACACCCGATCCCAATTTTGAGATATTCATTTTGTTCACCATAGTTGAAAGATCGAAAAAAATGTTCCTCCAGAGATAACCTGATTCCCCGCAACCTGAGGAAAGGGCTTTAAGTTATGAATTTGCCTATTGTTTACGTATAGTATTTTTTATTTGTAAGTAAACAGGCCTTTTTAGGGGAGGGGGGAATTTTCTGTGGGGGATTTTCCACAGGTAGAATTTCCAATGGGCAGCGAAGTTTCCGGGGCTGAACTAACAAGGGGGAATTTTACACCGGAGAACTTGTCATAACGCCTATACGAAATTCGTCATAATGTTTCTCTGCCGATTCAATTTTTGATGTAGAGATGATGCCCCATGATGCCCGGGGAAGGGCTATAAGTTATGAATTTTGTCTGTTGTTTACATATAGTTTCTGTTATTGGAAGTAAACAGACGTTTTTAGGGAGGGAAATTTTGCGCAAGGGGATTTTCCACGGGGAGAATTTTCCATGGGCAGGGAAGTTTCCGAAAATGAACTTATAAGGAGAAATATTACACGGGAGAATTTGCCAGAACTCTTATATCAAATTTATTTTACTTTCTCTTTGCCGATTCAATTGAACATCTAGAGATGTTTTGGGATATCATCCGGGGTAAATTTTCAGAGAGGTTAAAATTGCCTGGGAGATTTTTTTGTGGGAGGAAGGGAGTTCCCACGGGGGAAATTTTACATGGGAAAGTTTTCAGTGGGAGCAATTCTTCGTGGCGGAATTTTTCGCAGGAGATATTCTCCATGTGGAAATTTTTCGCGGGAGAAATTCTTCATCAGAGGATTTTCCGTGGAAGAAACTTTCCATTCGGAGGATGGGATTTCAATGAAAAATTTCCTGTTGAAGGAGTTTTCCGGCATGATTTGAAAAAGATTAAAAATTAAATGAAAGACAAGTCTTTTTTTTCAAATGAAAATAGCCGTAAGAGAAATTTCTAGGCGAAATGTCCACAAGAAAATATCTGGGGGGAATTTTCAGCAGGGACGGATTTGTAGTGATGATTTCCTGGTATTAAATGAAAACAACCAAAAATTAAATAGAAATTTTTTTTTTTCAACGGAAACTAGGGAGACATATTGAAACTTGAAACAAAAAGAAATCCTACCGTATGCGAGGGGAGTTACCGCCTCCTTTAAAGAGTTCCAATTATTTAAAAAACAACTCCTGAAACACAAGGGCTATTTAATTAGAATAAGAAGCTTGTTTTAAAAATACTAGAAAAAAAGTATATGAAGGAATCCCTCTCATATACGGAATAATTTCTGTTCGTTTTAAGTTTTAATGGTGAACCTTACTTTCAGTTGAAAAAACCTGTTTCCTTTTTTTTTTTTAATCACTGAAAGGTAGAACAAATGCTCAGGGAAAAAACATTGACATGTTGCTAAGTTTGAATAGCCAGAAGTAGTCAGTAGGTCATCTTTCTTTACCCTGAGCCCGAGTAATTTCAAGTCTAGATTTCTATGATATTCACTCTAGTAATCGAAGTTTGTTTTTATTGCTTGATTTTCTATCATTCAAAGTTTAAAAAAATTGTGAAAATACACTTTTATTATAATTGTTGGTACTTTTCTATCAGCAAGGACACATTCGAGAATTTGGTTCTACAGGTACGGGTAGAAACAACCGCTATGCTTGGGAAATAGATAGGATATAATAATAATAATATAATAATATATATTGAATCTATAATATGCGTACCATTCAGAATCAGGGATAGCAGATGCGGATAAAGACTCATCGCTTTTAGAGGACAGAAAACGCCAAAGGAGAGAAGGATTAATTTTGGCCCGTGTAGATTCTATATCAATCATCTTTTTTCATATGTAAAAAAAATCATCATATAAAATCATCAATCATATATATAATTTGGGCTGTATATTTGCACACTAGGGGGATGGTGGGGTGGGGGTTAAGTATAGCGGGGCTGCATGCAATTAGTAACCAAACCTAAATAAACAAAAATACCAACTAAATATTTATTAAAACATAGCTACAATGTAGTTTTCCACTGAATCGAAGCTAATTGTCTCCGTAAACAAACGGCAATAAACCGGTTGTTGTATGATTTTATAGATTCAGATTCTCGAGTGTGTAGTGGCTAACAGATAAGTGCCCAATTTTTTTTTAACTTTGCAAAGCCAAGAGTTAATCTGAATAAAACTGATCAGAAATATCGAATATCGAAAGTAAAAATATCAATATTTCGATAAATCGTTTGATCAAGTTATCGCCCAACACTATTTGGAGCCATATTAAATGAAGTCTTGACAAAATCCAATTATCAAGTGAATAGCGTTTACAAGTTACAACCCGGATTTATACAAGCTTCAGTTCGCGCACAGAATTTTTGTCAGAGGAACTGAGTTCGCCGGCTGGAGTATAAATTGTTTGCGCTTTAGATAAAGCGTTCATTTGACAATTAGATACCAAGGAAACAATACTTGTTTGATTAAGGAAAAAGGGATAAGGCAAATATGAATATAAGTAGTTACGATCAAATGTTCACTTCTATTGATGCAGATTATGAAATCTTTAAAACAGATTGGCAGCTAATGAGCGAAAACAACACGCTTGATGATATTTTAGAAATGGAAAAGCATCTGTTCGACATGGACCCTTGGCAAGCTTTGGAAGCTTGCCAAGACTCAAACATGGTTAACACTGACGATTTAAACTCAGATCAAAATACCACAGACACTGTGCGTGTGGTCTCGGTACCAATGTGTGGCATCAGTTTTCCCACAGAAGTTGACCAGGGTGATGGAGCAAGGAAAAATGAAATTAAAGGCAAGAAAAACACTTCCGAGGAATATGCCAATTGCCCTCGAGCCGCTTTAAAAACAATCAACAAACGAAAGAAGGCTGATCACAAGGAAAGAAATGGCGAAAAGAAAACTAAAAGATGTCCCCAAGAATGTTTGAAAAGTTCAAAAGAAAGAAATAAGGAAGCTGCTCGAAATACAGACAAAAGAAGCGAATCCGGAATCAAGATCTTGAAACAGAGGTAGAATTTTTGAAAAATAAAATTGCGCTGCTGGAAGAAGAATTGAAATGTCTGAAATCTCGTATATAGAGCAGAAAAAGTCAAAATTCCAATTTTCAAAATATTTATTTCATAGGCTAGTTTTGAAATTTTTTGTAGGTTAAAGATATTTTTTTGCCTTAAATTTGGATGTAAAGAGAAAAAAATATCTTTTCCAATTCTATTTTGGCAGAGAAAATGATAACAAATTCAGTTTCTGAGTTTAAAAATTTTTGTATGGAGGTAATGGTGCTCGTCCGAAGTCTGCTCCCATGCATTCATGGCGCATGCAGAGCTGACTTCACGTGCCTCTGGATATCCGGCTAGCCACCGGAGAACTAAATGCACCTAGGGACGGTTCGGCTAGCAACCCTCCTCCTTAAATTACTTGCTACGAAAGGAAATGGATATACAGCCTTGGATGCCCCATCACTTGGAGAGGGGAGGGGGTGTACCCTCCCCCATCAATTGATTGGGGAGGGGTGGAGGGATTTCTCTCTTACCCAACAGAATCTAAATAAACTTTCGAGGCTTGTCCTTTTGTAACAAGAAATAAAGTTTGCTTGCCCATTCATCTACTTACAAAGCTTAGGCATGTATTGTAGGAGAGGGATCTCATTTTCCTAATCTAAACTAGGAAGCAATAGGGTAGCCTAGTCATCAAAGGTAGAAAACATTTTATGTACGAGAGGGAGCTCTCGGGTAGGAGTTTTTTATTACTTTACTTCTGTGTTTTTAAATCAGAGTTTTAGAATTAATTTCAATATGAATTCGCAAACACACATGCATCTATCTTATATTTTCTGAAAGCATGTGTACTAAATTTTACTAACAACAAAAAAAAGTCGATTTCAAGCATTGAAATTCCTAGAAAAAAGGTGTTTTCTGAAATTGAACACCATTTTTGACGGATTTCCACTATTCTGTGCCCATTTGCTGGCAAGTTAGCATGGATGAAGCAATGAAAAAAATATCTACCTATAGAGAATGACCTGTTTATTCTTTAGTATAGGTTTCATTACTCAAAATCCTACCAACTAATAAAAAATTTGAATAAAGCCATTCCAAACAAACACAAGTAAGGCCGAAATTCCGTAGCTCACGCAGAGAGAAATGTTAACCCGGGTACGGCGGTTTCCGCCATATAACTCAAACACAAGGACAGAGAAGCATTCATTTGAAAATTAGAGTTTCATCAATCAATATTAACATGGATCAAAGCTTTGAATTAGAGATATCTTTTTATTGCGACTGTGCGATTTGTAATGGCAGGTATCATGACTTCAGCAATTCATACGAGAGTAATGCAGCAAATTTAGAAATCGTGGAAAATAAAGAGGACAATCTGGATGAAATGGAGAGAAAAAGGGCAGGCCGCAAAAGGAGGTTCGATATGGCAGAAAAGAAGACCGAAAGAAGAGACATAGAAAAGATGGATATCTCTACAGGGATAGCTCACGGTCTTCAAGAAATAGAAGAGAAGACAGCTATGAGAGAGCTAGGACATACAGGGCTCCAGAATTCTTCAGGAGGAGCTAATTATATAGAGCAGAAAAAGTCAAAATTCTAGTTTTCTAGATATCAAAATTATTTATTCCATAGGCTAGTTTTAAAATTTTATGTAGGTTAAAGATATTTTTTTGCCTTAAATTTGGATGTAAAGAGAAAAAAATATCTTTTCCAATTCTATTTTGGCAGAGAAAATGATAACAAATTCAGTTTCTGAGTTTAAAAATTTTTGTATGGAGGTAAGGGTGCTCGTCCGAAGTCTGCTCCCATGCATTCATGGCGCATGCAGAGCTGACTTCACGTGCCTCTGGATATCCGGCTAGCCACCGGAGAACTAAATGCACCTAGGGACGGTTGGGCTAGCAACCCTCCTCCTGAAATTACTTGCTACGAAAGGAAATGGATATACAGCCTTGGATGCCCCATCGCTTGGAGAGGGGAGGGGGGGAGGGATTTCTCTCTTACCCAACAGAATCTAAATAAACTTTCGAGGCTTGTCCTTTTGTAACAAGAAATAAAGTTTGCTTGCCCATTCATCTACTTACAAAGCTTAGGCATTTATTGTAGGAGAGAGAGCTCATTTTCCTAATCTAAACTAGGAAGCTATAGGGTAGCCTAGTCATCAAAGGTAGAAACATTTTATGTACGAGAGGGAGCTCTCGGGTAGGAAGCTATAGGTAGCCAAGTCATCAAAGGTAGAAACACTTTGGGGGCTTTTTCTCTCTTACAAAATAGCCCCCACGATTTGGAGGTGCTGCTCAACCCATTCGGCTATGACCAGGTATTTGTAAGCTTATTATTGTTACCACTTTATTAATAAGCTTGAACCCTTACGAGCCAGCCGTCACAATTAGTCCTGGAGATGGTGTTTTTTTTAGACGGTAATAACGCTATAGTTCAAAAGTAAAGATTGTCGAACGTGTTTTAGGCATAAACAGCAGCTGAATTATAGTTGAAAGGGAAAATTAGAAAGTCGAATTTAAAATTAATATCATTGTAACTTTCTGGACAGAAAGTTTCGAGCGTCGAGCATTTGCTTTGATAGCCCTGAAAAGGGCTGTTTGGTAGTATAGGATAAGCTATTATGGAAATTACTTTTTTGATGCTTTCTTGGCTACTGGCTTTTTAGATGCCACTTTCTTGGCGGGAGCCTTTTTGACAGACGACACCTTCTTGGGTGTCGAATTCTTTGCTGATACGGCTTTTTTGGCAACAGTGGGTTTCTTGGAAACCTTTACAGGTTTCTTGCTACCAGCCATAGGCTTGGTAACCTTTTTGGCTGAAGTTGACTTTTTAACTGTAGTAGGTTTGGCTGTTTTCTTGACTGAGGCTTTCTTAGCTGTGGGCTTGGCTGGCTTTACAGACATGGATTTTTCGGACTTGACAGGCTTTGCAAGCTTGAAAGAACCAGTTACGCCAGTACCTTTTGGATTTATAACAATTCCATTTGCAAGGCAACGCTTCAAAGCTTGCTTAAGATGCATATTCACAACTTTTGCATCATTGCCAACCTGGAAATTGGCCATTATGTATTTGAGAATGGCCTGACGGCTAGATCCCCCGCGTTCTTTCAGGTCAGCAATGGATTTGTTGATCATTTCCGTGTATTTTGGGTGGTTTGCTGGTGCCTTGGCTTTTTTATCCCCTTTAGGTTTTGCAGCCTTAGCTGGTTTTTGGAGCCTTTGCTTTCTTTTCCTTCTTGGCTGGTGAAGCCATGCTCTGGGATTCTACAGATGTCGGTGCCACTTCAGCTTCAACTTCAGACATTTCAAATTCCTCTCAATATTCTATTCTCTCTATCACGCATCGAATGCATGCTTATTTTCAAAGTTTTAGCATTGTACTTCAGAAACCGCCGTACCCGGGTTAACATTTCTCTGCGCTCGAGCTAAGAAATTTGGGCAGCACTTGTGTTTGTTTGGAATGACTTTACTCTAATTTTTCATTAGGAGGTGGGATTTTTAGGAATAAAACTTATATTAGAAGATAGACATATCCTTGTTCTATGCGTACATATGTTTTTCATTGCTTTATCCATGCTAATTTGCCAGCAAATGAGCAGAGAATAGTAGAAATCCGTCAAAACTAGTGTTCAATCCTAGAAAACGTCATTTTACTAGGAATTTACATCCTCGACGTCCACTTTTTATTTTTTACTAGTGAAATTCAGTACAAGTGCTTTCAGAAAATGTAAGATAGATGCATGTGCGTTTACAAATTCGTATTGAAATTAATTCTAAAACTCAAACTAAAAACACAGAAGCTAAAGCAATAAGAAACGAGACCAAATTTTGGGGCTTGTGTGTTTAAATTTGTATTTTAATGAAAATAAATTCATTTTCCTTCTAGTATTACGTTTACAAAATCAAAATAGTGTTTTAAGGTTTGCGAGATGCGTGCGGGAGGAGAAAGCGGTTGCAAAATGGAAGTAAACTTCTTTTATTTGTTTCGATCACATTATATATGAAATAATCAATATTCGTACCACTTGAAACAGAATATTTGAAACCTGAGAAATGTCCTTTTTACAGTATATTTTTGAGTTTTGCCTAAAAACTAGCAATAGAAATTACAAACTAGCCTAATTAAAAAAAAACTAATAAAAGTCTTTATGAGGGATGGGATAAGAAGGATAATGGACTTTCAAGGACTTAAAATTTCAATAGTGAGTACCAGCTAAAAGTCTATTTGTTTTTATGGTACTTGTGTGCATTGTATGGTACACACGAAAGAAGTCAAGTTTGGTTAATGCCAATGAAATATACTAAAAAAGGATGAATATATAATAGTTTAGAAAACAAATTTGGGCTATATATTTGCACATTAGGGGGATGGGGTAAAGTATATCATATATTAAATACGTAACCTAACCTAGGTACCTTTTCCCCCCCTAAACCCCAAAAAAACAATCGTTTAAATATTGTAAACTCATTGAGAAACTGCGCTTTGCAATCATTTATCTCTTGCAAATAGCCCTTTGACGGGTTTCGTGTCTGGTTTCCTTGATACGGTCTATAGCGGTGTGTACCATAGTGTGCACAAGTACCGTTTTTATTTTCCAACCTCTAAATTAAAGTCAGTCGGATGCCTTTTCTTATAGTTTGAAACTCATGATTCAGTTTACAAGAAAATTAATTCGCTATCTAAAATTTTGCCAGCTTTTCATACTTGTTTATTAACTGCATATAATTAATGCAATACTTGTCCAAATTGTAAGGTCCAGCGGTAATTTAGTAAGAGTAGGAACATATTTTCCTCCGTTATTGCTTGCTTTATTCAAACATGAAAGAAAGGGCTTGTGCAGTTTCTGCACCTGAGACGAAAAGAAAATATTTCACTGACATTTTGAATGCCGAAAAGAAAATGAAATATTTACTGACATTTTGAATGCAACAAAGAAAAGGCTCACAAAAACAGGGCTAGGAAGTGTTTTTAAATTTGTTGGCCTTTAAAAAGGCCGTTGGGTAGGGGGACTGGGGCAGTTTAAAACGCATTTGGAAGCCATTAACCACCAAAGCCATACAATGTACGACCTTGACGCTTCAGAGCGTAAACTACATCCATGGCAGTTACAGTCTTTCTCTTGGCATGCTCTGTGTACGTGACAGCATCGCGAATAACATTTTCTAGAAAAACTTTAAGAACGCCTCTGGTTTCCTCGTAAATTAGGCCAGATATACGTTTTACACCACCTCGGCGAGCCAGTCTTCTGATAGCCGGCTTGGTGATTCCTTGGATATTGTCACGAAGAACTTTACGATGACGCTTTGCGCCTCCTTTTCCAAGCCCCTTTCCTCCTTTTCCTCTTCCTGTCATATTTAATTCAATATCGTAGCAAACAGCTGTAAAGTTTTAGTAAGACTAACAAATTTTCTTGAAAGCCCGTTTAATTTATATGACAAAAGTTCTTCCCCACAAAATGTTACTCGTATCGCGCGGCTGGCGCTCTGTATAAAATAAAGCCGCTAGCAAAGTGTTCTTTTGTTCATTCTATCAACGAGAGGCAAACTATCAATATGGCTAGAACAAAACAAACAGCGAGAAAATCAACGGGCGGAAAGGCACCTAGAAAGCAGCTTGCGACCAAGGCAGCACGTAAGTCGGCTCCTGCTACTGGTGGGGTAAAAAAACCGCACAGATACAGGCCCGGAACCGTAGCCCTGAGAGAGATTCGTCGCTATCAAAAGAGTACCGAACTCTTAATAAGGAAATTGCCCTTTCAGAGACTTGTGCGAGAGATTGCCCAGGATTTCAAAACAGACTTGAGGTTCCAGAGCTCGGCTGTGATGGCCCTACAAGAAGCCAGCGAGGCGTATCTAGTTGGACTTTTTGAGGATACCAACTTGTGTGCCATTCACGCCAAAAGGGTGACCATCATGCCAAAAGATATTCAACTCGCCCGTCGTATCCGTGGCGAGAGAGCTTAAATACCCTAATTCTGCGCAACTGCATCCTAACCAACGGCCCTTTTAAGGGCCACTATATGGTTTAAACAAACACGCGAAATAACGTTAAACAGCCCTAGTGTTCCTTGGGGGAAAAAAAAGGTATGATTCAAGGGGTACAATAATAACAAAGAAAAAGGCCGAAATTAATCAGATATACGTGAAATTATTGTAAAAATGAGTCATAGATTCGGCTTGGCATTCAACAAGATCCAAACCATCTAAAAGTAAACATGCAAAAGCCAATTTAGGCTAGCCTAAGAAATCCAAAGATACCCCAGAAAATGAACAACTCCCAATGGGGGCCACGGGCCTATACAAATGTTTTCGATGGAATGTCATGAAAAAGCCGAGGCCCTTTTTCTATTCTCTTCAAAAATTCGTCGATAGATATTACTTTCTATACAAGCCAATTGGGACCTGCCTCCGAAACAGGCGATTTTGAAAATTGAAGCTTTTTTTATGGTTTAGTATGGGTTCTTGTTTAATTGTTGTCAATTCATTATTTTTCCTTTTCCTTATTTCTGTGTGGTGTTTAGTATTTTGCTTGTGTTTCTCAGTTTTTGATATTTTATGCTATATTTTGTAGATTAGATAGTGAAATACTCTGTACGGGTTTAATCACTGAATAAAATCATTCATGGGTTCTTGTTTACCCGATATTTCGCAAATTAAGGCCAAAGAGCAATGACAGCAATTTGAGAGCAGAGCATTTAAATAAGGTGGTAGCCCTTAAAAGGGCTGTTTGGGAGGGCCCGGCTGATTGGGCGGTAATAGACGGGGAAAATCCCTTATTTAGAGCTTGTGTATTTTGTTACAGCTTTAGTGCCTTCACTAACAGCGTGCTTGGCAAGTTCCCCGGGTAGGAGTAGCCTCACAGCAGTTTGAACCTCTCTACTAGTGATGGTGGACCTCTTGTTGTAGTGAGCTAGACGAGAGGCTTCCGCGGCAATCCTTTCAAAGATATCGTTGACAAAGCTATTCATGATGCTCATTGCTTTGCTAGAAACACCGGTGTCGGGGTGCACTTGCTTGAGAACTTTGTAAATGTAAATGGCATAGCTTTCCTTCCTCTTTCGTTTCCTTTTCTTATCAGTTTTAGTGATATTTTTTGACGCCTTACCAGCTTTCTTTGCTGCTTTTCCTGAAGTTTTTGGAGCCATATTAAATGAAGTCTTGACAAAATCCAATTATCAAATGAATAGCGTTTACAAGTTACAACCCGCTTTTATACAAGCTTGAGTTCGCGCACAGAATTTTTGTCAGAGGAACTGAGTTCGCCGGCTGGAGTATAAATTGTTTGCGCTTTAGCTTTTCAAGATCAGACATCATTTATATTTGTTCGTGATTAGAGTCCAAGCGAATTTCGTATCCTAGAAACATGTCAGGAAGAGGAAAGGGTGGAAAAGTGAAGGGAAAGGCAAAGTCCCGTTCAAGCAGGGCAGGTCTCCAATTCCCAGTGGGAAGGATACACCGTCTTCTGAGAAAGGGCAACTATGCGGAGCGAGTTGGTGCAGGCGCACCCGTTTACCTTGCAGCAGTAATGGAATATTGGCTGCCGAGGTCCTTGAGCTTGCTGGTAATGCTGCACGGGACAATAAAAAAACGCGTATCATTCCTCGTCACCTTCAGCTTGCCATTAGAAACGACGAAGAACTGAACAAGCTCCTCTCGGGGGTTACCATTGCCCAAGGAGGCGTTTTGCCCAACATTCAAGCCGTCCTTCTACCAAAGAAGACTGAAAAAGCGGCAAAGGCTTAAATAATTCTAACTTTGGACCTAGGCCCTACCCCAAATTACCCAACAGCCTTTTAAGGGCTACAAATTAATTGAATGACACTATAGCATGTGACCACATGGGAAGGACAAAGCTATAAAATTAAGGAAACTGAACGTAAGAAAAGGGGGGTGGGGGGCTTTCAAATTTATCTAGTAACAAAGCGCAAGAATTTACTGGAGGCGGGGTAGATAATTTTCCTTTCTTTTTCTTTCGAATATATTTCAGAAGAATTACCCTTTCATATTTACCTAGTAACAAAGGGCAAGAATGGAGGCGGGTGAGATATTTTCCTTAAAAACCAATAAATGATAACCCAACAAAACCTAAATTTTTCTTACGAATATATTTCAGAGGAATCACCCTTTCATATTTACCTAGTAACAAAGGGCAAGAATTTACTGGAGGCGGGCGAGATATTTTACCCAACAGAATCTAAATAAACTTTCGAGGCTTGTCCTTTTGTAACAAGAAATAAAGTTTGCTTGCCCATTCATCTAGTTACAATGCATAGGCATTTATTGTACGAGAGTAGGGTAAATGTCTATAGGGTAGCCTAGTCATCAAAGGTAGAAACATTTTGGGGGCTTGCCGTTTTTGTTTCAGAAGAAAAAGAGGTTAAAAACAATGAATAAACATGCTTTCATTCTTGCTAAATGTCATTCTACTGAAAACCTTGCTTCATGACTCAAAAATTAGGCATTTTATTTCTTTTCGGTTTTTTGGACCAACCATTATTCTGATACAAATCTCCTTCAGCCAACGGCCATACCACGTTGAAAGTACCCAGTCTCGTCAGATCCTGGAAGTCACACAACGTCGGGCCCGGTCAGTACTTGGATGGGTGACCGCCTGGGAACACCGGGTGCTGTTGGCATTTTTTAATTATTGTGATTTTTTTTTTCTCTTTTTCCAAGTAAAATAATATTCCAAAATAAACTCGTTTCCTTATTCTAATAGCACCAAGCTGATTATATCTTTTATAAAAAAAAAAAAAAAAAAAAAAAATAGAACCTTAGCCTCCACAATTTGAAGGCGCTGCTCAACCCATTCGGCTATGACGAGGTATTTGTAAGCTTATTATTGTTGCCACTTTATTAATAAGCTTGAACCTTACGAGCCAGCCGTCACAATTAGTCCTGAAGATGGTGTTTTTTAGACGGTAATAACGCTCTAGTTCGAAAGTAAATATTGTCGAACGTGTTTTAGGCGTAAACAGCAGCTGAATTATAGTTAAAAGGGAGAATTAGAAATTCGAATTTAAAATTAATATCATTGTAACTTTCTGAACAGAAAGTTTCGAGCGTCGAGCATTTGCTTTGATAGCCCTGAAAAGGGCTGTTTGGTAGTATAGGATAACCTATTATGGAAATTACTTTTTTTGCTGCTTTCTTGGCTACTGGCTTTTTAGATGCCACTTTCTTGGCGGGAGCCTTTTTGCTAGACGACATCTTCTTGGGTGTCGATTTCTTTGCTGGTACGGCTTTTTTGGCAACAGTGGGTTTCTTGGAAACCTTTACAGGTTTCTTGCTACTAGCCATAGGCTTGGTAACCTTTTTGGCTGAAGTTGACTTTTTTAACTGTAGTAGGTTTGGCTGTTTTCTTGACTGAGGCTTTCTTAGCTGTGGGCTTGGCTGACTTTGCAGACATGGATTTTTCGGCCTTGACAGGCTTTGCAAGCTTGAAAGAACCAGTTACGCCAGTACCTTTTGGATTTATAACAATTCCATTTGCAAGGCAACGCTTCAAAGCTTGCTTAAGATGCATATTCACAACTTTTGCATCATTGCCAACCTGAAAATTGGCCATTATGTATTTGAGAATAGCTTGACGGCTAGATCCCCCGCGTTCTTTCAGGTCAGCAATGGATTGGTGATCATTTCCGTGTATTTTGGGTGGTTTGCTGGTGTTTTGGCCTTTTTATCCCCTTTAGGTTTTGCAGCCTTAGCCGGTTTTGGAGCCTTTGCTTTCTTTTCCTTCTTGGCTGGTGAAGCCATGCTCTGGGATTCTACAGATGTCGGTGCCACTTCAGCTTCAACTTCAGACATTTCAAATTCCTCTCAATATTCTCTCTATCACTTAATCGACTAAATCTCGATTGCATGCTTATTTTCAAAGTTTTACAATTATAGTTCCCGAAACCGCCGTACCCGGGTTAACATTTCTCTCTGCGTGCGAGCTAAGGAATTTGGGCAGCACTTGTGTTTGTTTGGAATGACTTTATTCTCATTTTTCATTAGGAGGTGGGATTTTGAGGAATAAAACCTATGTTAGAGGATAGGCATATCATTCTTCTATACGTACATATTTTTTTCATTGCTTTATCCTTGCTAATTTGCCAGCAAATGAGCAGAGAATAGTGGAAATCCGTCAAAACTAGTGTTCAATCCTAAAAAAAACGCCTTTTTACTAGGAATTTACATCCTCGACGTCCACTTTTTATTTTTTACTAGTAAAATTCAGTACAAGTGCTTTCAGAAAATGTAAGATAGATGCATGTGCGTTTGCAAATTCGTATTGAAATTAATTCTAAAACTCAAACTAAAAACACAGAAGCTAAAGCAATAAGAAACGAGACCAAATTTTGAGGCTTGTGTGTTAAATTTGTGTATTTAATGAAAATAAATGTATTTTCCTTCTAGTATTAAATTTACAAAAACAGAAATAGTGTCTTATGGTTTGCAAGATGCGTGCGGGAGGGGGAAAGCGGTTGCAAAATGGAAGTAAACTGCTTTTATTTGTTACAAAAGGACAAGCCTCGAAAGTTTATTTAGATTCTGTTGGATAAGAGAGAAATCCCTCCACCCCCTCCCCCATCAATTGATGGGGGAGGGGTACATCCCCCTCCCCTCTCCAAGCGTGAGAAACCGCCGTACCCGGGTTAACATTTCTCTGTGCGCGAGCTAAGGAATTTCGGCCTTACTTACTTGTGTTTGTTTGCAATGGCTTTATTCAAATTTTTGATTAGGAGGTAGGATTTTGAGGAATGAAACTTATACTAAAGAATAAACAGGTCATTCGTCTATAGGTAGATATTTTTGTCATTGCTTCATCCATGGTAACTTGCCAGCAAATGGGTAGAGAATAGTGAAAATTCGTCAAAAATGGTGTTCAATTTCAGAAAACACCTTTTTTCTAGGAATTTGAATCCTTGTAATCGACTTTTTTTTGCTATTAGTAAACTTTAGTGCACGTGCTTTCAGAACATATAAGATATATGCATGTGTGTTTGCGAATTCGCATTGAAATTAATTATAAAACTCCAATTAAAACACAGAAGTAAAGCAATAAAATACGAGACCAAATTTTCAAAGCCTGAAACAACTTCTTTATACCAAATAAATCGCAATGGTTCGCTTTGGAAAAATACATTATAGCTATAGTTTAATTAAATATTTAGTTGGTATTTTGGTTAGGTTATGTATTTAATATAATGCGCTCATGGTGGCCCCCTTCTATAATTCCTATGCTTTGCAACTAGATCAATGTGAAAGCAAACTTTATTGCTTGTAACAAACGGGCAAGCTTCAAATATATATTTAGATTTTGTTGGGGTATAATTTAGCGATTTTTAAGGAAAATATCTCCATCGCTTCCAGTAAATTCTTAAACTTTGTTACTTGATAAATGTGAAAGGCCCCCTTTTTACATTCCGTTTCCTTAATTTTACAGCTTTGTCCTTCCCACGTGGTCACATGCTATATTGTCATTCAATTAATTTGTAGCCCTTAAAAGGGCTGTTGGTTAATTTGGGGTAGGGCCAAAGTTAGATTCACTTAAGCCTTTGCCGCTTTTTCAGTCTTCTTGGGTAGAAGGACTGCTTGAATGTTGGGCAAAATGCCTCCTTGGGCAATGGTAACCCCTGACAGGAGCTTGTTCAGTTCTTCGTCGTTTCTAATGGCAAGCTGAAGGTGACGAGGAATGATGTTACTAGATTAATATGAAATGGAAAGTAAATCTTTGTTACTAGGTTAATGTAAAATGGAAATTCCTCTGAAATATATTCGTAAAAAAAAAACATTATTTTTCTTATTAATGTAAGCTTATTAATAAAGTGTCAACAATAATAAGCTTACAAATACCTCGTCATAGCCGGATGGGTTTTGTTGGGTAAGAATTCTTAAACTTTATTTAGATTTTGTTGGGTAAGAATTCTTGCTAAAGGTGGAGGGAAAAAATTAGATTTTGTTGGGTAAGAATTCTTGTTGGGTAAGAATTCTTGCTAAAGGTTTGGAGGGAAAAAAACTTAGATTTTGTTGGGTAAGAATTCTTGCTAAAGGTGGAGGGAAAAAATAGATTTGTTGGGTAAGAATTCTTGCTAAAGGTGGAGGGATGTTAATGTAAAATGGAAATTCCTCTGAAATATATTCGTAAAAAAAAAAAAATCATTATTTTTCTTGAAATTAAAAAAAACATGTAAGCTTATTAATAAAGTGTCAACAATAATAAGCTTACAAATACCTCGTCATAGCCGGATGGGTTTTGTTGGGTAAGAATCTTAAACTTTATTTAGATTTTGTTGGGTAAGAATTCTTGCTAAAGGTGGAGGGAAAAAATTAGATTTTGTTGGGTAAGAATTCTTGCTAAAGGTGGAGGGAAAAACTAGATTACTATGTTAATGTAAAATGGAAATTCCTCTGAAATATATTCGTAAAAAAAACATTATTTTTCTTATTAATGTAAGCTTATTAATAAAGTGTCAACAATAATAAGCTTACAAATACCTCGTCATAGCCGGATGGGTTTTGTTGGGTAAGAATTCTTAAACTTTATTTAGATTTTGTTGGGTAAGAATTCTTGCTAAAGGTGGAGGGAAAAAATCCCGCCGCCCCCCTCCCCCATCAATTGAGGCCATTGGTATTAATAATCTTGATGTAAGCTACTTTTTAAGATTGCACGTCAAACTGTGACACAAATTTTTCGTTTTACCATAAATGGAATACAAACGTTAATTTATATCTTTCAACATAAATCGGGTTATCTAAAATACAACTCATAATTTCAAATTGATGAAACACGTAAGCATATATTACTTTTCCACATCAAAGAACAAAATCGACAAATTATTTTTGAACTATCAATGGCACATTTTAATTTAATGCAAACGTTAAAATGAATTGGATGCACATTTAGCTTTCTGAAAAAAGAAAAGAGGGGTTTCTCACTCCGTAAACACAATATCTGAATAGCCTAAACTTTAGTTTCTGGGGCCCAATGCAGGGGCGGATCCAGTATTTTTTTAGGGGGGGGGGCAAAATAAGTTTTTCTGATAAACTTGCGTTAGGACCAACTTTAATTAACGCAAACTTGCGTTATTTAAGTAAACTAAACTACATTAGACTACGTTGGGGGGCGCCCCCCCTCTGGATCCGCCACTGGCTATTTAATTAACTAAAGCAACTATTTTCTTGTTAACAACCAAAGTGGGCTTTAGTCATTGCCATAGTTATACCTACAAAATTCTTAGAATTCTTACTAAAGGTGGAGGGAATAAACGGGTAGGAGTAGCCTCACAGCAGTTTGAATCTCTCTACTAGTGATGGTGGACCTCTTGTTGTAGTGAGCTAGACGAGAGGCTTCCGCGGCAATCCTTTCAAAGATATCGTTGACAAAGCTATTCATGATGTTCATTGCTTTGCTAGAAATACCGGTGTCGGGGTGCACTTGCTTGAGAACTTTGTAAATGTAAATGGCATAGCTTTCCTTCCTCTTTCGTTTCCTTTTCTTATCAGTTTTAGTGATATTTTTTGACGCATTACCAGCTTTCTTTGCTGCTTTTCCTGAAGTTTTTGGAGCTAGTGTTGGGCGATATTCAGTATCGATATTGATATATCGATATATCGGAGCAAATATCGATATCGAATATCGAAACGAAAATATCGATATCGAAAACGATATTTGAACATATTTGACTATTTTCGGAATTTTCTGCTACTGGTAAACGTCCTGCAGAAAAGATCCAACATAGAAAATTGTTTGGGAAATGGGCGAGAAGAAGAACAATGATGTATTTAATCCATTGACTCATACATGCTGATACACAGCATACTTACCTGTATCCATAAGTTGGTATAGCCTGTTCTCAAACTCAAAATACGTTTAGTCAGGAGGACTTCCAAATGTTGCTGAGAACCTCCAAAAGGCCTTGGCTGTATTAATGCCTTCTAAGCTAATAGGCCTTGCTCATATAAAAGAGAGTTGGCTTTCTATGCTGAATCCAAATATATAGGATTCATTCAGTTTAGTGTTCCCATCAAAAGATACGAGCCTGAGAAAATTTGCGTGATTTTTGGGAAAGGGGAGAAACCCCCCAAAAAGTCAAAGAATCTTAAAGAAAAGCGTACCATCAGATTCAGCATATCATAGAACCCTACTTGTAAAGATTTTAACCTCCCGTCAGCGTAAATGTAGAATTTTGTATTTTTTGTCAGAATAAAAATCACGGATGCATGTTTATTTATTCCTCTTTCTTTCGCCAGCGTGATTGCATCAATTCAAAGGCCCAAGAATGTTGGGAAAGTGCTCGTTCGAAAGAAAATAACAGTTCTAGTTCCCTTTTAAAGTGACCCGAGATATTGGAGAGCCAATAGCGCCCCTCCCACGCCCTTTTTCCCTGAAAACACCCGATCCCAATTTTGAGATATTCATTTTGTTCACCATAGTTGAAAGATCGAAAAAATGTTCCTCCGGAGATAACCTGATTCCCCGCAACCTGAGGAAAGGGCTTTAAGTTATGAATTTGCCTATTGTTTACGTATAGTATTTTTTATTTGTAAGTAAACAGGCCTTTTTAGGGGAGGGGGAATTTTCTGTGGGGGGATTTTCCACAGGTAGAATTTCCAATGGGCAGCGAAGTTTCCGGGGCTGAACTAACAAGGGGGAATTTTACACCGGAGAACTTGTCATAACGCCTATACGAAATTCGTCATAATGTTTCTCTGCCGATTCAATTTTTGATGTAGAGATGATGCCCCATGATGCCCGGGGGAAGGGCTATAAGTTATGAATTTTGTCTGTTGTTTACATATAGTTTCTGTTATTGGAAGTAAACAGACGTTTTTAGGGAGGGAAATTTTGCGCAAGGGGATTTTCCACGGGGAGAATTTTCCATGGGCAGGGAAGTTTCCGAAAATGAACTTATAAGGAGAAATATTACACGGGAGAATTTGCCAGAACTCTTATATCAAATTTATTTTACTTTCTCTTTGCCGATTCAATTGAACATCTAGAGATGTTTTGGGGATATCATCCGGGGTAAATTTTCAGAGAGAGGTTAAAATTGCCTGGGAGATTTTTTTGTGGGAGGAAGGGAGTTCCCACGGGGGAAATTTTACATGGGAAAGTTTTCAGTGGGAGCAATTCTTCGTGGCGGAATTTTTCGCAGGAGATATTCTCCATGTGGAAATTTTTCGCGGGAGAAATTCTTCATCAGAGGATTTTCCGTGGAAGAAACTTTCCATTCGGAGGATGGGATTTCAATGAAAAATTTCCTGTTGAAGGAGTTTTCCGGCATGATTTGAAAAAGATTAAAAATTAAATGAAAGACACAAGTCTTTTTTTTCAAATGAAAATAGGCGTAAGAGAAATTTCTAGGCGAAATTGTCCACAAGAAAATATCTGGGGGGAATTTTCAGCAGGGACGGATTTGTAGTGATGATTTCCCTGGTATTAAATGAAAACAACCAAAAATTAAATAGAATTTTTTTTTTTTTCAACGGAAACTAGGGAGACATATTGAAACTTGAAACAAAAAGAAATCCTACCGTATGCGAGGGGAGTTACCGCCTCCTTTAAAGAGTTCCAATTGTTTAAAAACAGCTCCTGAAACACAAGGGCTATTTAATTAGAATAAGAAGCTTGTTTTAAAAATACTAGAAAAAAGTATATGAAGGGCATCCCTCTCATATACGGAATAATTTCTGTTCGTTTTAAGTTTTAATGGTGAACCTTACTTTCAGTTGAAAAAACCTGTTTCCTTTTTTTTTTATTTATCACTGAAAGGTAGAACAAATGCTCAGGGAAAAAACATTGACATGTTGCTAAGTTTGAATAGCCAGAAGTAGTCAGTAGGTCATCTTTCTTTACCCTGAGCCCGAGTAATTTCAAGTCTAGATTTCTATGATATTCACTCTAGTAATCGAAGTTTGTTTTTATTGCTTGATTTTCTATTATTCAAAGTTTAAAAAAATTGTGAAAATACACTTTTATTATAATTGTTGGTACTTTTCTATCAGCAAGGACACATTCGAGAATTTGGTTCTACAGGTACGGGGTAGAAACAACCGCTATGCTTGGGAAATAGATAGGATATAATAATAATAATATAATAATATATATTGAATCTATAATATGCGTACCATTCAGAATCAGGGATAGCAGATGCGGATAAAGACTCATCGCTTTTAGAGGACAGAAAACGCCAAAGGAGAGAAGGATTAATTTTGGCCCGTGTAGATTCGATATCAATCATCTTTTTTCATATGTAAAAAAAATCATCATATAAAATCATCAATCATATATATAATTTGGGCTGTATATTTGCACACTAGGGGGATGGTGGGGTGGGGGTTAAGTATAGCGGGGCTGCATGCAATAAGTAACCAAACCTAAATAAACAAAAATACCAACTAAATATTTATTAAAACATAGCTACAATGTAGTTTTCCACTGAATCGAAGCTAATTGTCTCCGTATACAAACGGCAATAAACCGGTTGTTGTATGATTTTATAGATTCAGATTCTCGAGTGTGTAGTGGCTAACAGATAAGTACCCAATTTTTTTTTTAACTTTGCAAAGCCAAGAGTTAATCTGAATAAAACTGATCAGAAATATCGAATATCGAAAGTAAAAATATCAATATTTCGATAAATCGTTTGATCAAGTTATCGCCCAACACTATTTGGAGCCATATTAAATGAAGTCTTGACAAAATCCAATTATCAAATGAATAGCGTTTACAAGTTACAACCCGATTTATACAAGCTTCAGTTCGCGCACAGAATTTTTGTCAGAGGAACTGAGTTCGCCGGCTGGAGTATAAATTGTTTGCGCTTTAGATAAAGCGTTCATTTGACAATTAGATACCAAGGAAACAATACTTGTTTGATTAAGGAAAAAGGGATAAGGCAAATATGAATATAAGTAGTTACGATCAAATATTCACTTCTATTGATGCAGATTATGAAATCTTTAAAACAGATTGGCAGCTAATGAGCGAAAACAACACGCTTGATGATATTTTAGAAATGGAAAAGCATCTGTTCGACATGGACCCTTGGCAAGCTTTGGAAGCTTGCCAAGACTCAAACATGGTTAACACTGACGATTTAAACTCAGATCAAAATACCACAGACACTGTGCGTGTGGTCTCGGTACCAATGTGTGGCATCAGTTTTCCCACAGAAGTTGACCAGGGTGATGGAGCAAGGAAAAATGAAATTAAAGGCAAGAAAAACACTTCCGAGGAATATGCCAATTGCCCTCGAGCCGCTTTAAAAACAATCAACAAACGAAAGAAGGCTGATCACAAGGAAAGAAATGGCGAAGAGAAAACTAAAAGATGTCCCCAAGAATGTTTGAAAAGTTCAAAAGAAAGAAATAAGGAAGCTGCTCGAAAATACAGACAAAAGAAGCGAATCCGGAATCAAGATCTTGAAACAGAGGTAGAATTTTTGAAAAATAAAATTGCGCTGCTGGAAGAAGAATTGAAATGTCTGAAATCTCGTATATAGAGCAGAAAAAGTCAAAATTCCAATTTTCAAAATTATTTATTTCATAGGCTAGTTTTGAAATTTTTTGTAGGTTAAAGATATTTTTTTGCCTTAAATTTGGATGTAAAGAGAAAAAAATATCTTTTCCAATTCTATTTTGGCAGAGAAAATGATAACAAATTCAGTTTCTGAGTTTAAAAATTTTTGTATGGAGGTAATGGTGCTCGTCCGAAGTCTGCTCCCATGCATTCATGGCGCATGCAGAGCTGACTTCACGTGCCTCTGGATATCCGGCTAGCCACCGGAGAACTAAATGCACCTAGGGACGGTTCGGCTAGCAACCCCTCCCTTAAATTACTTGCTACGAAAGGAAATGGATATACAGCCTTGGATGCCCCATCACTTGAGAGGGGGAGGGGGTGTACCCTCCCCCATCAATTGATTGGGGAGGGGTGGAGGGATTTCTCTCTTACCCAACAGAATCTAAATAAACTTTCGAGGCTTGTCCTTTTGTAACAGAAATAAAGTTTGCTTGCCCATTCATCTACTTACAAAGCTTAGGCATGTATTGTAGGAGAGGGATCTCATTTTCCTAATCTAAACTAGGAAGCAATAGGGTAGCCTAGTCATCAAAGGTAGAAACATTTTATGTACGAGAGGGAGCTCTCGGGTAGGAGTTTTTTATTACTTTACTTCTGTGTTTTTAATCAGAGTTTTAGAATTAATTTCAATATGAATTCGCAAACACACATGCATCTATCTTATATTTTCTGAAAGCATGTGTACTAAATTTTACTAACAACAAAAACAAAGTCGATTTCAAGCATTGAAATTCCTAGAAAAAAGGTGTTTTCTGAAATTGAACACCATTTTTGACGGATTTCCACTATTCTGTGCCCATTTGCTGGCAAGTTAGCATGGATGAAGCAATGAAAAAAATATCTACCTATAGAAGAATGACCTGTTTATTCTTTAGTATAGGTTTCATTACTCAAAATCCTACCAACTAATAAAAAATTTGAATAAAGCCATTCCAAACAAACACAAGTAAGGCCGAAATTCCTTAGCTCACGCAGAGAGAAATGTTAACCCGGGTACGGCGGTTTCCGCCATATAACTCAAACACAAGGACAGAGAAGCATTCATTTGAAAATTAGAGTTTCATCAATCAATATTAACATGGACCAAAGCTTTGAATTAGAGATATCTTTTTATTGCGACTGTGCGATTTGTAATGGCAGGTATCATGACTTCAGCAATTCATACGAGAGTAATGCAGCAAATTTAGAAATCGTGGAAAATAAAGAGGACAATCTGGATGAAATGGAGAGAAAAAGGGCAGGCCGCAAAAGGAGGTTCGATATGGCAGAAAAGGAAGACCGAAAGAAGAGACATAGAAAAGATGGATATCTCTACAGGGATAGCTCACGGTCTTCAAGAAATAGTAGAGAAGACAGCTATGAGAGAGCTAGGACATACAGGGCTCCAGAATTCTTCAGGAGGAGCTAATTATATAGAGCAGAAAAAGTCAAAATTCTAGTTTTCTAGATATCAAAATTATTTATTCCATAGGCTAGTTTTAAAATTTTATGTAGGTTAAAGATATTTTTTTGCCTTAAATTTGGATGTAAAGAGAAAAAAATATCTTTTCCAATTCTATTTTGGCAGAGAAAATGATAACAAATTCAGTTTCTGAGTTTAAAAATTTTTGTATGGAGGTAAGGGTGCTCGTCCGAAGTCTGCTCCCATGCATTCATGGCGCATGCAGAGCTGACTTCACGTGCCTCTGGATATCCGGCTAGCCACCGGAGAACTAAATGCACCTAGGGACGGTTGGGCTAGCAACCCTCCTCCTGAAATTACTTGCTACGAAAGGAAATGGATATACAGCCTTGGATGCCCCATCGCTTGGAGAGGGGAGGGGGTGGAGGGATTTCTCTCTTACCCAACAGAATCTAAATAAACTTTCGAGGCTTGTCCTTTTGTAACAAGAAATAAAGTTTGCTTGCCCATTCATCTACTTACAAAGCTTAGGCATTTATTGTAGGAGAGAGAGCTCATTTTCCTAATCTAAACTAGGAAGCTATAGGGTAGCCTAGTCATCAAAGGTAGAAACATTTTATGTACGAGAGGGAGCTCTCGGGTAGGAAGCTATAGGGTAGCCAAGTCATCAAAGGTAGAAACACTTTGGGGGCTTTTTCTCTCTTACAAAATAGCCCCCACGATTTGGAGGTGCTGCTCAACCCATTCGGCTATGACCAGGTATTTGTAAGCTTATTATTGTTACCACTTTATTAATAAGCTTGAACCCTTACGAGCCAGCCGTCACAATTAGTCCTGGAGATGGTGTTTTTTAGACGGTAATAACGCTATAGTTCAAAAGTAAAGATTGTCGAACGTGTTTTAGGCATAAACAGCAGCTGAATTATAGTTGAAAGGGAAAATTAGAAAGTCGAATTTAAAATTAATATCATTGTAACTTTCTGGACAGAAAGTTTCGAGCGTCGAGCATTTGCTTTGATAGCCCTGAAAAGGGCTGTTTGGTAGTATAGGATAAGCTATTATGGAAATTACTTTTTTGATGCTTTCTTGGCTACTGGCTTTTTAGATGCCACTTTCTTGGCGGGAGCCTTTTTGACAGACGACACCTTCTTGGGTGTCGAATTCTTTGCTGATACGGCTTTTTTGGCAACAGTGGGTTTCTTGGAAACCTTTACAGGTTTCTTGCTACCAGCCATAGGCTTGGTAACCTTTTTGGCTGAAGTTGACTTTTTAACTGTAGTAGGTTTGGCTGTTTTCTTGACTGAGGCTTTCTTAGCTGTGGGCTTGGCTGGCTTTACAGACATGGATTTTTCGGACTTGACAGGCTTTGCAAGCTTGAAAGAACCAGTTACGCCAGTACCTTTTGGATTTATAACAATTCCATTTGCAAGGCAACGCTTCAAAGCTTGCTTAAGATGCATATTCACAACTTTTGCATCATTGCCAACCTGGAAATTGGCCATTATGTATTTGAGAATGGCCTGACGGCTAGATCCCCCGCGTTCTTTCAGGTCAGCAATGGATTTGTTGATCATTTCCGTGTATTTTGGGTGGTTTGCTGGTGCCTTGGCTTTTTTATCCCCTTTAGGTTTTGCAGCCTTAGCTGGTTTTGGAGCCTTTGCTTTCTTTTCCTTCTTGGCTGGTGAAGCCATGCTCTGGGATTCTACAGATGTCGGTGCCACTTCAGCTTCAACTTCAGACATTTCAAATTCCTCTCAATATTCTATTCTCTCTATCACGCATCGAATGCATGCTTATTTTCAAAGTTTTAGCATTGTACTTCAGAAACCGCCGTACCCGGGTTAACATTTCTCTGCGCTCGAGCTAAGAAATTTGGGCAGCACTTGTGTTTGTTTGGAATGACTTTACTCTAATTTTTCATTAGGAGGTGGGATTTTTAGGAATAAAACTTATATTAGAAGATAGACATATCCTTGTTCTATGCGTACATATGTTTTTCATTGCTTTATCCATGCTAATTTGCCAGCAAATGAGCAGAGAATAGTAGAAATCCGTCAAAACTAGTGTTCAATCCTAGAAAACGTCATTTTACTAGGAATTTACATCCTCGACGTCCACTTTTTATTTTTTACTAGTGAAATTCAGTACAAGTGCTTTCAGAAAATGTAAGATAGATGCATGTGCGTTTACAAATTCGTATTGAAATTAATTCTAAAACTCAAACTAAAAACACAGAAGCTAAAGCAATAAGAAACGAGACCAAATTTTGGGGCTTGTGTGTTAAATTTGTATTTTAATGAAAATAAATTCATTTTCCTTCTAGTATTACGTTTACAAAATCAAAATAGTGTTTTAAGGTTTGCGAGATGCGTGCGGGAGGAGAAAGCGGTTGCAAAATGGAAGTAAACTTCTTTTATTTGTTTCGATCACATTATATATGAAATAATCAATATTCGTACCACTTGAAACAGAATTATTTGAAACCTGAGAAATGTCCTTTTTACAGTATATTTTTGAGTTTTGCCTAAAAACTAGCAATAGAAATTACAAACTAGCCTAATTAAAAAAAAACTAATAAAAGTCTTTATGAGGGATGGGATAAGAAGGATAATGGACTTTCAAGGACTTAAAATTTCAATAGTGAGTACCAGCTAAAAGTCTATTTGTTTTTATGGTACTTGTGCATTGTATGGTACACACGAAAGAAGTCAAGTTTGGTTAATGCCAATGAAATATACTAAAAAAGGATGAATATATAATAGTTTAGAAACAAATTTGGGCTATATATTTGCACATTAGGGGGATGGGGTAAAGTATATCATATATTAAAATACGTAACCTAACCTAGGTACCTTTTCCCCCCCTAAACCCCAAAAAAACAATCGTTTAAATATTGTAAACTCATTGAGAAACTGCGCTTTGCAATCATTTATCTCTTGCAAATAGCCCTTTGACGGGTTTCGTGTCTGGTTTCCTTGATACGGTCTATAGCGGTGTGTACCATAGTGTGCACAAGTACCGTTTTTATTTTCCAACCTCTAAATTAAAGTCAGTCGGATGCCTTTTCTTATAGTTTGAAACTCATGATTCAGTTTACAAGAAAATTAATTCGCTATCTAAAATTTTGCCAGCTTTTCATACTTGTTTATTAACTGCATATAATTAATGCAATACTTGTCCAAATTGTAAGGTCCAGCGGTAATTTAGTAAGAGTAGGAACATATTTTCCTCCGTTATTGCTTGCTTTATTCAAACATGAAAGAAAGGGCTTGTGCAGTTTCTGCACCTGAGACGAAAAGAAAATATTTACTGACATTTTGAATGCCCAACAAAGAAAAGGCTCACAAAAACAGGGCTAGGAAGTGTTTTTAAATTTGTTGGCCTTTAAAAAGGCCGTTGGGTAGGGGGACTGGGGCAGTTTAAAACGCATTTGGAAGCCATTAACCACCAAAGCCATACAATGTACGACCTTGACGCTTCAGAGCGTAAACTACATCCATGGCAGTTACAGTCTTTCTCTTGGCATGCTCTGTGTACGTGACAGCATCGCGAATAACATTTTCTAGAAAAACTTTAAGAACGCCTCTGGTTTCCTCGTAAATTAGGCCAGATATACGTTTTACACCACCTCGGCGAGCCAGTCTTCTGATAGCCGGCTTGGTGATTCCTTGGATATTGTCACGAAGAACTTTACGATGACGCTTTGCGCCTCCTTTTCCAAGCCCCTTTCCTCCTTTTCCTCTTCCTGTCATATTTAATTCAATATCGTAGCAAACAGCTGTAAAGTTTTAGTAAGACTAACAAATTTTCTTGAAAGCCCGTTTAATTTATATGACAAAAGTTCTTCCCCACAAAATGTTACTCGTATCGCGCGGCTGGCGCTCTGTATAAAATAAAGCCGCTAGCAAAAGTGTTCTTTTGTTCATTCTATCAACGAGAGGCAAACTATCAATATGGCTAGAACAAAACAAACAGCGAGAAAATCAACGGGCGGAAAGGCACCTAGAAAGCAGCTTGCGACCAAGGCAGCACGTAAGTCGGCTCCTGCTACTGGTGGGGTAAAAAAAACGCACAGATACAGGCCCGGAACCGTAGCCCTGAGAGAGATTCGTCGCTATCAAAAGAGTACCGAACTCTTAATAAGGAAATTGCCCTTTCAGAGACTTGTGCGAGAGATTGCCCAGGATTTCAAAACAGACTTGAGGTTCCAGAGCTCGGCTGTGATGGCCCTACAAGAAGCCAGCGAGGCGTATCTAGTTGGACTTTTTGAGGATACCAACTTGTGTGCCATTCACGCCAAAAGGGTGACCATCATGCCAAAAGATATTCAACTCGCCCGTCGTATCCGTGGCGAGAGAGCTTAAATACCCTAATTCTGCGCAACTGCATCCTAACCAACGGCCCTTTTAAGGGCCACTATATGGTTTAAACAAACACGCGAAATAACGTTAAACAGCCCTAGTGTTCCTTGGGGGAAAAAAAAAAAGGTATGATTCAAGGGGTACAATAATAACAAAGAAAAAGGCCGAAATTAATCAGATATACGTGAAATTATTGTAAAAATGAGTCATAGATTCGGCTTGGCATTCAACAAGATCCAAACCATCTAAAAGTAAACATGCAAAAGCCAATTTAGGCTAGCCTAAGAAATCCAAAGATACCCCAGAAAATGAACAACTCCCAATGGGGGCCACGGGCCTATACAAATGTTTTCGATGGAATGTCATGAAAAAGCCGAGGCCCTTTTTCTATTCTCTTCAAAAATTCGTCGATAGATATTACTTTCTATACAAGCCAATTGGGACCTGCCTCCGAAACAGGCGATTTTGAAAATTGAAGCTTTTTTTATGGTTTAGTATGGGTTCTTGTTTAATTGTTGTCAATTCATTATTTTTCCTTTTCCTTATTTCTGTGTGGTGTTTAGTATTTTGCTTGTGTTTCTCAGTTTTTGATATTTTATGCTATATTTTGTAGATTAGATAGTGAAATACTCTGTACGGGTTTAATCACTGAATAAAATCATTCATGGGTTCTTGTTTACCCGATATTTCGCAAATTAAGGCCAAAGAGCAATGACAGCAATTTGAGAGCAGAGCATTTAAAATAAGGTGGTAGCCCTTAAAAGGGCTGTTTGGGAGGGCCCGGCTGATTGGGCGGTAATAGACGGGGAAAATCCCTTATTTAGAGCTTGTGTATTTTGTTACAGCTTTAGTGCCTTCACTAACAGCGTGCTTGGCAAGTTCCCCGGGTAGGAGTAGCCTCACAGCAGTTTGAACCTCTCTACTAGTGATGGTGGACCTCTTGTTGTAGTGAGCTAGACGAGAGGCTTTCCGCGGCAATCCTTTCAAAGATATCGTTGACAAAGCTATTCATGATGCTCATTGCTTTGCTAGAAACACCGGTGTCGGGGTGCACTTGCTTGAGAACTTTGTAAATGTAAATGGCATAGCTTTCCTTCCTCTTTCGTTTCCTTTTCTTATCAGTTTTAGTGATATTTTTTGACGCCTTACCAGCTTTCTTTGCTGCTTTTCCTGAAGTTTTTGGAGCCATATTAAATGAAGTCTTGACAAAATCCAATTATCAAATGAATAGCGTTTACAAGTTACAACCCGCTTTTATACAAGCTTGAGTTCGCGCACAGAATTTTTGTCAGAGGAACTGAGTTCGCCGGCTGGAGTATAAATTGTTTGCGCTTTAGCTTTTCAAGATCAGACATCATTTATATTTGTTCGTGATTAGAGTCCAAGCGAATTTCGTATCCTAGAAACCATGTCAGGAAGAGGAAAGGGTGGAAAAGTGAAGGGAAAGGCAAAGTCCCGTTCAAGCAGGGCAGGTCTCCAATTCCCAGTGGGAAGGATACACCGTCTTCTGAGAAAGGGCAACTATGCGGAGCGAGTTGGTGCAGGCGCACCCGTTTACCTTGCAGCAGTAATGGAATATTTGGCTGCCGAGGTCCTTGAGCTTGCTGGTATGCTGCACGGGACAATAAAAAAACGCGTATCATTCCTCGTCACCTTCAGCTTGCCATTAGAAACGACGAAGAACTGAACAAGCTCCTCTCGGGGGTTACCATTGCCCAAGGAGGCGTTTTGCCCAACATTCAAGCCGTCCTTCTACCAAAGAAGACTGAAAAAGCGGCAAAGGCTTAAATAATTCTAACTTTGGACCTAGGCCCTACCCCAAATTACCCAACAGCCCTTTTAAGGGCTACAAATTAATTGAATGACACTATAGCATGTGACCACATGGGAAGGACAAAGCTATAAAATTAAGGAAACTGAACGTAAGAAAAGGGGGGTGGGGGGCTTTCAAATTTATCTAGTAACAAAGCGCAAGAATTTACTGGAGGCGGGGTAGATAATTTTCCTTTCTTTTTCTTTCGAATATATTTCAGAAGAATTACCCTTTCATATTTACCTAGTAACAAAGGGCAAGAATGGAGGCGGGTGAGATATTTTCCTTAAAAACCAATAAATGATAACCCAACAAAACCTAAATTTTTCTTACGAATATATTTCAGAGGAATCACCCTTTCATATTTACCTAGTAACAAAGGGCAAGAATTTACTGGAGGCGGGCGAGATATTTTACCCAACAGAATCTAAATAAACTTTCGAGGCTTGTCCTTTTGTAACAAGAAATAAAGTTTGCTTGCCCATTCATCTAGTTACAATGCATAGGCATTTATTGTACGAGAGTAGGGTAAATGTCTATAGGGTAGCCTAGTCATCAAAGGTAGAAACATTTTGGGGGCTTGCCGTTTTGTTTCAGAAGAAAAAGAGGTTAAAAACAATGAATAAACATGCTTTCATTCTTGCTAAATGTCATTCTACTGAAAACCTTGCTTCATGACTCAAAAATTAGGCATTTTATTTCTTTTCGGTTTTTTGGACCAACCATTATTCTGATACAAATCTCCTTCAGCCAACGGCCATACCACGTTGAAAGTACCCAGTCTCGTCAGATCCTGGAAGTCACACAACGTCGGGCCCGGTCAGTACTTGGATGGGTGACCGCCTGGGAACACCGGGTGCTGTTGGCATTTTTTAATTATTGTGATTTTTTTTTTCTCTTTTTCCAAGTAAAATAATATTCCAAAATAAACTCGTTTCCTTATTCTAATAGCACCAAGCTGATTATATCTTTTATAAAAAAAAAAAAAAAAAAAAAAAAATAGAACCTTAGCCTCCACAATTTGAAGGCGCTGCTCAACCCATTCGGCTATGACGAGGTATTTGTAAGCTTATTATTGTTGCCACTTTATTAATAAGCTTGAACCTTACGAGCCAGCCGTCACAATTAGTCCTGAAGATGGTGTTTTTTTAGACGGTAATAACGCTCTAGTTCGAAAGTAAATATTGTCGAACGTGTTTTAGGCGTAAACAGCAGCTGAATTATAGTTAAAAGGGAGAATTAGAAATTCGAATTTAAAATTAATATCATTGTAACTTTCTGAACAGAAAGTTTCGAGCGTCGAGCATTTGCTTTGATAGCCCTGAAAAGGGCTGTTTGGTAGTATAGGATAACCTATTATGGAAATTACTTTTTTGCTGCTTTCTTGGCTACTGGCTTTTTAGATGCCACTTTCTTGGCGGGAGCCTTTTTGCTAGACGACATCTTCTTGGGTGTCGATTTCTTTGCTGGTACGGCTTTTTTGGCAACAGTGGGTTTCTTGGAAACCTTTACAGGTTTCTTGCTACTAGCCATAGGCTTGGTAACCTTTTTGGCTGAAGTTGACTTTTTAACTGTAGTAGGTTTGGCTGTTTTCTTGACTGAGGCTTTCTTAGCTGTGGGCTTGGCTGACTTTGCAGACATGGATTTTTCGGCCTTGACAGGCTTTGCAAGCTTGAAAGAACCAGTTACGCCAGTACCTTTTGGATTTATAACAATTCCATTTGCAAGGCAACGCTTCAAAGCTTGCTTAAGATGCATATTCACAACTTTTGCATCATTGCCAACCTGAAAATTGGCCATTATGTATTTGAGAATAGCTTGACGGCTAGATCCCCCGCGTTCTTTCAGGTCAGCAATGGATTTGGTGATCATTTCCGTGTATTTTGGGTGGTTTGCTGGTGTTTTGGCCTTTTTATCCCCTTTAGGTTTTGCAGCCTTAGCCGGTTTTGGAGCCTTTGCTTTCTTTTCCTTCTTGGCTGGTGAAGCCATGCTCTGGGATTCTACAGATGTCGGTGCCACTTCAGCTTCAACTTCAGACATTTCAAATTCCTCTCAATATTCTCTCTATCACTTAATCGACTAAATCTCGATTGCATGCTTATTTTCAAAGTTTTACAATTATAGTTCCCGAAACCGCCGTACCCCGGGTTAACATTTCTCTCTGCGTGCGAGCTAAGGAATTTGGGCAGCACTTGTGTTTGTTTGGAATGACTTTATTCTCATTTTTCATTAGGAGGTGGGATTTTGAGGAATAAAACCTATGTTAGAGGATAGGCATATCATTCTTCTATACGTACATATTTTTTTCATTGCTTTATCCTTGCTAATTTGCCAGCAAATGAGCAGAGAATAGTGGAAATCCGTCAAAACTAGTGTTCAATCCTAAAAAAAAAAAAACGCCTTTTTACTAGGAATTTACATCCTCGACGTCCACTTTTTATTTTTTACTAGTAAAATTCAGTACAAGTGCTTTCAGAAAATGTAAGATAGATGCATGTGCGTTTGCAAATTCGTATTGAAATTAATTCTAAAACTCAAACTAAAAACACAGAAGCTAAAGCAATAAGAAACGAGACCAAATTTTGAGGCTTGTGTGTTAAATTTGTATTTTAATGAAAATAAATGTATTTTCCTTCTAGTATTAAATTTACAAAAACAGAAATAGTGTCTTATGGTTTGCAAGATGCGTGCGGGAGGGGAAAGCGGTTGCAAAATGGAAGTAAACTGCTTTTATTTGTTACAAAAGGACAAGCCTCGAAAGTTTATTTAGATTCTGTTGGATAAGAGAGAAATCCCTCCACCCCCTCCCCCATCAATTGATGGGGGAGGGGTACATCCCCCTCCCCTCTCCAAGCGTGAGAAACCGCCGTACCCGGGTTAACATTTCTCTGTGCGCGAGCTAAGGAATTTCGGCCTTACTTGTGTTTGTTTGCAATGGCTTTATTCAAATTTTTGATTAGGAGGTAGGATTTTGAGGAATGAAACTTATACTAAAGAATAAACAGGTCATTCGTCTATAGGTAGATATTTTTGTCATTGCTTCATCCATGGTAACTTGCCAGCAAATGGGTAGAGAATAGTGAAAATTCGTCAAAAATGGTGTTCAATTTCAGAAAACACCTTTTTTCTAGGAATTTGAATCCTTGTAATCGACTTTTTTTGCTATTAGTAAACTTTAGTGCACGTGCTTTCAGAACATATAAGATATATGCATGTGTGTTTGCGAATTCGCATTGAAATTAATTATAAAACTCCAATTAAAACACAGAAGTAAAGCAATAAAATACGAGACCAAATTTTCAAAGCCTGAAACAACTTCTTTATACCAAATAAATCGCAATGGTTCGCTTTGGAAAATACATTATAGCTATAGTTTAATTAAATATTTAGTTGGTATTTTGGTTAGGTTATGTATTTAATATAATGCGCTCATGGTGGCCCCCTTCTATAATTCCTATGCTTTGCAACTAGATCAATGTGAAAGCAAACTTTATTGCTTGTAACAAACGGGCAAGCTTCAAATATATATTTAGATTTTGTTGGGGTATAATTTAGCGATTTTTAAGGAAAATATCTCCATCGCTTCCAGTAAATTCTTAAACTTTGTTACTTGATAAATGTGAAAGGCCCCCTTTTTACATTCCGTTTCCTTAATTTTACAGCTTTGTCCTTCCCACGTGGTCACATGCTATATTGTCATTCAATTAATTTGTAGCCCTTAAAAGGGCTGTTGGTTAATTTGGGGTAGGGCCAAAGTTAGATTCACTTAAGCCTTTGCCGCTTTTTCAGTCTTCTTGGGTAGAAGGACTGCTTGAATGTTGGGCAAAATGCCTCCTTGGGCAATGGTAACCCCTGACAGGAGCTTGTTCAGTTCTTCGTCGTTTCTAATGGCAAGCTGAAGGTGACGAGGAATGATGTTACTAGATTAATATGAAATGGAAAGTAAATCTTTGTTACTAGGTTAATGTAAAATGGAAATTCCTCTGAAATATATTCGTAAAAAAAACATTATTTTTCTTATTAATGTAAGCTTATTAATAAAGTGTCAACAATAATAAGCTTACAAATACCTCGTCATAGCCGGATGGGTTTTGTTGGGTAAGAATTCTTAAACTTTATTTAGATTTTGTTGGGTAAGAATTCTTGCTAAAGGTGGGGGAAAAAATTAGATTTTGTTGGGTAAGAATTCTTGCTAAAGGTGGAGGGAAAAACTAGATTACTATGTTAATGTAAAATGGAAATTCCTCTGAAATATATTCGTAAAAAAAAAATTATTTTTCTTATTAATGTAAGCTTATTAATAAAGTGTCAACAATAATAAGCTTACAAATACCTCGTCATAGCCGGATGGGTTTTGTTGGGTAAGAATTCTTAAACTTTATTTAGATTTTGTTGGGTAAGAATTCTTGCTACTTAAGCCTTTGCCGCTTTTTCAGTCTTCTTGGGTAGAAGGACTGCTTGAATGTTGGGCAAAATTCCTTGGGCAATGGTAACCCCTGACAGGAGCTTGTTCAGTTCTTCGTCGTTTCTAATGGCAAAGCTGAAGGTGACGAGGAATGATGTTACTAGATTAATATGAAATGGAAAGTAAATCTTTTACTAGGTTAATGTAAAATGGAAATTCCTCTGAAATATATTTCGTAAAAAAAACATTATTTTTCTTATTAATGTAAGCTTATTAATAAAGTGTCAACAATAATAAGCTTACAAATACCTCGTCATAGCCGGATGGGTTTTGTTGGGTAAGAATTCTTAAACTTTATTTAGATTTTTGGGGGTAAGAATTCTTGCTAAAGGTGGAGGGAAAAAAATTAGATTTTGTTGGGTAAGAATTCTTGCTAAAGGTGGAGGGAAAAACTAGATTACTATGTTAATGTAAAATGGAAATTCCTCTGAAATATATTCGTAAAAAAAACATTATTTTTCTTATTAATGTAAGCTTATTAATAAAGTGTCAACAATAATAAGCTTACAAATACCTCGTCATAGCCGGATGGGTTTTGTTGGGTAAGAATTCTTAAACTTATTTAGATTTTGTTGGGTAAGAATTCTTGCTAAAGGTGGAGGGAAAAAGCTTCAAAATTAATTTTTTTAAGTCTTCTTGGGTAGAAGGTGCTTGAATGTTGGGCAAAATGCTCCTTGGGCAATGGTAACCCCTGACAGGAGCTTGTTCAGTTCTTCGTCGTTTCTAAAAAGCTGGGTGAAAATTGTTACTAGAAATATAAATTAAATCTTTGTTAAGGTTAAAAAATGGAAATTCCTCTGAAATATATTCGTAAAAAAAACATTATTTTTCTTATTAATGTAAGCTTATTAATAAAGTGTCAACAATAATAAGCTTACAAATACCTCGTCATAGCCGGATGGGTTTTGTTGGGTAAGAATTCTTAAACTTTATTTAGATTTTGTTGGGTAAGAATTCTTGCTAAAGGTGGAGGGAAAAAATTAGATTTTGTTGGGTAAGAATTCTTGCTAAAGGTGGAGGGAAAAACTAGATTACTATGTTAATGTAAAATGGAAATTCCTCTAATATATTCGTAAAAAAAAAACATTATTTTTCTTATTAATGTAAGCTTATTAATAAAGTGTCAACAATAATAAGCTTACAAATACCTCGTCATAGCCGGATGGGTTTTGTTGGGTAAGAATTCTTAAACTTTATTTAGATTTTTTGGGTAAGAATTCTTGCTAAAGGTGGAGGGAAAAAATTAGATTTTGTTGGGTAAGAATTCTTGCTAAAGGTGGAGGGAAAAACTAGATTACTATGTTATGTAAAATGGAAATTCCTCTGAAATATATTCGTAAAAAAAACATTATTTTTCTTATTAATGTAAGCTTATTAATAAAGTGTCAACAATAATAAGCTTACAAATACCTCGTCATAGCCGGATGGGTTTTGTTGGGTAAGAATTCTTAAACTTTATTTAGATTTTGTTGGGTAAGAATTCTTGCTAAAGGTGGAGGGAAAAAATTAGATTTTGTTGGGTAAGAATTCTTGCTAAAGGTGGAGGGAAAAACTAGATTACTATGTTAATGTAAAATGGAAATTCCTCTGAAATATATTCGTAAAAAAAACATTATTTTTCTTATTAATGTAAGCTTATTAATAAAGTGTCAACAATAATAAGCTTACAAATACCTCGTCATAGCCGGATGGGTTTTGTTGGGTAAGAATTCTTAAACTTTATTTAGATTTTGTTGGGTAAGAATTCTTGCTAAAGGTGGAGGGAAAAAATCCCGCCGCCCCCCTCCCCCATCAATTGAGGCCATTGGTATTAATAATCTTGATGTAAGCTACTTTTTAAGATTGCACGTCAAACTGTGACACAAATTTTTCGTTTTACCATAAATGGAATACAAACGTTAATTTATATCTTTCAACATAAATCGGGTTATCTAAAATACAACTCATAATTTCAAATTGATGAAACACGTAAGCATATATTACTTTTCCACATCAAAGAACAAAATCGACAAATTATTTTTGAACTATCAATGGCACATTTTAATTTATAATGCAAACGTTAAAATGAATTGGATGCACATTTAGCTTTCTGAAAAAAAAAAAAGAGGGGTTTCTCACTCCGTAAACACACATATCTGAATAGCCTAAACTTTAGTTTCTGGGGCCCAATGCAGGGGCGGATCCAGTATTTTTTTAGGGGGGGGGGGGTGCAAAATAAGTTTCTCACTCCGTAAACACAATAAGTGAATAGCCTAAACTTTAGTTTCAGGGAATGCAGGGGCGGATCCAATTTTTTTAGGGGGGGGGGGGCAAAATAAGTTTTTCTGATAAACTTGCGTTAGGACCAACTTTAATTAACGCAAACTTGCGTTATTTAAGTAAACTAAACTACATTAGACTACGTTGGGGGGCGCCCCCCTCTGGATCCGCCACTGGCTATTTAATTAACTAAAGCAACTATTTTCTTGTTAACAACCAAAGTGGGCTTTAGTCATTGCCATAGTTATACCTACAAAATTCTTAGAATTCTTACTAAAGGTGGAGGGAATAAACGGGTAGGAGTAGCCTCACAGCAGTTTGAATCTCTCTACTAGTGATGGTGGACCTCTTGTTGTAGTGAGCTAGACGAGAGGCTTCCGCGGCAATCCTTTCAAAGATATCGTTGACAAAGCTATTCATGATGTTCATTGCTTTGCTAGAAATACCGGTGTCGGGGTGCACTTGCTTGAGAACTTTGTAAATGTAAATGGCATAGCTTTCCTTCCTCTTTCGTTTCCTTTTCTTATCAGTTTTAGTGATATTTTTTGACGCATTACCAGCTTTCTTTGCTGCTTTTCCTGAAGTTTTTGGAGCTAGTGTTGGGCGATATTCAGTATCGATATTGATATATCGATATATCGGAGCAAATATCGATATCGAATATCGAAACGAAAATATCGATATCGAAAACGATATTTGAACATATTTGACTATTTTCGGAATTTTCTGCTACTGGTAAACGTCCTGCAGAAAAGATCCAACATAGAAAATTGTTTGGGAAATGGGCGAGAAGAAGAACAATGATGTATTTAATCCATTGACTCATACATGCTGATACACAGCATACTTACCTGTATCCATAAGTTGGTATAGCCTGTTCTCAAACTCAAAATACGTTTAGTCAGGAGGACTTCCAAATGTTGCTGAGAACCTCCAAAAGGCCTTGGCTGTATTAATGCCTTCTAAGCTAATAGGCCTTGCTCATATAAAAGAGAGTTGGCTTTCTATGCTGAATCCAAATATATAGGATTCATTCAGTTTAGTGTTCCCATCAAAAGATACGAGCCTGAGAAAATTTGCGTGATTTTTGGGAAAAGGGGAGAAACCCCCCAAAAAGTCAAAGAATCTTAAAGAAAAGCGTACCATCAGATTCAGCATATCATAGAACCCTACTTGTAAAGATTTTAACCTCCCGTCAGCGTAAATGTAGAATTTTGTATTTTTTGTCAGAATAAAAATCACGGATGCATGTTTATTTATTCCTCTTTCTTTCGCCAGCGTGATTGCATCAATTCAAAGGCCCAAGAATGTTGGGAAAGTGCTCGTTCGAAAGAAAATAACAGTTCTAGTTCCCTTTTAAAGTGACCCGAGATATTGGAGAGCCAATAGCGCCCCTCCCACGCCCTTTTTCCCTGAAAACACCCGATCCCAATTTTGAGATATTCATTTTGTTCACCATAGTTGAAAGATCGAAAAAATGTTCCTCCGGAGATAACCTGATTCCCCGCAACCTGAGGAAAGGGCTTTAAGTTATGAATTTGCCTATTGTTTACGTATAGTATTTTTTATTTGTAAGTAAACAGGCCTTTTTAGGGGAGGGGGAATTTTCTGTGGGGGGATTTTCCACAGGTAGAATTTCCAATGGGCAGCGAAGTTTCCGGGGCTGAACTAACAAGGGGGAATTTTACACCGGAGAACTTGTCATAACGCCTATACGAAATTCGTCATAATGTTTCTCTGCCGATTCAATTTTTGATGTAGAGATGATGCCCCATGATGCCCGGGGGAAGGGCTATAAGTTATGAATTTTGTCTGTTGTTTACATATAGTTTCTGTTATTGGAAGTAAACAGACGTTTTTAGGGAGGGAAATTTTGCGCAAGGGGATTTTCCACGGGGAGAATTTTCCATGGGCAGGGAAGTTTCCGAAAATGAACTTATAAGGAGAAATATTACACGGGAGAATTTGCCAGAACTCTTATATCAAATTTATTTTACTTTCTCTTTGCCGATTCAATTGAACATCTAGAGATGTTTTGGGGATATCATCCGGGGTAAATTTTCAGAGAGGTTAAAATTGCCTGGGAGATTTTTTTGTGGGAGGAAGGGAGTTCCCACGGGGGAAATTTTACATGGGAAAGTTTTCAGTGGGAGCAATTCTTCGTGGCGGAATTTTTCGCAGGAGATATTCTCCATGTGGAAATTTTTCGCGGGAGAAATTCTTCATCAGAGGATTTTCCGTGGAAGAAACTTTCCATTCGGAGGATGGGATTTCAATGAAAAATTTCCTGTTGAAGGAGTTTTCCGGCATGATTTGAAAAAGATTAAAAATTAAATGAAAGACAAGTCTTTTTTTTCAAATGAAAATAGGCGTAAGAGAAATTTCTAGGCGAAATTGTCCACAAGAAAATATCTGGGGGGAATTTTCAGCAGGGACGGATTTGTAGTGATGATTTCCTGGTATTAAATGAAAACAACCAAAAATTAAATAGAATTTTTTTTTTTCAACGGAAACTAGGGAGACATATTGAAACTTGAAACAAAAAGAAATCCTACCGTATGCGAGGGGAGTTACCGCCTCCTTTAAAGAGTTCCAATTGTTTAAAAACAGCTCCTGAAACACAAGGGCTATTTAATTAGAATAAGAAGCTTGTTTTAAAAATACTAGAAAAAAGTATATGAAGGGCATCCCTCTCATATACGGAATAATTTCTGTTCGTTTTAAGTTTTAATGGTGAACCCTTACTTTCAGTTGAAAAAACCTGTTTCCTTTTTTTTATTATTTAATCACTGAAAGGTAGAACAAATGCTCAGGGAAAAAACATTGACATGTTGCTAAGTTTGAATAGCCAGAAGTAGTCAGTAGGTCATCTTTCTTTACCCTGAGCCCGAGTAATTTCAAGTCTAGATTTCTATGATATTCACTCTAGTAATCGAAGTTTGTTTTTATTGCTTGATTTTCTATTATTCAAAGTTTTAAAAAAATTGTGAAAATACACTTTTATTATAATTGTTGGTACTTTTCTATCAGCAAGGACACATTCGAGAATTTGGTTCTACAGGTACGGGGTAGAAACAACCGCTATGCTTGGGAAATAGATAGGATATAATAATAATAATATAATAATATATATGAATCTATAATATGCGTACCATTCAGAGAATCAGGGATAGCAGATGCGGATAAAGACTCATCGCTTTTAGAGGACAGAAAACGCCAAAGGAGAGAAGGATTAATTTTGGCCCGTGTAGATTCGATATCAATCATCTTTTTTCATATGTAAAAAAAATCATCATATAAAATCATCAATCATATATATAATTTGGGCTGTATATTTGCACACTAGGGGGATGGTGGGGTGGGGGTTAAGTATAGCGGGGGCTGCATGCAATAAGTAACCAAACCTAAATAAACAAAAATACCAACTAAATATTTATTAAAACATAGCTACAATGTAGTTTTCCACTGAATCGAAGCTAATTGTCTCCGTATACAAACGGCAATAAACCGGTTGTTGTATGATTTTATAGATTCAGATTCTCGAGTGTGTAGTGGCTAACAGATAAGTACCCAATTTTTTTTTTAACTTTGCAAAGCCAAGAGTTAATCTGAATAAAACTGATCAGAAATATCGAATATCGAAAGTAAAAATATCAATATTTCGATAAATCGTTTGATCAAGTTATCGCCCAACACTATTTGGAGCCATATTAAATGAAGTCTTGACAAAATCCAATTATCAAATGAATAGCGTTTACAAGTTACAACCCGCATTTATACAAGCTTCAGTTCGCGCACAGAATTTTTGTCAGAGGAACTGAGTTCGCCGGCTGGAGTATAAATTGTTTGCGCTTTAGATAAAGCGTTCATTTGACAATTAGATACCAAGGAAACAATACTTGTTTGATTAAGGAAAAAGGGATAAGGCAAATATGAATATAAGTAGTTACGATCAAATATTCACTTCTATTGATGCAGATTATGAAATCTTTAAAACAGATTGGCAGCTAATGAGCGAAAACAACACGCTTGATGATATTTTAGAAATGGAAAAGCATCTGTTCGACATGGACCCTTGGCAAGCTTTGGAAGCTTGCCAAGACTCAAACATGGTTAACACTGACGATTTAAACTCAGATCAAAATACCACAGACACTGTGCGTGTGGTCTCGGTACCAATGTGTGGCATCAGTTTTCCCACAGAAGTTGACCAGGGTGATGGAGCAAGGAAAAATGAAATTAAAGGCAAGAAAAACACTTCCGAGGAATATGCCAATTGCCCTCGAGCCGCTTTAAAAACAATCAACAAACGAAAGAAGGCTGATCACAAGGAAAGAAATGGCGAAGAGAAAAAAACTAAAAGATGTCCCCAAGAATGTTTGAAAAGTTCAAAAGAAAGAAATAAGGAAGCTGCTCGAAAATACAGACAAAAGAAGCGAATCCGGAATCAAGATCTTGAAACAGAGGTAGAATTTTTGAAAAATAAAATTGCGCTGCTGGAAGAAGAATTGAAATGTCTGAAATCTCGTATATAGAGCAGAAAAAGTCAAAATTCCAATTTTCAAAATTATTTATTTCATAGGCTAGTTTTGAAATTTTTTGTAGGTTAAAGATATTTTTTTGCCTTAAATTTGGATGTAAAGAGAAAAAAATATCTTTTCCAATTCTATTTTGGCAGAGAAAATGATAACAAATTCAGTTTCTGAGTTTAAAAATTTTTGTATGGAGGTAATGGTGCTCGTCCGAAGTCTGCTCCCATGCATTCATGGCGCATGCAGAGCTGACTTCACGTGCCTCTGGATATCCGGCTAGCCACCGGAGAACTAAATGCACCTAGGGACGGTTCGGCTAGCAACCCTCCTCCTTAAATTACTTGCTACGAAAGGAAATGGATATACAGCCTTGGATGCCCCATCACTTGGAGAGGGGAGGGGGTGTACCCTCCCCCATCAATTGATTGGGGAGGGGTGGAGGGATTTCTCTCTTACCCAACAGAATCTAAATAAACTTTCGAGGCTTGTCCTTTTGTAACAAGAAATAAAGTTTGCTTGCCCATTCATCTACTTACAAAGCTTAGGCATGTATTGTAGGAGAGGGATCTCATTTTCCTAATCTAAACTAGGAAGCAATAGGGTAGCCTAGTCATCAAAGGTAGAAACATTTTATGTACGAGAGGGAGCTCTCGGGTAGGAGTTTTTTATTACTTTACTTCTGTGTTTTTAATCAGAGTTTTAGAATTAATTTCAATATGAATTCGCAAACACACATGCATCTATCTTATATTTTCTGAAAGCATGTGTACTAAATTTTACTAACAACAAAAACAAAGTCGATTTCAAGCATTGAAATTCCTAGAAAAAAGGTGTTTTCTGAAATTGAACACCATTTTTGACGGATTTCCACTATTATTCTGTGCCCATTTGCTGGCAAGTTAGCATGGATGAAGCAATGAAAAAAATATCTACCTATAGAAGAATGACCTGTTTATTCTTTAGTATAGGTTTCATTACTCAAAATCCTACCAACTAATAAAAAATTTGAATAAAGCCATTCCAAACAAACACAAGTAAGGCCGAAATTCCTTAGCTCACGCAGAGAGAAATGTTAACCCGGGTACGGCGGTTTCCGCCATATAACTCAAACACAAGGACAGAGAAGCATTCATTTGAAAATTAGAGTTTCATCAATCAATATTAACATGGACCAAAGCTTTGAATTAGAGATATCTTTTTATTGCGACTGTGCGATTTGTAATGGCAGGTATCATGACTTCAGCAATTCATACGAGAGTAATGCAGCAAATTTAGAAATCGTGGAAAATAAAGAGGACAATCTGGATGAAATGGAGAGAAAAAGGGCAGGCCGCAAAAGGAGGTTCGATATGGCAGAAAAGGAAGACCGAAAGAAGAGACATAGAAAAGATGGATATCTCTACAGGGATAGCTCACGGTCTTCAAGAAATAGTAGAGAAGACAGCTATGAGAGAGCTAGGACATACAGGGCTCCAGAATTCTTCAGGAGGAGCTAATTATATAGAGCAGAAAAAGTCAAAATTCTAGTTTTCTAGATATCAAAATTATTTATTCCATAGGCTAGTTTTAAAATTTTATGTAGGTTAAAGATATTTTTTTGCCTTAAATTTGGATGTAAAGAGAAAAAAATATCTTTTCCAATTCTATTTTGGCAGAGAAAATGATAACAAATTCAGTTTCTGAGTTTAAAAATTTTTGTATGGAGGTAAGGGTGTGCTCGTCCGAAGTCTGCTCCCATGCATTCATGGCGCATGCAGAGCTGACTTCACGTGCCTCTGGATATCCGGCTAGCCACCGGAGAACTAAATGCACCTAGGGACGGTTGGGCTAGCAACCCTCCTCCTGAAATTACTTGCTACGAAAGGAAATGGATATACAGCCTTGGATGCCCCATCGCTTGGAGAGGGGAGGGGGTGGAGGGATTTCTCTCTTACCCAACAGAATCTAAATAAACTTTCGAGGCTTGTCCTTTTGTAACAAGAAATAAAGTTTGCTTGCCCATTCATCTACTTACAAAGCTTAGGCATTTATTGTAGGAGAGAGAGCTCATTTTCCTAATCTAAACTAGGAAGCTATAGGGTAGCCTAGTCATCAAAGGTAGAAACATTTTATGTACGAGAGGGAGCTCTCGGGTAGGAAGCTATAGGGTAGCCAAGTCATCAAAGGTAGAAACACTTTGGGGGCTTTTTCTCTCTTACAAAATAGCCCCCACGATTTGGAGGTGCTGCTCAACCCATTCGGCTATGACCAGGTATTTGTAAGCTTATTATTGTTACCACTTTATTAATAAGCTTGAACCCTTACGAGCCAGCCGTCACAATTAGTCCTGGAGATGGTGTTTTTTAGACGGTAATAACGCTATAGTTCAAAAGTAAAGATTGTCGAACGTGTTTTAGGCATAAACAGCAGCTGAATTATAGTTGAAAGGGAAAATTAGAAAGTCGAATTTAAAATTAATATCATTGTAACTTTCTGGACAGAAAGTTTCGAGCGTCGAGCATTTGCTTTGATAGCCCTGAAAAGGGCTGTTTGGTAGTATAGGATAAGCTATTATGGAAATTACTTTTTTGATGCTTTCTTGGCTACTGGCTTTTTAGATGCCACTTTCTTGGCGGGAGCCTTTTTGACAGACGACACCTTCTTGGGTGTCGAATTCTTTGCTGATACGGCTTTTTTGGCAACAGTGGGTTTCTTGGAAACCTTTACAGGTTTCTTGCTACCAGCCATAGGCTTGGTAACCTTTTTGGCTGAAGTTGACTTTTTAACTGTAGTAGGTTTGGCTGTTTTCTTGACTGAGGCTTTCTTAGCTGTGGGCTTGGCTGGCTTTACAGACATGGATTTTTCGGACTTGACAGGCTTTGCAAGCTTGAAAGAACCAGTTACGCCAGTACCTTTTGGATTTATAACAATTCCATTTGCAAGGCAACGCTTCAAAGCTTGCTTAAGATGCATATTCACAACTTTTGCATCATTGCCAACCTGGAAATTGGCCATTATGTATTTGAGAATGGCCTGACGGCTAGATCCCCCGCGTTCTTTCAGGTCAGCAATGGATTTGTTGATCATTTCCGTGTATTTTGGGTGGTTTGCTGGTGCCTTGGCTTTTTTATCCCCTTTAGGTTTTGCAGCCTTAGCTGGTTTTGGAGCCTTTGCTTTCTTTTCCTTCTTGGCTGGTGAAGCCATGCTCTGGGATTCTACAGATGTCGGTGCCACTTCAGCTTCAACTTCAGACATTTCAAATTCCTCTCAATATTCTATTCTCTCTATCACGCATCGAATGCATGCTTATTTTCAAAGTTTTAGCATTGTACTTCAGAAACCGCCGTACCCGGGTTAACATTTCTCTGCGCTCGAGCTAAGAAATTTGGGCAGCACTTGTGTTTGTTTGGAATGACTTTACTCTAATTTTTCATTAGGAGGTGGGATTTTTAGGAATAAAACTTATATTAGAAGATAGACATATCCTTGTTCTATGCGTACATATGTTTTTCATTGCTTTATCCATGCTAATTTGCCAGCAAATGAGCAGAGAATAGTAGAAATCCGTCAAAACTAGTGTTCAATCCTAGAAAACGTCATTTTACTAGGAATTTACATCCTCGACGTCCACTTTTTATTTTTTACTAGTGAAATTCAGTACAAGTGCTTTCAGAAAATGTAAGATAGATGCATGTGCGTTTACAAATTCGTATTGAAATTAATTCTAAAACTCAAACTAAAAACACAGAAGCTAAAGCAATAAGAAACGAGACCAAATTTTGGGGCTTGTGTGTTAAATTTGTATTTTAATGAAAATAAATTCATTTTCCTTCTAGTATTACGTTTACAAAATCAAAATAGTGTTTTAAGGTTTGCGAGATGCGTGCGGGAGGAGAAAGCGGTTGCAAAATGGAAGTAAACTTCTTTTATTTGTTTCGATCACATTATATATGAAATAATCAATATTCGTACCACTTGAAACAGAATTATTTGAAACCTGAGAAATGTCCTTTTTACAGTATATTTTTGAGTTTTGCCTAAAAACTAGCAATAGAAATTACAAACTAGCCTAATTAAAAAAAAACTAATAAAAGTCTTTATGAGGGATGGGATAAGAAGGATAATGGACTTTCAAGGACTTTAAAATTTCAATAGTGAGTACCAGCTAAAAGTCTATTTGTTTTTATGGTACTTGTGCATTGTATGGTACACACGAAAGAAGTCAAGTTTGGTTAATGCCAATGAAATATACTAAAAAAGGATGAATATATATAATAGTTTAGAAACAAATTTGGGCTATATATTTGCACATTAGGGGGATGGGGTAAAGTATATCATATATTAAATACGTAACCTAACCTAGGTACCTTTTCCCCCCTAAACCCCAAAAAACAATCGTTTAAATATTGTAAACTCATTGAGAAACTGCGCTTTGCAATCATTTATCTCTTGCAAATAGCCCTTTGACGGGTTTCGTGTCTGGTTTCCTTGATACGGTCTATAGCGGTGTGTACCATAGTGTGCACAAGTACCGTTTTTATTTTCCAACCTCTAAATTAAAGTCAGTCGGATGCCTTTTCTTATAGTTTGAAACTCATGATTCAGTTTACAAGAAAATTAATTCGCTATCTAAAATTTTGCCAGCTTTTCATACTTGTTTATTAACTGCATATAATTAATGCAATACTTGTCCAAATTGTAAGGTCCAGCGGTAATTTAGTAAGAGTAGGAACATATTTTCCTCCGTTATTGCTTGCTTTATTCAAACATGAAAGAAAGGGCTTGTGCAGTTTCTGCACCTGAGACGAAAAGAAAATATTTACTGACATTTTGAATGCCCAACAAAGAAAAGGCTCACAAAAACAGGGCTAGGAAGTGTTTTTAAATTTGTTGGCCTTTAAAAAGGCCGTTGGGTAGGGGGACTGGGGCAGTTTAAAACGCATTTGGAAGCCATTAACCACCAAAGCCATACAATGTACGACCTTGACGCTTCAGAGCGTAAACTACATCCATGGCAGTTACAGTCTTTCTCTTGGCATGCTCTGTGTACGTGACAGCATCGCGAATAACATTTTCTAGAAAAACTTTAAGAACGCCTCTGGTTTCCTCGTAAATTAGGCCAGATATACGTTTTACACCACCTCGGCGAGCCAGTCTTCTGATAGCCGGCTTGGTGATTCCTTGGATATTGTCACGAAGAACTTTACGATGACGCTTTGCGCCTCCTTTTCCAAGCCCCTTTCCTCCTTTTCCTCTTCCTGTCATATTTAATTCAATATCGTAGCAAACAGCTGTAAAGTTTTAGTAAGACTAACAAATTTTCTTGAAAGCCCGTTTAATTTATATGACAAAAGTTCTTCCCCACAAAATGTTACTCGTATCGCGCGGCTGGCGCTCTGTATAAAATAAAGCCGCTAGCAAAGTGTTCTTTTGTTCATTCTATCAACGAGAGGCAAACTATCAATATGGCTAGAACAAAACAAACAGCGAGAAAATCAACGGGCGGAAAGGCACCTAGAAAGCAGCTTGCGACCAAGGCAGCACGTAAGTCGGCTCCTGCTACTGGTGGGGTAAAAAAAACCGCACAGATACAGGCCCGGAACCGTAGCCCTGAGAGAGATTCGTCGCTATCAAAAGAGTACCGAACTCTTAATAAGGAAATTGCCCTTTCAGAGACTTGTGCGAGAGATTGCCCAGGATTTCAAAACAGACTTGAGGTTCCAGAGCTCGGCTGTGATGGCCCTACAAGAAGCCAGCGAGGCGTATCTAGTTGGACTTTTTGAGGATACCAACTTGTGTGCCATTCACGCCAAAAGGGTGACCATCATGCCAAAAGATATTCAACTCGCCCGTCGTATCCGTGGCGAGAGAGCTTAAATACCCTAATTCTGCGCAACTGCATCCTAACCAACGGCCCTTTTAAGGGCCACTATATGGTTTAAACAAACACGCGAAATAACGTTAAACAGCCCTAGTGTTCCTTGGGGGAAAAAAAAAGGTATGATTCAAGGGGTACAATAATAACAAAGAAAAAGGCCGAAATTAATCAGATATACGTGAAATTATTGTAAAAATGAGTCATAGATTCGGCTTGGCATTCAACAAGATCCAAACCATCTAAAAGTAAACATGCAAAAGCCAATTTAGGCTAGCCTAAGAAATCCAAAGATACCCCAGAAAATGAACAACTCCCAATGGGGGCCACGGGCCTATACAAATGTTTTCGATGGAATGTCATGAAAAAGCCGAGGCCCTTTTTCTATTCTCTTCAAAAATTCGTCGATAGATATTACTTTCTATACAAGCCAATTGGGACCTGCCTCCGAAACAGGCGATTTTGAAAATTGAAGCTTTTTTTATGGTTTAGTATGGGTTCTTGTTTAATTGTTGTCAATTCATTATTTTTCCTTTTCCTTATTTCTGTGTGGTGTTTAGTATTTTGCTTGTGTTTCTCAGTTTTTGATATTTTATGCTATATTTTGTAGATTAGATAGTGAAATACTCTGTACGGGTTTAATCACTGAATAAAATCATTCATGGGTTCTTGTTTACCCGATATTTCGCAAATTAAGGCCAAAGAGCAATGACAGCAATTTGAGAGCAGAGCATTTAAAATAAGGTGGTAGCCCTTAAAAGGGCTGTTTGGGAGGGCCCGGCTGATTGGGCGGTAATAGACGGGGAAAATCCCTTATTTAGAGCTTGTGTATTTTGTTACAGCTTTAGTGCCTTCACTAACAGCGTGCTTGGCAAGTTCCCCGGGTAGGAGTAGCCTCACAGCAGTTTGAACCTCTCTACTAGTGATGGTGGACCTCTTGTTGTAGTGAGCTAGACGAGAGGCTTCCGCGGCAATCCTTTCAAAGATATCGTTGACAAAGCTATTCATGATGCTCATTGCTTTGCTAGAAACACCGGTGTCGGGGTGCACTTGCTTGAGAACTTTGTAAATGTAAATGGCATAGCTTTCCTTCCTCTTTCGTTTCCTTTTCTTATCAGTTTTAGTGATATTTTTTGACGCCTTACCAGCTTTCTTTGCTGCTTTTCCTGAAGTTTTTGGAGCCATATTAAATGAAGTCTTGACAAAATCCAATTATCAAATGAATAGCGTTTACAAGTTACAACCCGCTTTTATACAAGCTTGAGTTCGCGCACAGAATTTTTGTCAGAGGAACTGAGTTCGCCGGCTGGAGTATAAATTGTTTGCGCTTTAGCTTTTCAAGATCAGACATCATTTATATTTGTTCGTGATTAGAGTCCAAGCGAATTTCGTATCCTAGAAACCATGTCAGGAAGAGGAAAGGGTGGAAAAGTGAAGGGAAAGGCAAAGTCCCGTTCAAGCAGGGCAGGTCTCCAATTCCCAGTGGGAAGGATACACCGTCTTCTGAGAAAGGGCAACTATGCGGAGCGAGTTGGTGCAGGCGCACCCGTTTACCTTGCAGCAGTAATGGAATATTTGGCTGCCGAGGTCCTTGAGCTTGCTGGTAATGCTGCACGGGACAATAAAAAAACGCGTATCATTCCTCGTCACCTTCAGCTTGCCATTAGAAACGACGAAGAACTGAACAAGCTCCTCTCGGGGGTTACCATTGCCCAAGGAGGCGTTTTGCCCAACATTCAAGCCGTCCTTCTACCAAAGAAGACTGAAAAAGCGGCAAAGGCTTAAATAATTCTAACTTTGGACCTAGGCCCTACCCCAAATTACCCAACAGCCCTTTTAAGGGCTACAAATTAATTGAATGACACTATAGCATGTGACCACATGGGAAGGACAAAGCTATAAAATTAAGGAAACTGAACGTAAGAAAAGGGGGGTGGGGGGCTTTCAAATTTATCTAGTAACAAAGCGCAAGAATTTACTGGAGGCGGGGTAGATATAATTTTCCTTTCTTTTTCTTTCGAATATATTTCAGAAGAATTACCCTTTCATATTTACCTAGTAACAAAGGGCAAGAATGGAGGCGGGTGAGATATTTTCCTTAAAAACCAATAAATGATAACCCAACAAAACCTAAATTTTTCTTACGAATATATTTCAGAGGAATCACCCTTTCATATTTACCTAGTAACAAAGGGCAAGAATTTACTGGAGGCGGGCGAGATATTTTACCCAACAGAATCTAAATAAACTTTCGAGGCTTGTCCTTTTGTAACAAGAAATAAAGTTTGCTTGCCCATTCATCTAGTTACAATGCATAGGCATTTATTGTACGAGAGTAGGGTAAATGTCTATAGGGTAGCCTAGTCATCAAAGGTAGAAACATTTTGGGGGCTTGCCGTTTTGTTTCAGAAGAAAAAGAGGTTAAAAACAATGAATAAACATGCTTTCATTCTTGCTAAATGTCATTCTACTGAAAACCTTGCTTCATGACTCAAAAATTAGGCATTTTTTCTTTTCGGTTTTTTGGACCAACCATTATTCTGATACAAATCTCCTTCAGCCAACGGCCATACCACGTTGAAAGTACCCAGTCTCGTCAGATCCTGGAAGTCACACAACGTCGGGCCCGTCAGTACTTGGATGGGTGACCGCCTGGGAACACCGGGTGCTGTTGGCATTTTTTTAATTATTGTGATTTTTTTTTTCTCTTTTTCCAAGTAAAATAATATTCCAAATAAACTCGTTTCCTTATTCTAATAGCACCAAGCTGATTATATCTTTTATAAAAAAAAAAAAAAAAAAAAAAAATAGAACCTTAGCCTCCACAATTTGAAGGCGCTGCTCAACCCATTCGGCTATGACGAGGTATTTGTAAGCTTATTATTGTTGCCACTTTATTAATAAGCTTGAACCTTACGAGCCAGCCGTCACAATTAGTCCTGAAGATGGTGTTTTTTAGACGGTAATAACGCTCTAGTTCGAAAGTAAATATTGTCGAACGTGTTTTAGGCGTAAACAGCAGCTGAATTATAGTTAAAAGGGAGAATTAGAAATTCGAATTTAAAATTAATATCATTGTAACTTTCTGAACAGAAAGTTTCGAGCGTCGAGCATTTGCTTTGATAGCCCTGAAAAGGGCTGTTTGGTAGTATAGGATAACCTATTATGGAAATTACTTTTTTGCTGCTTTCTTGGCTACTGGCTTTTTAGATGCCACTTTCTTGGCGGGAGCCTTTTTGCTAGACGACATCTTCTTGGGTGTCGATTTCTTTGCTGGTACGGCTTTTTTGGCAACAGTGGGTTTCTTGGAAACCTTTACAGGTTTCTTGCTACTAGCCATAGGCTTGGTAACCTTTTTGGCTGAAGTTGACTTTTTAACTGTAGTAGGTTTGGCTGTTTTCTTGACTGAGGCTTTCTTAGCTGTGGGCTTGGCTGACTTTGCAGACATGGATTTTTCGGCCTTGACAGGCTTTGCAAGCTTGAAAGAACCAGTTACGCCAGTACCTTTTGGATTTATAACAATTCCATTTGCAAGGCAACGCTTCAAAGCTTGCTTAAGATGCATATTCACAACTTTTGCATCATTGCCAACCTGAAAATTGGCCATTATGTATTTGAGAATAGCTTGACGGCTAGATCCCCCGCGTTCTTTCAGGTCAGCAATGGATTTGGTGATCATTTCCGTGTATTTTGGGTGGTTTGCTGGTGTTTTGGCCTTTTTATCCCCTTTAGGTTTTGCAGCCTTAGCCGGTTTTGGAGCCTTTGCTTTCTTTTCCTTCTTGGCTGGTGAAGCCATGCTCTGGGATTCTACAGATGTCGGTGCCACTTCAGCTTCAACTTCAGACATTTCAAATTCCTCTCAATATTCTCTCTATCACTTAATCGACTAAATCTCGATTGCATGCTTATTTTCAAAGTTTTACAATTATAGTTCCCGAAACCGCCGTACCCGGGTTAACATTTCTCTCTGCGTGCGAGCTAAGGAATTTGGGCAGCACTTGTGTTTGTTTGGAATGACTTTATTCTCATTTTTCATTAGGAGGTGGGATTTTGAGGAATAAAACCTATGTTAGAGGATAGGCATATCATTCTTCTATACGTACATATTTTTTTCATTGCTTTATCCTTGCTAATTTGCCAGCAAATGAGCAGAGAATAGTGGAAATCCGTCAAAACTAGTGTTCAATCCTAAAAAAACGCCTTTTTACTAGGATTTACATCCTCGACGTCCACTTTTTATTTTTTACTAGTAAAATTCAGTACAAGTGCTTTCAGAAAATGTAAGATAGATGCATGTGCGTTTGCAAATTCGTATTGAAATTTAATTCTAAAACTCAAACTAAAAACACAGAAGCTAAAGCAATAAGAAACGAGACCAAATTTTGAGGCTTGTGTGTTAAATTTGTATTTTAATGAAAATAAATGTATTTTCCTTCTAGTATTAAATTTACAAAAACAGAAATAGTGTCTTATGGTTTGCAAGATGCGTGCGGGAGGGGAAAGCGGTTGCAAAATGGAAGTAAACTGCTTTTATTTGTTACAAAAGGACAAGCCTCGAAAGTTTATTTAGATTCTGTTGGATAAGAGAGAAATCCCTCCACCCCCTCCCCCATCAATTGATGGGGGAGGGGTACATCCCCCTCCCCTCCCCTCCCCTCTCCAAGCGTGAGAAACCGCCGTACCCGGGTTAACATTTCTCTGTGCGCGAGCTAAGGAATTTCGGCCTTACTTGTGTTTGTTTGCAATGGCTTTATTCAAATTTTTGATTAGGAGGTAGGATTTTGAGGAATGAAACTTATACTAAAGAATAAACAGGTCATTCGTCTATAGGTAGATATTTTTGTCATTGCTTCATCCATGGTAACTTGCCAGCAAATGGGTAGAGAATAGTGAAAATTCGTCAAAAATGGTGTTCAATTTCAGAAAACACCTTTTTTCTAGGAATTTGAATCCTTGTAATCGACTTTTTTTTGCTATTAGTAAACTTTAGTGCACGTGCTTTCAGAACATATAAGATATATGCATGTGTGTTTGCGAATTCGCATTGAAATTAATTATAAAACTCCAATTAAAACACAGAAGTAAAGCAATAAAATACGAGACCAAATTTTCAAAGCCTGAAACAACTTCTTTATACCAAATAAATCGCAATGGTTCGCTTTGGAAAATACATTATAGCTATAGTTTAATTAAATATTTAGTTGGTATTTTGGTTAGGTTATGTATTTAATATAATGCGCTCATGGTGGCCCCCTTCTATAATTCCTATGCTTTGCAACTAGATCAATGTGAAAGCAAACTTTATTGCTTGTAACAAACGGGCAAGCTTCAAATATATATTTAGATTTTGTTGGGGTATAATTTAGCGATTTTTAAGGAAAATATCTCCATCGCTTCCAGTAAATTCTTAAACTTTGTTACTTGATAAATGTGAAAGGCCCCCTTTTTACATTCCGTTTCCTTAATTTTACAGCTTTGTCCTTCCCACGTGGTCACATGCTATATTGTCATTCAATTAATTTGTAGCCCTTAAAAGGGCTGTTGGTTAATTTGGGGTAGGGCCAAAGTTAGATTCACTTAAGCCTTTGCCGCTTTTTCAGTCTTCTTGGGTAGAAGGACTGCTTGAATGTTGGGCAAAATGCCTCCTTGGGCAATGGTAACCCCTGACAGGAGCTTGTTCAGTTCTTCGTCGTTTCTAATGGCAAGCTGAAGGTGACGAGGAATGATGTTACTAGATTAATATGAAATGGAAAGTAAATCTTTGTTACTAGGTTAATGTAAAATGGAAATTCCTCTGAAATATATTCGTAAAAAAAACATTATTTTTCTTATTAATGTAAGCTTATTAATAAAGTGTCAACAATAATAAGCTTACAAATACCTCGTCATAGCCGGATGGGTTTTGTTGGGTAAGAATTCTTAAACTTTATTTAGATTTTGTTGGGTAAGAATTCTTGCTAAAGGTGGAGGGAAAAAATTAGATTTTGTTGGGTAAGAATTCTTGCTAAAGGTGGAGGGAAAAACTAGATTACTATGTTAATGTAAAATGGAAATTCCTCTGAAATATATTCGTAAAAAAAACATTATTTTTTCTTATTAATGTAAGCTTATTAATAAAGTGTCAACAATAATAATAAGCTTACAAATACCTCGTCATAGCCGGATGGGTTTTGTTGGGTAAGAATTCTTAAACTTTATTTAGATTTTGTTGGGTAAGAATTCTTGCTAAAGGTGGAGGGAAAAAATTAGATTTTGTTGGGTAAGAATTCTTGCTAAAGGTGGAGGGAAAAAACTAAAAGGAAAAAACTTCCTTTGCCGCTATTTTAAAAAAAAAAAAACAGTATTTTTCTTATAATGTAAGCTTGAATGTTGAAAATGCTCCTTACAAATACCTCGAAAGCTAGTTCTTCGTCGAATTCTTAAACAAGATTTGTTGGTGACGAGAATTCTTGCTAATTAATTTCTTTGATACTAGGTTAATGTAAAATGGAAATTCCTCTGAAATATATTCGTAAAAAAAAACATTATTTTTCTTATTAATGTAAGCTTATTAATAAAGTGTCAACAATAATAAGCTTACAAATACCTCGTCATAGCCGGATGGGTTTTGTTGGGTAAGAATTCTTAAACTTTATTTAGATTTTGTTGGGTAAGAATTCTTGCTAAAGGTGGAGGGAAAAAATTAGATTTTGTTGGGTAAGAATTCTTGCTAAAGGTGGAGGGAAAAACTAGATTACTATGTTAATGTAAAATGGAAATTCCTCTGAAATATATTCGTAAAAAAAACATTATTTTTCTTATTAATGTAAGCTTATTAATAAAGTGTCAACAATAATAAGCTTACAAATACCTCGTCATAGCCGGATGGGTTTTGTTGGGTAAGAATTCTTAAACTTTATTTAGATTTTGTTGGGTAAGAATTCTTGCTAAAGGTGGAGGGAAAAAATCCCGCCGCCCCCCCTCCCCCATCAATTGAGGCCATTGGTATTAATAATCTTGATGTGTAAGCTACTTTTTAAGATTGCACGTCAAACTGTGACACAAATTTTTCGTTTTACCATAAATGGAATACAAACGTTAATTTATATCTTTCAACATAAATCGGGTTATCTAAAATACAACTCATAATTTCAAATTGATGAAACACGTAAGCATATATTACTTTTCCACATCAAAGAACAAAATCGACAAATTATTTTTGAACTATCAATGGCACATTTTAATTTATAATGCAAACGTTAAAATGAATTGGATGCACATTTAGCTTTCTGAAAAAAGAAAAGAGGGGTTTCTCACTCCGTAAACACAATATCTGAATAGCCTAAACTTTAGTTTCTGGGGCCCAATGCAGGGGCGGATCCAGTATTTTTTTAGGGGGGGGGGGGCAAAATAAGTTTTTCTGATAAACTTGCGTTAGGACCAACTTTAATTAACGCAAACTTGCGTTATTTAAGTAAACTAAACTACATTAGACTACGTTGGGGGGCGCCCCCCCTCTGGATCCGCCACTGGCTATTTAATTAACTAAAGCAACTATTTTCTTGTTAACAACCAAAGTGGGCTTTAGTCATTGCCATAGTTATACCTACAAAATTCTTAGAATTCTTACTAAAGGGGAGGGAATAAACGGGTAGGAGTAGCCTCACAGCAGTTTGAATCTCTCTACTAGTGATGGTGGACCTCTTGTTGTAGTGAGCTAGACGAGAGGCTTCCGCGGCAATCCTTTCAAAGATATCGTTGACAAAGCTATTCATGATGTTCATTGCTTTGCTAGAAATACCGGTGTCGGGGTGCACTTGCTTGAGAACTTTGTAAATGTAAATGGCATAGCTTTCCTTCCTCTTTCGTTTCCTTTTCTTATCAGTTTTAGTGATATTTTTTGACGCATTACCAGCTTTCTTTGCTGCTTTTCCTGAAGTTTTTGGAGCTAGTGTTGGGCGATATTCAGTATCGATATTGATATATCGATATATCGGAGCAAATATCGATATCGAATATCGAAACGAAAATATCGATATCGAAAACGATATTTGAACATATTTGACTATTTTCGGAATTTTCTGCTACTGGTAAACGTCCTGCAGAAAAGATCCAACATAGAAAATTGTTTGGGAATGGGCGAGAAGAAGAACAATGATGTATTTAATCCATTGACTCATACATGCTGATACACAGCATACTTACCTGTATCCATAAGTTGGTATAGCCTGTTCTCAAACTCAAAATACGTTTAGTCAGGAGGACTTCCAAATGTTGCTGAGAACCTCCAAAAGGCCTTGGCTGTATTAATGCCTTCTAAGCTAATAGGCCTTGCTCATATAAAAGAGAGTTGGCTTTCTATGCTGAATCCAAATATATAGGATTCATTCAGTTTAGTGTTCCCATCAAAAGATACGAGCCTGAGAAAATTTGCGTGATTTTTGGGAAAGGGGAGAAACCCCCCAAAAAGTCAAAGAATCTTAAAGAAAAGCGTACCATCAGATTCAGCATATCATAGAACCCTACTTGTAAAGATTTTAACCTCCCGTCAGCGTAAATGTAGAATTTTGTATTTTTTGTCAGAATAAAAATCACGGATGCATGTTTATTTATTCCTCTTTCTTTCGCCAGCGTGATTGCATCAATTCAAAGGCCCAAGAATGTTGGGAAAGTGCTCGTTCGAAAGAAAATAACAGTTCTAGTTCCCTTTTAAAGTGACCCGAGATATTGGAGAGCCAATAGCGCCCCTCCCACGCCCTTTTTCCCTGAAAACACCCGATCCCAATTTTGAGATATTCATTTTGTTCACCATAGTTGAAAGATCGAAAAAATGTTCCTCCGGAGATAACCTGATTCCCCGCAACCTGAGGAAAGGGCTTTAAGTTATGAATTTGCCTATTGTTTACGTATAGTATTTTTTATTTGTAAGTAAACAGGCCTTTTTAGGGGAGGGGGAATTTTCTGTGGGGGGATTTTCCACAGGTAGAATTTCCAATGGGCAGCGAAGTTTCCGGGGCTGAACTAACAAGGGGGAATTTTACACCGGAGAACTTGTCATAACGCCTATACGAAATTCGTCATAATGTTTCTCTGCCGATTCAATTTTTGATGTAGAGATGATGCCCCATGATGCCCGGGGGAAGGGCTATAAGTTATGAATTTTGTCTGTTGTTTACATATAGTTTCTGTTATTGGAAGTAAACAGACGTTTTTAGGGAGGGAAATTTTGCGCAAGGGGATTTTCCACGGGGAGAATTTTCCATGGGCAGGGAAGTTTCCGAAAATGAACTTATAAGGAGAAATATTACACGGGAGAATTTGCCAGAACTCTTATATCAAATTTATTTTACTTTCTCTTTGCCGATTCAATTGAACATCTAGAGATGTTTTGGGGATATCATCCGGGGTAAATTTTCAGAGAGGTTAAAATTGCCTGGGAGATTTTTTTGTGGGAGGAAGGGAGTTCCCACGGGGGAAATTTTACATGGGAAAGTTTTCAGTGGGAGCAATTCTTCGTGGCGGAAATTTTTCGCAGGAGATATTCTCCATGTGGAAATTTTTCGCGGGAGAAATTCTTCATCAGAGGATTTTCCGTGGAAGAAACTTTCCATTCGGAGGATGGGATTTCAATGAAAAATTTCCTGTTGAAGGAGTTTTTCCGGCATGATTTGAAAAAGATTAAAAATTAAATGAAAGACAAGTCTTTTTTTTCAAATGAAAATAGGCGTAAGAGAAATTTCTAGGCGAAATTGTCCACAAGAAAATATCTGGGGGGAATTTTCAGCAGGGACGGATTTGTAGTGATGATTTCCTGGTATTAAATGAAAACAACCAAAAATTAAATAGAATTTTTTTTTTCAACGGAAACTAGGGAGACATATTGAAACTTGAAACAAAAAGAAATCCTACCGTATGCGAGGGGAGTTACCGCCTCCTTTAAAGAGTTCCAATTGTTTAAAAACAGCTCCTGAAACACAAGGGCTATTTAATTAGAATAAGAAGCTTGTTTTAAAAATACTAGAAAAAAGTATATGAAGGGCATCCCTCTCATATACGGAATAATTTCTGTTCGTTTTAAGTTTTAATGGTGAACCTTACTTTCAGTTGAAAAAACCTGTTTCCTTTTTTTTTTATTTAATCACTGAAAGGTAGAACAAATGCTCAGGGAAAAAACATTGACATGTTGCTAAGTTTGAATAGCCAGAAGTAGTCAGTAGGTCATCTTTCTTTACCCTGAGCCCGAGTAATTTCAAGTCTAGATTTCTATGATATTCACTCTAGTAATCGAAGTTTGTTTTTATTGCTTGATTTTCTATTATTCAAAGTTTAAAAAAATTGTGAAAATACACTTTTATTATAATTGTTGGTACTTTTCTATCAGCAAGGACACATTCGAGAATTTGGTTCTACAGGTACGGGGTAGAAACAACCGCTATGCTTGGGAAATAGATAGGATATAATAATAATAATATAATAATATATATTGAATCTATAATATGCGTACCATTCAGAATCAGGGATAGCAGATGCGGATAAAGACTCATCGCTTTTAGAGGACAGAAAACGCCAAAGGAGAGAAGGATTAATTTTGGCCCGTGTAGATTCGATATCAATCATCTTTTTTCATATGTAAAAAAAATCATCATATAAAATCATCAATCATATATATAATTTGGGCTGTATATTTGCACACTAGGGGGATGGTGGGGTGGGGGTTAAGTATAGCGGGGCTGCATGCAATAAGTAACCAAACCTAAATAAACAAAAATACCAACTAAATATTTATTAAAACATAGCTACAATGTAGTTTTCCACTGAATCGAAGCTAATTGTCTCCGTATACAAACGGCAATAAACCGGTTGTTGTATGATTTTATAGATTCAGATTCTCGAGTGTGTAGTGGCTAACAGATAAGTACCCAATTTTTTTTTTAACTTTGCAAAGCCAAGAGTTAATCTGAATAAAACTGATCAGAAATATCGAATATCGAAAGTAAAAATATCAATATTTCGATAAATCGTTTGATCAAGTTATCGCCCAACACTATTTGGAGCCATATTAAATGAAGTCTTGACAAAATCCAATTATCAAATGAATAGCGTTTACAAGTTACAACCCGAATTTATACAAGCTTCAGTTCGCGCACAGAATTTTTGTCAGAGGAACTGAGTTCGCCGGCTGGAGTATAAATTGTTTGCGCTTTAGATAAAGCGTTCATTTGACAATTAGATACCAAGGAAACAATACTTGTTTGATTAAGGAAAAAGGGATAAGGCAAATATGAATATAAGTAGTTACGATCAAATATTCACTTCTATTGATGCAGATTATGAAATCTTTAAAACAGATTGGCAGCTAATGAGCGAAAACAACACGCTTGATGATATTTTAGAAATGGAAAAGCATCTGTTCGACATGGACCCTTGGCAAGCTTTGGAAGCTTGCCAAGACTCAAACATGGTTAACACTGACGATTTAAACTCAGATCAAAATACCACAGACACTGTGCGTGTGGTCTCGGTACCAATGTGTGGCATCAGTTTTCCCACAGAAGTTGACCAGGGTGATGGAGCAAGGAAAAATGAAATTAAAGGCAAGAAAAACACTTCCGAGGAATATGCCAATTGCCCTCGAGCCGCTTTAAAAACAATCAACAAACGAAAGAAGGCTGATCACAAGGAAAGAAATGGCGAAGAGAAAACTAAAAGATGTCCCCAAGAATGTTTGAAAAGTTCAAAAGAAAGAAATAAGGAAGCTGCTCGAAAATACAGACAAAAGAAGCGAATCCGGAATCAAGATCTTGAAACAGAGGTAGAATTTTTGAAAAATAAAATTGCGCTGCTGGAAGAAGAATTGAAATGTCTGAAATCTCGTATATAGAGCAGAAAAAAGTCAAAATTCCAATTTTCAAAATTATTTATTTCATAGGCTAGTTTTGAAATTTTTTTGTAGGTTAAAGATATTTTTTTGCCTTAAATTTGGATGTAAAGAGAAAAAAATATCTTTTCAATTCTATTTTGGCAGAGAAAATGATAACAAATTCAGTTTCTGAGTTTAAAAATTTTTGTATGGAGGTAATGGTGCTCGTCCGAAGTCTGCTCCCATGCATTCATGGCGCATGCAGAGCTGACTTCACGTGCCTCTGGATATCCGGCTAGCCACCGGAGAACTAAATGCACCTAGGGACGGTTCGGCTAGCAACCCTCCTCCTTAAATTACTTGCTACGAAAGGAAATGGATATACAGCCTTGGATGCCCCATCACTTGGAGAGGGGAGGGGGTGTACCCTCCCCCATCAATTGATTGGGGAGGGGTGGAGGGATTTCTCTCTTACCCAACAGAATCTAAATAAACTTTCGAGGCTTGTCCTTTTGTAACAAGAAATAAAGTTTGCTTGCCCATTCATCTACTTACAAAGCTTAGGCATGTATTGTAGGAGAGGGATCTCATTTTCCTAATCTAAACTAGGAAGCAATAGGGTAGCCTAGTCATCAAAGGTAGAAACATTTTATGTACGAGAGGGAGCTCTCGGGTAGGAGTTTTTTATTACTTTACTTCTGTGTTTTTAATCAGAGTTTTAGAATTAATTTCAATATGAATTCGCAAACACACATGCATCTATCTTATATTTTTCTGAAAGCATGTGTACTAAATTTTACTAACAACAAAAACAAAGTCGATTTCAAGCATTGAAATTCCTAGAAAAAAGGTGTTTTCTGAAATTGAACACCATTTTTGACGGATTTCCACTATTCTGTGCCCATTTGCTGGCAAGTTAGCATGGATGAAGCAATGAAAAAAATATCTACCTATAGAAGAATGACCTGTTTATTCTTTAGTATAGGTTTCATTACTCAAAATCCTACCAACTAATAAAAAATTTGAATAAAGCCATTCCAAACAAACACAAGTAAGGCCGAAATTCCTTAGCTCACGCAGAGAGAAATGTTAACCCGGGTACGGCGGTTTCCGCCATATAACTCAAACACAAGGACAGAGAAGCATTCATTTGAAAATTAGAGTTTCATCAATCAATATTAACATGGACCAAAGCTTTGAATTAGAGATATCTTTTTATTGCGACTGTGCGATTTGTAATGGCAGGTATCATGACTTCAGCAATTCATACGAGAGTAATGCAGCAAATTTAGAAATCGTGGAAAATAAAGAGGACAATCTGGATGAAATGGAGAGAGGAAAAGGGCAGGCCGCAAAAGGAGGTTCGATATGGCAGAAAAGGAAGACACCGAAAGAAGAGACATAGAAAAGATGGATATCTCTACAGGGATAGCTCACGGTCTTCAAGAAATAGTAGAGAAGACAGCTATGAGAGAGCTAGGACATACAGGGCTCCAGAATTCTTCAGGAGGAGCTAATTATATAGAGCAGAAAAAGTCAAAATTCTAGTTTTCTAGATATCAAAATTATTTATTCCATAGGCTAGTTTTAAAATTTTATGTAGGTTAAAGATATTTTTTTGCCTTAAATTTGGATGTAAAGAGAAAAAAATATCTTTTCCAATTCTATTTTGGCAGAGAAAATGATAACAAATTCAGTTTCTGAGTTTAAAAATTTTTGTATGGAGGTAAGGGTGCTCGTCCGAAGTCTGCTCCCATGCATTCATGGCGCATGCAGAGCTGACTTCACGTGCCTCTGGATATCCGGCTAGCCACCGGAGAAACTAAATGCACCTAGGGACGGTTGGGCTAGCAACCCTCCTCCTGAAATTACTTGCCTACGAAAGGAAATGGATATACAGCCTTGGATGCCCCATCGCTTGGAGAGGGGAGGGGGTGGAGGGATTTCTCTCTTAACCCAACAGAATCTAAATAAACTTTCGAGGCTTGTCCTTTGTAACAAGAAATAAAGTTTGCTTGCCCATTCATCTACTTACAAAGCTTAGGCATTTATTGTAGGAGAGAGAGCTCATTTTCCTAATCTAAACTAGGAAGCTATAGGGTAAAATCCTAGTCATCAAAGGTAGAACATTTTATGTACGAGAGGGAGCTCTCGGGTAGGAAGCTATAGGGTAGCCAAGTCATC
>CM051268.1:13731318-13809254 GCA_027921565.1 Artemia sinica | reverse complement strand
GTTATAGCGGGGCTGCATTGCAATAAGTAACCCAAACCTAACTAAACAAAAATACCAACGAAATATTTATAAACATAGCTACATGTAGTTTCCACGATCGAAGCTAATTGTCTCCGTATACAAAACGGCAAGTAACGGTTGTTGTATGATTTTATAGATCGATTTCTCGAGTGTGTAGGGCGAACAGATAAAGTACCCAATTTTTTTTTTAACTTGCAAAGAAGAGTAATCTGAATAAAACTGATCAGAAATATCGAATATCGAAAGTAAAAAATATCAATATTTCGATAAATCGTTTGATTCAAGTTATAGCCCACACTATTGGGAGCCGATATTAAAATGAAGTCTTGACAAAAATCGAAATTATCAAATGGAAATAGCGTTACAAGTTACAACCAGATTATACAAGCTTCAGTTTCGCGCACAAATTTGTCAGAGGAAACGAGTCGCGGCTGGAGTATAATTGTTTGCGTTTAGATAAAGCGTCATTTGACAATTAGATACCAAGGACAAAATACTTGTTTGATTAAGGAAAAAGGGATAAGGCAAAATAGGAATATAAGTAGTTACGATCAAATATTCATTCTATTGATGCAGATTATGAAATTTTAAAACAGATGGCAGCTAATGAGCGAAAACAACACGCTGATGAATTTTAGAAATGGAAAGCATCTGTTCGACATGGAACCTTGGCAAGCTTGGAAGCTTGCCAAGACTCAAACATGTTAAACTGGACGATTTAAACTCAGATCAAAATACCACGAAACTGTGCGTTGTGGTCTCAGGTACCAATGTGTGGAATCAGTTTCCCACAGGAAATTGACCAGGGTGATGGAGGCAAGGAAAAAGAAATTAAAGCAAGAAAAACACTTCCGAGGGACTATGCCAATCGCCCCTCGAGCGCTTAAAAACAATCAACAAACGAAAGAAGGATGATACAAGGAAGAAAATGGCGCGAAAAGAGAAAAAACTAAAAGATGGCCCCAAGAATGTTGAAAGTTCAAAAGAAAGAAATAAGGAAGTGCTCGAAAATACAGACAAAAGAAAGCGAATCCGGAATCAAGATCTTGAAACAGAGGGTAGATAGATTTTTGGAAATAAAATTGCGCTGCCGCAAGAAGAAATTGAAAGTCTGAAAATCCGTATATAGAGCAGAAAAGTCAAAAATTCCCAATTTTCAAAATTATTTATTTCATAGGCTAGTTATGAAATTTTTTGTAGGTTAAGATTATTTTTTTTGCCTTACAATTTGGATTGTAATGAGAAAAAAATATACTTTTTCCAATTCTATTTTGGCAGAGAAATGATAACAAATTCAGTTTCTTATGGAGTTTTTAAAAATTTTTGTATGGAGGGTAAGGTGTGCTCGTCCGAAGTCCTGCTCCCATGCATTCATGTGCGCCATGACCAGAGGCCTGACTTCGACGTCGCCTTCTGGATATCCGGCTAGCCCCACCCGGAGAACTAAAATGCAACCTAGGGAACGGTTGGGCTAGCAAACTACCTCCTCCTGAGATTCCCTACTTGCTTTACGAAAGGAATTGGATTATACAACCTTGGATGCCCCATCGCTTGGAGAGGGGAGGGGGTGTACCCTCCCCCACAATGATTGGGGAGGGGAGGAAAAATTTCTCTCCCTCTCTCTTACCCAACAGGAATCTAAATATAAACTTTCTGAGGCTTGTCCTTAATTGCTTACACAAGAAATAAAAGTTTGCCTTGCCCATTTCATACTACTTTACAAAGCTTAGGCTCTTATTTGTAGAGGATGGGTAGCTCATTTGCCTAAATCTAAACTAGGAAGCTATAGGGTAGCCTATGTCATCAAAGGTAGAAACATTTTATGTACGAGAATAGGAGCGTCTTTTTTAGGGTAGGAAGTTTTCTAGGGTAGCTTTAACTTCTGTGTTCCATCAAAGTTTAGAATAATTCACTTTTTGGGGCTATTTCCTCAAAACACACATGCATCTATCTTCTATTTCTGAAAGCAGGTGTACTAAAATTTTACTAACAACAAAACAAAGATCGATTTCAAGCATTGAAATTCCCTAGAAACAAAGGTGGTTTTCTGAAAATTGAAACCCATTTTGACGAGTTCCAGCTATTCTGTGCCCAATTTTGCTGGACAAGTTTAGAATGGATGAAGCAATGAAAAAAAATAGTCTACCTATAGAAGAAATAACCTGTTTCGAATTCTTTAGTAATAGGTTTTCATTAACTCAAAATCCTATTTACCACTAATAAAAAAGTTGAATAAGTCAGCCATTCCAACAAACACATATCAAGGCCGAAAATCCTTTCTCACGCAGAGAGAAAGGTTAACCGAGGTACGGCGTTTTTCCGCCATATACTCCAAACACTGAAGGACAGAGAAGCATTCATTTGAAAATTAGCGTTTCATCAATCAATATTAACATGGACCAATTAGCTTTGAATTAGAGATATTTTTATTGCGACTGTTGCGATTTGTAATGGCAGGTATCATGACGTCAGCAATTTCATACGAGAGTAATGCAGCAAATTTCGAAATCGTGGAAAATAACGAGGACAATCTGTAATTGAAATGGATAGAGAAAAAGGGCCAGGCCGCAAAGGAGGTTCGCTATGGCAGAAACGGAAGACCGAAAGAAGAGACATAGCTAAAGATGGATATCTCTACAGGGATAGCTAAACTGTCTTCAGCTGAATAGTAGAGAAGGACAGCTATGGAGAGACTGCTAGGACATACGGGCTCCCGAATTTCTCACCTTGAGGAGCTAATTATTAGCTAGTGCCGCAAAAAGTCCAAAATTCTAGTTTTCAGATATCAAAATTATTTATTCCATAGGCTAGTTTTAAAGGCTTTTTATGTAGGTTGAAAAGATACCCGTTTTTTGCCAGTAAATTTGGATGTAAGAGAGAAAAAAATATTCAATTTTCAATTCTATTTTGGCAGAGAAAATGATAACAAATCCATTTCTGAGTTTTTAAAAAATTTTTTTTGTATGGAGGTAAGGGTGCTCGTCCCGAATCTGCTTCCATTATGCCATTCATGGCGCATGCAGTGCTGACTTCACGTTGCCTCTGGATATCCGGCTAGCCACCGGAGAACTAAATGCACCTATGGACGGTTGGGCTAGCAACCCTTCCTCCCTGAAATGTACTTTGCTCCGAAAGGAAATTGGATATACAGCCTTGGATGCCCATCGCTTGGAGAGGGGAGGGGGTGAGGGATTTCCTCTCTTACCCAACAGAATCTAAATAAAACTTTCGAGGCTTTAATCCCCTTTGTAACAAGAAATAAAGTTTTGCTTGCCAATTCATCTACTTACAAAGCTTAGGCATTTATTGTAGGAGAGAGAGCTCTATTTTCCTAATCTAAACTACGGAAAGCTATAGGTTAGCATAGTCATCAAAGGTAGAAACATTATGTACGAGAGGGGCTCTCGGGTAGGAAGCTATAGGGTAGCCAACTCATCAAGGTAAAACACTTTGGGGATATTTTTCTCTCTTACTAAAATAGCCCCCACGATTTGGAGGTGATGCTCAACCCATTCGGCTATGAAAGTATTTGTAAGCTTATTATTGTTACGAACTTTATTAATAAGCTTGAACCTTACGAGCCGCGGCCTCACAATTAGTCCTGGAGATGGTGTTTTTTGGAATGACGGTAATAACGCTATAGTTCAAAAGTATAAAGATTGTCGAACGTTTTAGGCATAAACAGCAGCCTGAAGTATAGTTGAAAGGGAAATTAGAAAGTCTAATTTTAAAATTAACATCATTGTAACTTTTGGACAGAAATTTTCGATGCGTCGAGCATTTGCTTGATAGCCCTGAAAGGGCTGTTTGGTAGTATGAGGATAAGCTATTATGGAATATTAACTTTTTTTGATGCTTTCTTGGCTAATGGCTTTTTAGATGCCACTTTCTTCGTGCGGAGCCTTTTTGACAGACGACACCTTCTTGGGTGTCGAATTCTTTGCTGATACGGCTTTTTTGGCAACAGTGGGTTTCTTGGAAACCTTTAAAGGTTTCTTGCTACCATCCATAGGCTTTGGTAACCTTTTTGGCTGAAGTTGACTTTTTAACTGTAGTAGGTTTGGCTGTTTTCTTGACTGAGGCTTTCTTAGCTGTGGGCTTGGCTGGCTTTACAGACATGGATTTTTCGGACTTGACAAGCTTTGCAAGCTTGAAAGAACCAGTTACGCCCAGTACCTTTTGGATTTAAAACAATTCAATTTGCAAGGCAAAAACGCTTCAAAAGCTTGCTTAAGATGCATATTCACAACTTTTGCATCATTGCCAACCTGGAAATTGGCATTATGTATTTGAGAATGGCCTGACGGCCTAGATCCCCCGCGTTCTTTCAGGTCAGCAATGGATTTGTTGAATCATTTCCGTGTATTTTTTGGGTGCCTTTTTGCTGGTGCCTTGGCTTTTTTATCCCTTTAGGTTTTGCAGCCTTAGCTGGTTTTGGAGCCTTTGCTTTCTTTTCCTTCTTGGCTGGTGAAGCCATGCTCTGGGATTCTACAGATGTCGGTGCCACTTCACTTCAACTTCAGAACATTTCAAATTCCTCTCAATATTCTATTCTCTCTATCACGCATCGAATGCATGCTTATTTTCAAAAAGTTTTAAGCATTGTAACTTCAGAAACCGCCGTACCCGGGTTAACATTTCTCTGCGCGCGAGCTAAGAAAAAATTTGGGCAGCACTTGTGTTTGTTGGAATGACTTTACTCTAATTACGTCATTCATTAGGAGGTGGATTTTAGGAATAAAAAACTTATATTAGAAGATAGACATATCCTTGTTCTATGCGTACATATGTTTTTTCATTGCTTTAACATCCATGCTAATTCCTGGGTTGCCAGCAAATGAGCAGAGAATTAATAGTAGAAAATCCGTCCAAACTAGCGGCCAGCGCGGCTTCAAATCCTAGAAAACGTCATTTTACTAGGAATTTACATCCTCGACGTCCACTTTTTATTTTTTACTAGTGAAATTCAGTACAAGTGCTTTCAGAAAATGAAGGATAGATGCATGTGCGTTTACAAATTCGTATTGAAATTAATTCTAAAACTCAAACTACAAAAAACACAGAAGCTAAAGCAATAAGAAACGAGACCAAATTTTGGGGCTTGTGTGTTAAATTTGTATTTTAATGAAAATAAATTCATTTTCCTTCTAGTATTACGTTTACAAAATCAAAAATAGTGTTTTAAGGTTTGCGAGATTGCGTGCGGGAGGAGGGAAAGCGGTTGCAAAATGGAAGTAAACTTCTTTTATTTGTTTCGATCACATTATATATGAAATAATCAATATTCGTACCACTTGAAACAGAATTATTTGAAACCTGAGAAATGTCCTTTTTACAGTATATTTTTGAGTTTTTGCCTAAAAACTAGCAATAGAAATTACAACTAGCCTAATTAAAAAAAAAAAACTAATAAAAGTCTTTATGAGGGATGGGATAAGAAGGATAATGGACTTTCAAGGACTTAAAATTTCAATAGTGAGTACCAGCTACAAGCATTTAAAAAAGTCTATTTGTTTTTATGGTACTTGTGCATTGTATGGTACACACGAAAGAAGTCAAGTTTGGTTAATGCCAATGAAAATATACTAAAAAAGGATGAATATATAATAGTTTAGAAACAAATTTGGGCTATATATTTGCACATTAGGGGGATGGGGTAAAGTATATCATATATTAAATACGTAACCTAACCTAGGTACCTTCCCCTTTTTCACCCCCTAAACCCCCAAAAAAACAATCGTTTAAATATTTTAAACTCATTGAGAAACTGCGCTTTGCAAATTTTTATCTCTTGCAAATAGCCCTTTGACGGGTTTCGTGTCTGGTTTCCTTGATACGGTCTATAGCGGTGTGTACCATAGTTGTGCACAAGTACCGTTTTTATTTTCCAACCTCTAAATTAAAGTCAGTCGGATGCCTTTTTCTTATAGTTTGAAACTCATGATTCAGTTTACAAGAAATTAATTCGCTATCTAAAATTTTGCCAGCTTTTCATACTTGTTTATTAACTGCATATAATTAATGCAATACTTGTCCAAATTGTAAGGTCCAGCGGTAATTTAGTAAGAGTAGGAACATATTTTCCTCCGTTATTGCTTGCTTTATTCAAACATGAAAGAAAGGGCTTGTGCAGTTTCTGCATTCCTGAGACGAAAAAGAAAATATTTACTGACATATTTTGAATGCCCAACACCGAAAAGAAAAGATATTTTGAAATCACAAAAACAGGGCTAGGAAGTGTTTTTAAAATTTGTTGGCCTTTAAAAAGGCCGTTGGGTAGGGGGACTGGGGCAGTTTAAAAACGCATTTGGAAGCCATTAACCACCAAAGCCATACAATGTACGACCTTGACGCTTCAGAGCGTAAACTACATCCATGGCAGTTACAGTCTTTCTCTTGGCATGCTCTGTGTACGTGACAGCATCGCGAATAACATTTTCTAGAAAAAACTTTAAGAACGCCTCTGGTTTCCTCGTAAATTAGGCCAGATATACGTTTTACACCACCTCGGCGAGCCAGTCTTCTGATAGCCGGCTTGGTGATTCCTTGGATATTGTCACGAAGAACTTTACGATGACGCTTTGCGCCTCCTTTTCCAAGCCCCTTTCCTCCTTTTCCTCTTCCTGTCATATTTAATTCAATATCGTAGCAAACAGCTGTAAAGTTTTAGTAAGACTAACAAATTTTCTTGAAAGCCCGTTTAATTTATATGACAAAAGTTCTTCCCCACAAAATGTTACTCGTATCGCGCGGCTGGCGCTCTGTATAAAATAAAGCCGCTAGCAAAGTGTTCTTTTGTTCATTCTATCAACGAGAGGCAAACTATCAATATGGCTAGAACAAAAAACAAACAGCGAGAAAAATCAACGGCGGAAAGGCACCTAGAAAGCAGCTTGCGACCAAGGCAGCACGTAAGTCGGCTCCTGCTACTGGTGGGGGTAAAAAAAACCGCACAGATACAGGCCCGGAACCGTAGCCCTGAGAGAGATTCGTCGCTATCAAAAGAGTACCGAACTCTTAATAAGGAAATTGCCCTTTCAGAGACTTGTGCGAGAGATTGCCCAGGATTTCAAAACAGACTTGAGGTTCCAGAGCTCGGCTGTGATGGCCCTACAAGAAGCCAGCGAGGCGTATCTAGTTGGACTTTTTGAGGATACCAACTTGTGTGCCATTCACGCCAAAAGGGTGACCATCATGCCAAAAGATATTCAACTCGCCCGTCGTATCCGTGGCGAGAGAGCTTAAATACCCTAATTCTGCGCAACTGCATCCTAACCAACGGCCCTTTTAAGGGCCACTATATGGTTTAAACAAACACGCGAAAATAACGTTAAACAGCCCTAGTGTTCCTTGGGGAAAAAAAAAGGTATGATTCAAGGGGTACAATAATAACAAAGAAAAAGGCCGAAATTAATCAGATATACGTGAAATTATTGTAAAAAATGAGTCATAGATTCGGCTTGGCATTCAACAAGATCCAAACCATCTAAAAGTAAACATGCAAAAGCCAATTTAGGCTAGCCTAAGAAATCCAAAGATACCCCAGAAAATGAACAACTCTCCAATGGGGGCCACGGGCCTATACAAATGTTTTCGATGGAATGTCATGAAAAAGCCGAGGCCCTTTTTTCTATTCTCTTCAAAAATTCGTCGATAGATATTACTTTCTATACAAGCCAATTGGGACCTGCCTCCGAAACAGGCGATTTTGAAAATTGAAGCTTTTTTTATGGTTTAGTATGGGTTCTTGTTTAATTGTTGTCAATTCATTATTTTTTCCTTTTCCTTTATTTCTGTGTGGTGTTTAGTATTTTGCTTGTGTTTCTCAGTTTTTGATATTTATGCTATATTTTTTGTAGATTAGATAGTGAAATACTCTGTACGGGTTAATCACTGAATAAAATCATTCATGGGTTCTTGTTTACCCGATATTTCGCAAATTAAGGCCAAAAGAGCAATGACAGCAATTTGAGAGCAGAGCATTTAAATAAGGTGGTAGCCCTTAAAAGGGCTGTTTGGGAGGGCCCGGCTGATTGGGCGGTAATAGACGGGGAAAATCCCTTATTTAGAGCTTGTGTATTTTGTTACAGCTTTAGTGCCTTCACTAACAGCGTGCTTGGCAAGTTCCCCGGGTAGGAGTAGCCTCACACAGCTTTGAACCTCTCTACTAGTGATGGTGGACCTCTTGTTGTAGTGAGCTAGACGAGAGGCTTCCGCGGCAATCCTTTCAAAGATATCGTTGACAAAGCTATTCATGATGCTCATTGCTTTGCTAGAAACACCGGTGTCGGGGTGCACTTGCTTGAGAACTTTGTAAATGTAAATGGCATAGCTTTCCTTCCTCTTTCGTTTCCTTTTCTTATCAGTTTTAGTGATATTTTTTGACGCCTTACCAGCTTTCTTTGCTGCTTTTCCTGAAGTTTTTGGAGCCATATTAAATGAAGTCTTGACAAAATCCAATTATCAAATGAATAGCGTTTACAAGTTACAACCCGCTTTTTATACAAGCTTGAGTTCGCGCACAGAATTTTTGTCAGAGGAACTGAGTTTCGCCGGCTGGAGTATAAATTTGTTTGCGCTTTAGCTTTTCAAGATCAGACATCATTTATATTTGTTCGTGATTAGAGTCCAAGCGAATTTCGTATCCTAGAAACCATGTCAGGAAGAGGAAAGGGTGGAAAAGTGAAGGGAAAAAGGCAAAGTCCCGTTCAAGCAGGGCAGGTCTCCAATTCCCAGTGGGAAGGATACACCGTCTTCTGAGAAAGGGCAACTATGCGGAGCGAGTTGGTGCAGGCGCACCCGTTTACCTTGCAGCAGTAATGGAATATTTGGCTGCCGAGGTCCTTGAGCTTGCTGGTAATGCTGCACGGGACAATAAAAAAACGCGTATCATTCCTCGTCACCTTCAGCTTGCCATTAGAAACGACGAAGAACTGAACAAGCTCCTCTCGGGGGTTACCATTGCCCAAGGAGGCGTTTTGCCCAACATTCAAGCCGTCCTTCTACCAAAGAAGACTGAAAAAGCGGCAAAGGCTTAAATAATTCTAACTTTGGACCTAGGCCCTACCCAAATTACCCAACAGCCCTTTTAAGGGCTACAAATTAATTGAATGACACTATAGCATGTGACCACATGGGAAGGACAAAGCTATAAAATTAAGGAAACTGAACGTAAGAAAAGGGGGGTGGGGGGCTTTCAAATTTATCTAGTAACAAAGCGCAAGAATTTACTGGAGGGCGGGGTAGATAATTTTCCTTTCTTTTTCTTTCGAATATATTTCAGAAGAATTTACCCTTTCATATTTACCTAGTAACAAAGGGCAAGAATGGAGGCGGGTGAGATATTTTCCTTAAAAACCAATAAATGATAACCCAACAAAACCTAAATTTTTCTTACGAATATATTTCAGAGGAATCACCCTTTCATATTTACCTAGTAACAAAGGGCAAGAATTTACTGGAGGCGGGCGAGATATTTTACCCAACAGAAATCTAAATAAACTTTCGAGGCTTGTCCTTTTGTAACAAGAAATAAAGTTTGCTTGCCCATTCATCTAGTTACAATGCATAGGCATTTATTGTACGAGAGTAGGGTAAATGTCTATAGGGTAGCCTAGTCATCAAAGGTAGAAACATTTTGGGGGCTTGCCGTTTTTGTTTCAGAAGAAAAAGAGGTTAAAAACAATGAATAAACATGCTTTCATTCTTGCTAAATGTCATTCTACTGAAAACCTTGCTTCATGACTCAAAAATTAGGCATTTTATTTCTTTTCGGTTTTTTGGACCAACCATTATTCTGATACAAATCTCCTTCAGCCAACGGCCATACCACGTTTGAAAGTACCCAGTCTCGTCAGATCCTGGAAGTCACACAACGTCGGGGCCCGGTCAGTACTTGGATGGGGTGACCGCCTGGGAAACACCGGGTGCTGTTGGCATTTTTTAATTATTGTGATTTTTTTTTCTCTTTTTCCAAGTAAAATAATATTCCAAAATAAACTCGTTTCCTTATTCTAATAGCACCAAGCTGATTATATCTTTTATAAAAAAAAAAAAAAAAAAAAAAAAAAAATAGAACCTTAGCCTCCACAATTTGAAGGCGCTGCTCAACCCATTCGGCTATGACGAGGTATTTGTAAGCTTATTATTGTTGCCACTTTATTAATAAGCTTGAACCTTACGAGCCAGCCGTCACAATTAGTCCTGAAGATGGGTTTTTTTAGACGGTAATAACGCTCTAGTTCGAAAGTAAATATTGTCGAACGTGTTTTAGGCGTAAACAGCAGCTGAATTATAGTTAAAAGGGAGAATTAGAAATTCGAATTTAAAATTAATATCATTGTAACTTTCTGAACAGAAAGTTTCGAGCGTCGAGCATTTGCTTTGATAGCCCTGAAAAGGGCTGTTTGGTAGTATAGGATAACCTATTATGGAAATTACTTTTTTGCTGCTTTCTTGGCTACTGGCTTTTTAGATGCCACTTTCTTGGCGGGAGAGCCTTTTTGCTAGACGACATCTTCTTGGGTGTCGATTTCTTTGCTGGTACGGCTTTTTTGGCAACAGTGGGTTTCTTGGAAACCTTTACAGGTTTCTTGCTACTAGCCATAGGCTTGGTAACCTTTTTGGCTGAAGTTGACTTTTTAACTGTAGTAGGTTTGGCTGTTTTCTTGACTGAGGCTTTCTTAGCTGTGGGCTTGGCTGACTTTGCAGACATGGATTTTTCGGCCTTGACAGGCTTTGCCAAGCTTGAAAGAACCAGTTACGCCAGTACCTTTTGGATTTATAACAATTCCATTTGCAAGGCAACGCTTCAAAGCTTGCTTAAGATGCATATTCACAACTTTTGCATCATTGCCAACCTGAAAATTGGCCATTATGTATTTGAGAATAGCTTGACGGCTAGATCCCCCGCGTTCTTTCTTTCAGGTCAGCAATGGATTTGGTGATCATTTCCGTGTATTTTGGGTGGTTTGCTGGTGTTTTGGCCTTTTTTATCCCCTTTAGGTTTTGCAGCCTTAGCCGGTTTTGGAGCCTTTGCTTTCTTTTCCTTCTTGGCTGGTGAAGCCATGCTCTGGATTCTACAGATGTCGGTGCCACTTCAGCTTCAACTTCAGACATTTCAAATTCCTCTCAATATTCTCTCTATCACTTAATCGACTAAATCTCGATTGCATGCTTATTTTCAAAGTTTTACAAATTATAGTTCCCGAAACCGCCGTACCCGGGTTAACATTTCTCTCTGCGTGCGAGCTAAGGAAATTTGGGCAGCACTTGTGTTTGTTTGGAATGACTTTATTCTCATTTTTCATTAGGAGGTGGGATTTTGAGGAATAAAACCTATGTTAGAGGATAGGCATATCATTCTTCTATACGTACATATTTTTTTCATTGCTTTATCCTTGCTAATTTGCCAGCAAAATGAGCAGAGAATAGTGGAAATCCGTCAAAACTAGTGTTCAATCCTAAAAAACGCCTTTTTACTAGGAATTTACATCCTCGACGTCCACTTTTTATTTTTTACTAGTAAAATTCAGTACAAGTGCTTTCAGAAAATGTAAGATAGATGCATGTGCGTTTGCAAATTCGTATTGAAATTAATTCTAAAACTCAAACTAAAAACACAGAAGCTAAAGCAATAAGAAACGAGACCAAATTTTGAGGCTTGTGTGTTAAATTTGTATTTTAATGAAAAAATAAATGTATTTTCCTTCTAGTATTAAATTTACAAAAACAGAAATAGTGTCTTATGGTTTGCAAGATGCGTGCGGGAGGGGGAAAGCGGTTGCAAAATGGAAGTAAACTGCTTTTATTTGTTACAAAAGGACAAGCCTCGAAAGTTTATTTAGATTCTGTTGGATAAGAGAGAAATCCCTCCACCCCTCCCCCATCAATTGATGGGGGAGGGGTACATCCCCCTCCCCTCTCCAAGCGTGAGAAACCGCCGTACCCGGGTTAACATTTCTCTGTGCGCGAGCTAAGGAATTTCGGCCTTACTTGTGTTTGTTTGCAATGGCTTTATTCAAATTTTTGATTAGGAGGTAGGATTTTGAGGAATGAAACTTATACTAAAGAATAAAACAGGTCATTCGTCTATAGGTAGATATTTTTGTCATTGCTTCATCCATGGTAACTTGCCAGCAAATGGGTAGAGAATAGTGAAAATTCGTCAAAAATGGTGTTCAATTTCAGAAAACACCTTTTTTCTAGGAATTTGAATCCTTGTAATCGACTTTTTTTTTGCTATTAGTAAACTTTAGTGCACGTGCTTTCAGAACATATAAGATATATGCATGTGTGTTTGCGAATTCGCATTGAAATTAATTATAAAACTCCAATTAAAACACAGAAGTAAAGCAATAAAATACGAGACCAAATTTTCAAAGCCTGAAACAACTTCTTTATACCAAATAAATCGCAATGGTTCGCTTTGGAAAATACATTATAGCTATAGTTTAATTAAATATTTAGTTGGTATTTTGGTTAGGTTATGTATTTAATATAATGCGCTCATGGTGGCCCCCTTCTATAATTCCTATGCTTTGCAACTAGATCAATGTGAAAGCAAACTTTATTGCTTGTAACAAACGGGCAAGCTTCAAATATATATTTAGATTTTGTTGGGGTATAATTTAGCGATTTTTAAGGAAAATATCTCCATCGCTTCCAGTAAATTCTTAAACTTTGTTACTTGATAAATGTGAAAGGCCCCCTTTTTACATTCCGTTTCCTTAATTTTACAGCTTTGTCCTTCCCACGTGGTCACATGCTATATTGTCATTCAATTAATTTGTAGCCCTTAAAAGGGCTGTTGGTTAATTTGGGGTAGGGCCAAAGTTAGATTCACTTAAGCCTTTGCCGCTTTTTCAGTCTTCTTGGGTAGAAGGACTGCTTGAATGTTGGGCAAAATGCCTCCTTGGGCAATGGTAACCCCTGACAGGAGCTTGTTCAGTTCTTCGTCGTTTCTAATGGCAAGCTGAAGGTGACGAGGAATGATGTTACTAGATTAATATGAAATGGGAAGTAAATCTTTGTTACTAGTAATGCTAAAAAATGGGACGATTCGTAAAAAAAAAAATTATTTATAGCTAATAAAGTGATTTAATATGCTTACAAATACCTCGTCATAGCCGGATGGGTTTTGTTAAAGAATCTATTTAGATTTTGTTACTAAGTAAATTCTTATAAAGGTGGAGGGAAAAAATGGTAATTCTTGAATATATTCGTAAAAAAGAATTACTTGTTAATTGGAAATTTTTCTGAAATATGTTTTAAAAAACATTATTTTTCTTATTAATGTAAGCTTATAATAAAGTGTCAACAATAATAAGCTTACAAATACCTCGTCATAGCCGGATGGGTTTTGTTGGGTAAGAATTCTTAAACTTTATTTAGATTGTTGGTTAATTCTGCTAAAATTGGAAAAAAAGATTTTTGTTGGGTAATTTTGCTAAAGGTGGAGGGAAAAAACTAGATTAAATGTTAATTAGCTTTTTTTTAGTATTCTTGGGTGAAAAAAAAAACTTTTGAATGTAAGATGCCCCTATGGGCAATGGTAACCCCTACAGGAGCTTGTTCAAATTCTTCGTCGTTTCTAATGGAGGAAGAATGATCTTAAACTTAGATTTAGATTGAAATGGAAACTATCTTTGTACTAGGTTAATGTAAAATGGAAATTCCTCTGAAATATATTCGTAAAAAAAACATTATTTTTCTTATTAATGTAAGCTTATTAATAAAGTGTCAACAATAATAAGCTTACAAATACCTCGTCATAGCCGGATGGGTTTTGTTGGGTAAGAATTCTTAAACTTTATTAGATTTTGTTGGGTAAGAATTCTTGCTAAAGGTGGAGGGAAAAAATTAGATTTTGTTGGGGTAAGAATTCTTGCTAAAGGTGGAGGGAAAAACTAGATTACTATGGGTAAAATGGAAATTCCTCTGAAATTATTCGTAAAAAAAAACATTATTTTTTTATTAATGTAAGCTTATTAATAAAGTGTCAACAATAATAAGCTTACAAATACCTCGTCATAGCCGGATGGGTTTTGTTGGGTAAGAAAAACTTTATTTAGATTTTGTTGGGTAAGAATGCTAAAGGTGGAGGGAAAAAATTAGATTTTTGTTGGGTAAGAATTCTTGCTAAAGGATGGAGGGAAAAACTAGATTACTATGTTAATGTAAAATGGAAATTCCTCTGAAATATATTCGTAAAAAAAACATTATTTTTCTTATTAATGTAAGCTTATTAATAAAGTGTCAACAATAATAAGCTTACAAATACCTCGTCATAGCCGGATGGGTTTTGTTGGGTAAGAATTCTTAAACTTTATTTAGATTTTGTTGGGTAAGAATTCTTGCTAAAGGTGGAGGGAAAAAATCCCGCCGCCCCCCTCCCCCATCAATTGAGGCCATTGGTATTAATAATCTTGATGTAAGCTACTTTTTAAGATTGCACGTCAAAACTGTGACACAAATTTTTCGTTTTACCATAAATGGAATACAAACGTTAATTTATATCTTTCAACATAAATCGGGTTATCTAAAATACAACTCATAATTTCAAATTGATGAAACACGTAAGCATATATTACTTTTCCACATCAAAGAACAAAATCGACAAATTATTTTTGAACTATCAATGGCACATTTTAATTTATAATGCAAACGTTAAAATGAATTGGATGCACATTTAGCTTTCTGAAAAAAGAAAAGAGGGGTTTCTCACTCCGTAAACACAATATCTGAATAGCCTAAACTTTAGTTTCTGGGGCCCAATGCAGGGGCGGATCCAGTATTTTTTTAGGGGGGGGGGGGCAAAATAAGTTTTTTTCTGATAAACTTGCGTTAGGACCAACTTTAATTAACGCAAACTTGCGTTATTTAAGTAAACTAAACTACATTAGACTACGTTGGGGGGCGCCCCCCCTCTGGATCCGCCACTGGCTATTTAATTAACTAAAGCAACTATTTTCTTGTTAACAACCAAAGTGGGCTTTAGTCATTGCCATAGTTTATACCTACAAAATTCTTAGAATTCTTACTAAAGGTGGAGGGAATAAACGGGTAGGAGTAGCCTCACAGCAGTTTGAATCTCTCTACTAGTGATGGTGGACCTCTTGTTGTAGTGAGCTAGACGAGAGGCTTCCGCGCGGCAATCCTTTCAAAGATATCGTTGACAAAGCTATTCATGATGTTCATTGCTTTGCTAGAAATACCGGTGTCGGGGTGCACTTGCTTGAGAACTTTGTAAATGTAAATGGCATAGCTTTCCTTCCTCTTTCGTTTCCTTTTCTTATCAGTTTTAGTGATATTTTTTGACGCATTACCAGCTTTCTTTGCTGCTTTTCCTGAAGTTTTTGGAGCTAGTGTTGGGCGATATTCAGTATCGATATTGATATATCGATATATCGGAGCAAATATCGATATCGAATATCGAAACGAAAATATCGATATCGAAAACGATATTTGAACATATTTGACTATTTTTCGGAATTTTCTGCTACTGGTAAACGTCCTGCAGAAAAGATCCAACATAGAAAATTGTTTGGGAAATGGGCGAGAAGAAGAACAATGATGTATTTAATCCATTGACTCATACATGCTGATACACAGCATACTTACCTGTATCCATAAGTTGGTATAGCCTGTTCTCAAACTCAAAATACGTTTAGTCAGGAGGACTTCCAAATGTTGCTGAGAACCTCAAAAGGCCTTGGCTGTATAATGCCTTCTAAGCTAATAGGCCTTGCTCATATAAAAGAGAGTTGGCTTTCTATGCTGAATCCAAATATATAGGATTCATTCAGTTTAGTGTTCCCATCAAAAGATACGAGCCTGAGAAAATTTGCGTGATTTTTGGGAAAGGGGAGAAACCCCCCAAAAAGTCAAAGAATCTTAAAGAAAAGCGTACCATCAGATTCAGCATATCATAGAACCCTACTTGTAAAGATTTTAACCTCCCGTCAGCGTAAATGTAGAATTTTGTATTTTTTGTCAGAATAAAAATCACGGATGCATGTTTATTTATTCCTCTTTCTTTCGCCAGCGTGATTGCATCAATTCAAAGGCCCAAGAATGTTGGGAAAGTGCTCGTTCGAAAGAAAATAACAGTTCTAGTTCCCTTTTAAAGTGACCCGAGATATTGGAGAGCCAATAGCGCCCCTCCCACGCCCTTTTTCCCTGAAAACACCCGATCCCAATTTTGAGATATTCATTTTGTTCACCATAGTTGAAAGATCGAAAAAATGTTCCTCCGGAGATAACCTGATTCCCCGCAACCTGAGGAAAGGGCTTTAAGTTATGAATTTGCCTATTGTTTACGTATAGTATTTTTTATTTGTAAGTAAACAGGCCTTTTTTTTTTTTTAGGGGAGGGGGAATTTTCTGTGGGGGGATTTTCCACAGGTAGAATTTCCAATGGGCAGCGAAGTTTCCGGGGCTGAAACTAACAAGGGGGAATTTTACACCGGAGAACTTGTCATAACGCCTATACGAAATTCGTCATAATGTTTCTCTGCCGATTCAATTTTTGATGTAGAGATGATGCCCCATGATGCCCGGGGGAAGGGCTATAAGTTATGAATTTTGTCTGTTGTTTACATATAGTTTCTGTTATTGGAAGTAAACAGACGTTTTTAGGGAGGGAAATTTTGCGCAAGGGGATTTTCCACGGGGAGAATTTTCCATGGGCAGGGAAGTTTCCGAAAATGAACTTATAAGGAGAAATATTACACGGGAGAATTTGCCAGAACTCTTATATCAAATTTATTTTACTTTCTCTTTGCCGATTCAATTGAACATCTAGAGATGTTTTGGGGATATCATCCGGGGTAAATTTTCAGAGAGGTTAAAATTGCCTGGGAGATTTTTTTGTGGGAGGAAGGGAGTTCCCACGGGGGAAATTTTACATGGGAAAGTTTTCAGTGGGAGCAATTCTTCGTGGCGGAATTTTTCGCAGGAGATATTCTCCATGTGGAAATTTTTTCGCGGGAGAAATTCTTCATCAGAGGATTTTCCGTGGAAGAAACTTTCCATTCGGAGGATGGGATTTCAATGAAAAATTTCCTGTTGAAGGAGTTTTCCGGCATGATTTGAAAAAGATTAAAAATTAAATGAAAGACAAGTCTTTTTTTTCAAATGAAAATAGGCGTAAGAGAAATTTCTAGGCGAAATTGTCCACAAGAAAATATCTGGGGGGAATTTTCAGCAGGACGGATTTGTAGTGATGATTTCCTGGTATTAAATGAAAACAACCAAAAATTAAATAGAATTTTTTTTTTTTTTTCAACGGAAAACTAGGGAGACATATTGAAACTTGAAACAAAAAGAAATCCTACCGTATGCGAGGGGAGTTACCGCCTCCTTTAAAGAGTTCCAATTGTTTAAAAACAACTCCTGAAACACAAGGGCTATTTAATTAGAATAAGAAGCTTTGTTTTAAAAATACTAGAAAAAAGTATATGAAGGGCATCCCTCTCATATACGGAATAATTTCTGTTCGTTTTAAGTTTTAATGGTGAACCTTACTTTCAGTTGAAAAAACCTGTTTCCTTTTTTTTTTATTTAATCACTGAAAGGTAGAACAAATGCTCAGGGAAAAAACATTGACATGTTGCTAAGTTTGAATAGCCAGAAGTAGTCAGTAGGTCATCTTTCTTTACCCTGAGCCCGAGTAATTTCAAGTCTAGATTTCTATGATATTCACTCTAGTAATCGAAGTTTGTTTTTATTGCTTGATTTTCTATTATTCAAAGTTTAAAAAAATTGTGAAAATACACTTTTATTATAATTGTTGGTACTTTTCTATCAGCAAGGACACATTCGAGAATTTGGTTCTACAGGTACGGGGGTAGAAACAACCGCTATGCTTGGGAAATAGATAGGATATAATAATAATAATATAATAATATATATTGAATCTATAATATGCGTACCATTCAGAATCAGGGATAGCAGATGCGGATAAAGACTCATCGCTTTTAGAGGACAGAAAACGCCAAAGGAGAGAAGGATTAATTTTGGCCCGTGTAGATTCGATATCAATCATCTTTTTTCATATGTAAAAAAAATCATCATATAAAATCATCAATCATATATATAATTTGGGCTGTATATTTGCACACTAGGGGGATGGTGGGGTGGGGGTTAAGTATAGCGGGGCTGCATGCAATAAGTAACCAAACCTAAATAAACAAAAATACCAACTAAATATTTATTAAAACATAGCTACAATGTAGTTTTCCACTGAATCGAAGCTAATTGTCTCCGTATACAAACGGCAATAAACCGGTTGTTGTATGATTTATAGATTCAGATTCTCGAGTGTGTAGTGGCTACAGATAAGTACCCAATTTTTTTTTTAACTTTGCAAAGCCAAGAGTTAATCTGAATAAAACTGATCAGAAATATCGAATATCGAAAGTAAAAATATCAATATTTCGATAAATCGTTTGATCAAGTTATCGCCCAACACTATTTGGAGCCATATTAAATGAAGTCTTGACAAAATCCAATTATCAAGTGAATAGCGTTTACAAGTTACAACCCGAATTTATACAAGCTTCAGTTCGCGCACAGAATTTTTGTCAGAGGAACTGAGTTCGCCGGCTGGAGTATAAATTGTTTGCGCTTTAGATAAAGCGTTCATTTGACAATTAGATACCAAGGAAACAATACTTGTTTGATTAAGGAAAAAGGGATAAGGCAAATATGAATATAAGTAGTTACGATCAAATATTCACTTCTATTGATGCAGATTATGAAATCTTTAAAACAGATTGGCAGCTAATGAGCGAAAACAACACGCTTGATGATATTTTAGAAATGGAAAAGCATCTGTTCGACATGGACCCTTGGCAAGCTTTGGAAGCTTGCCAAGACTCAAACATGGTTAACACTGACGATTTAAACTCAGATCAAAATACCACAGACACTGTGCGTGTGGTCTCGGTACCAATGTGTGGCATCAGTTTTCCCACAGAAGTTGACCAGGGTGATGGAGCAAGGAAAAATGAAATTAAAGGCAAGAAAAACACTTCCGAGGAATATGCCAATTGCCCTCGAGCCGCTTTAAAAACAATCAACAAACGAAAGAAGGCTGATCACAAGGAAAGAAATGGCGAAGAGAAAACTAAAAGATGTCCCCAAGAATGTTTGAAAAGTTCAAAAGAAAGAAATAAGGAAGCTGCTCGAAAAATTACAGACAAAAGAAGCGAATCCGGAATCAAGATCTTGAAACAGAGGTAGAATTTTTGAAAAATAAAATTGCGCTGCTGGAAGAAGAATTGAAATGTCTGAAATCTCGTATATAGAGCAGAAAAAGTCAAAATTCCAATTTTCAAAATTATTTATTTCATAGGCTAGTTTTGAAATTTTTTGTAGGTTAAAGATATTTTTTTGCCTTAAATTTGGATGTAAAGAGAAAAAAATATCTTTTCCAATTCTATTTTGGCAGAGAAAATGATAACAAATTCAGTTTCTGAGTTTAAAAATTTTTGTATGGAGGTAATGGTGCTCGTCCGAAGTCTGCTCCCATGCATTCATGGCGCATGCAGAGCTGACTTCACGTGCCTCTGGATATCCGGCTAGCCACCGGAGAACTAAATGCACCTAGGGACGGTTCGGCTAGCAACCCTCCTCCTTAAATTACTTGCTACGAAAGGAAATGGATATACAGCCTTGGATGCCCCATCACTTGGAGAGGGGAGGGGGTGTACCCTCCCCCATCAATTGATTGGGGAGGGGTGGAGGGATTTCTCTCTTACCCAACAGAATCTAAAATAAACTTTCGAGGCTTGTCCTTTTGTAACAAGAAATAAAGTTTGCTTGCCCATTCATCTACTTACAAAGCTTAGGCATGTATTGTAGGAGAGGGATCTCATTTTCCTAATCTAAACTAGGAAGCAATAGGGTAGCCTAGTCATCAAAGGTAGAAACATTTTATGTACGAGAGGGAGCTCTCGGGTAGGAGTTTTTTATTACTTTACTTCTGTGTTTTTAATCAGAGTTTTAGAATTAATTTCAATATGAATTCGCAAAAACACACATGCATCTATCTTATATTTTCTGAAAGCATGTGTACTAAATTTTACTAACAACAAAAACAAAGTCGATTTCAAGCATTGAAATTCCTAGAAAAAGGTGTTTTCTGAAATTGAACACCATTTTTGACGGATTTCCACTATTCTGTGCCCATTTGCTGGCAAGTTAGCATGGATGAAGCAATGAAAAAAATATCTACCTATAGAAGAATGACCTGTTTATTCTTTAGTATAGGTTTCATTACTCAAAATCCTACCAACTAATAAAAAATTTGAATAAAGCCATTCCAAACAAACACAAGTAAGGCCGAAATTCCTTAGCTCACGCAGAGAGAAATGTTAACCCGGGTACGGCGGTTTCCGCCATATAAGTCAAACACAAGGACAGAGAAGCATTCATTTGAAAAATTAGAGTTTCATCAATCAATATTAACATGGACCAAAGCTTTGAATTAGAGATATCTTTTTATTGCGACTGTGCGATTTGTAATGGCAGGTATCATGACTTCAGCAATTCATACGAGAGTAATGCAGCAAATTTAGAAATCGTGGAAAATAAAGAGGACAATCTGGATGAAATGGAGAGAAAAAGGGCAGCCGCAAAAGGAGGTTCGATATGGCAGAAAAGGAAGACCGAAAGAAGAGACATAGAAAAGATGGATATCTCTACAGGGATAGCTCACGGTCTTCAAGAAATAGTAGAGAAGACAGCTATGAGAGAGCTAGGACATACAGGGCTCCAGAATTCTTCAGGAGGAGCTAATTATATAGAGCAGAAAAAGTCAAAATTCTAGTTTTCTAGATATCAAAATTATTTATTCCATAGGCTAGTTTTAAAATTTTATGTAGGTTAAAGATATTTTTTTGCCTTAAATTTGGATGTAAAGAGAAAAAAAATATCTTTTCCAATTCTATTTTGGCAGAGAAAATGATAACAAATTCAGTTTTCTGAGTTTAAAAATTTTGTATGGAGGTAAGGGTGCTCGTCCGAAGTCTGCTCCCATGCATTCATGGCGCATGCAGAGCTGACTTCACGTGCCTCTGGATATCCGGCTAGCCACCGGAGAACTAAATGCACCTAGGGACGGTTTGGGCTAGCAACCCTCCTCCTGAAATTACTTGCTACGAAAGGAAATGGATATACAGCCTTGGATGCCCCATCGCTTGGAGAGGGAGGGGGTGGAGGGATTTCTCTCTTACCCAACAGAATCTAAATAAACTTTCGAGGCTTGTCCTTTTGTAACAAGAAATAAAGTTTGCTTGCCCATTCATCTACTTACAAAGCTTAGGCATTTATTGTAGGAGAGAGAGCTCATTTTCCTAATCTAAACTAGGAAGCTATAGGGTAGCCTAGTCATCAAAGGTAGAAACATTTTATGTACGAGAGGGAGCTCTCGGGTAGGAAGCTATAGGGTAGCCAAGTCATCAAAGGTAGAAACACTTGGGGGCTTTTTCTCTCTTACAAAATAGCCCCCACGATTTGGAGGTGCTGCTCAACCCATTCGGCTATGACCAGGTATTTGTAAGCTTATTATTGTTACCACTTTATTAATAAGCTTGAACCCTTACGAGCCAGCCGTCACAATTAGTCCTGGAGATGGTGTTTTTTAGACGGTAATAACGCTATAGTTCAAAAGTAAAGATTGTCGAACGTGTTTTAGGCATAAACAGCAGCTGAATTATAGTTGAAAGGGAAAATTAGAAAGTCGAATTTAAAATTAATATCATTGTAACTTTCTGGACAGAAAGTTTCGAGCGTCGAGCATTTGCTTTGATAGCCCTGAAAAGGGCTGTTTGGTAGTATAGGATAAGCTATTATGGAAATTACTTTTTTGATGCTTTCTTGGCTACTGGCTTTTTAGATGCCACTTTCTTGGCGGGAGCCTTTTTGACAGACGACACCTTCTTGGGTGTCGAATTCTTTGCTGATACGGCTTTTTTTGGCAACAGTGGGTTTCTTGGAAACCTTTACAGGTTTTCTTGCTACCAGCCATAGGCTTGGTAACCTTTTTGGCTGAAGTTGACTTTTTAACTGTAGTAGGTTTGGCTGTTTTCTTGACTGAGGCTTTCTTAGCTGTGGGCTTGGCTGGCTTTACAGACATGGATTTTTTTCGGACTTGACAGGCTTTGCAAGCTTGAAAGAACCAGTTACGCCAGTACCTTTTGGATTTATAACAATTCCATTTGCAAGGCAACGCTTCAAAGCTTGCTTAAGATGCATATTCACAACTTTTGCATCATTGCCAACCTGGAAATTGGCCATTATGTATTTGAGAATGGCCTGACGGCTAGATCCCCCGCGTTCTTTCAGGTCAGCAATGGATTTGTTGATCATTTCCGTGTATTTTGGGTGGTTTGCTGGTGCCTTGGCTTTTTTATCCCCTTTAGGTTTTGCAGCCTTAGCTGGTTTTGGAGCCTTTGCTTTCTTTTCCTTCTTGGCTGGTGAAGCCATGCTCTGGGATTCTACAGATGTCGGTGCCACTTCAGCTTCAACTTCAGACATTTCAAATTCCTCTCAATATTCTATTCTCTCTATCACGCATCGAATGCATGCTTATTTTCAAAGTTTTAGCATTGTACTTCAGAAACCGCCGTACCCGGGTTAACATTTCTCTGCGCTCGAGCTAAGAAATTTGGGCAGCACTTGTGTTTGTTTGGAATGACTTTACTCTAATTTTTCATTAGGAGGTGGGATTTTTAGGAATAAAACTTATATTAGAAGATAGACATATCCTTGTTCTATGCGTACATATGTTTTTCATTGCTTTATCCATGCTAATTTGCCAGCAAATGAGCAGAGAATAGTAGAAATCCGTCAAAACTAGTGTTCAATCCTAGAAAACGTCATTTTACTAGGAATTTACATCCTCGACGTCCACTTTTTATTTTTTACTAGTGAAATTCAGTACAAGTGCTTTCAGAAAATGTAAGATAGATGCATGTGCGTTTACAAATTCGTATTGAAATTAATTCTAAAACTCAAACTAAAAACACAGAAGCTAAAGCAATAAGAAACGAGACCAAATTTTGGGGGCTTGTGTGTTAAATTTGTATTTTAATGAAAATAAATTCATTTTCCTTCTAGTATTACGTTTACAAAATCAAAATAGTGTTTTAAGGTTTGCGAGATGCGTGCGGGAGGAGAAAGCGGTTGCAAAATGGAAGTAAACTTCTTTTATTTGTTTCGATCACATTATATATGAAATAATCAATATTCGTACCACTTGAAACAGAATTATTTGAAACCTGAGAAATGTCCTTTTTACAGTATATTTTTGAGTTTTGCCTAAAAACTAGCATAGAAAATTACAAACTAGCCTAATTAAAAAAAAACTAATAAAAGTCTTTATGAGGGATGGGATAAGAAGGATAATGGACTTTCAAGGACTTAAAATTTCAATAGTGAGTACCAGCTAAAAGTCTATTTGTTTTTATGGTACTTGTGCATTGTATGGTACACACGAAAGAAGTCAAGTTTGGTTAATGCCAATGAAATATACTAAAAAAGGATGAATATATAATAGTTTAGAAACAAATTTGGGCTATATATTTGCACATTAGGGGGATCGGTTAAAGTATATCATATATTAAATACGTAACCTAACCTAGGTACCTTTTCCCCCCCTAAACCCCAAAAAACAATCGTTTAAATATTGTAAACTCATTGAGAAACTGCGCTTTGCAATCATTTATCTCTTGCAAATAGCCCTTTGACGGGTTTCGTGTCTGGTTTCCTTGATACGGTCTATAGCGGTGTGTACCATAGTGTGCACAAGTACCGTTTTTATTTTCCAACCTCTAAATTAAAGTCAGTCGGATGCCTTTTCTTATAGTTTGAAACTCATGATTCAGTTTACAAGAAAATTAATTCGCTATCTAAAATTTTGCCAGCTTTTCATACTTGTTTATTAACTGCATATAATTAATGCAATACTTGTCCAAATTGTATTTAGTAAGAGTAGGAACATATTTTCCTCCAGCTTGTAATTTAGAAAGAGTTAATAGCAAACATATTTCTTTGAACAATTCCATTATTGAACTTGCTTTATTCAAACATGAAAGGAAAGAAATGGGGCATTTCTTTGCAGTCTAATTTCTGCACCTGAGACGAAAAAAATAAAATATTTACTGACATTTTGAATGCCCAACAAAGAAAAGGCTCACAAAAACAGGGCTAGGAAGTGTTTTTAAATTTGTTGGCCTTTAAAAAGGCCGTTGGGTAGGGGGACTGGGGCAGTTTAAAACGCATTTGGAAGCCATTAACCACCAAAGCCATACAATGTACGACCTTGACGCTTCAGAGCGTAAACTACATCCATGGCAGTTACAGTCTTTCTCTTGGCATGCTCTGTGTACGTGACAGCATCGCGAATAACATTTTCTAGAAAAACTTTAAGAACGCCTCTGGTTTCCTCGTAAATTAGGCCAGATATACGTTTTACACCACCTCGGCGAGCCAGTCTTCTGATAGCCGGCTTGGTGATTCCTTGGATATTGTCACGAAGAACTTTACGATGACGCTTTGCGCCTCCTTTTCCAAGCCCCTTTCCTCCTTTTCCTCTTCCTGTCATATTTAATTCAATATCGTAGCAAACAGCTGTAAAGTTTTAGTAAGACTAACAAATTTTCTTGAAAGCCCGTTTAATTTATATGACAAAAGTTCTTCCCCACAAAATGTTACTCGTATCGCGCGGCTGGCACTCTGTATAAAATAAAGCCGCTAGCAAAGTGTTCTTTTGTTCATTCTATCAACGAGAGGCAAACTATCAATATGGCTAGAACAAAAAACAAACAGCGAGAAAATCAACGGGCGGAAAGGCACCTAGAAAGCAGCTTGCGACCAAGGCAGCACGTAAGTCGGCTCCTGCTACTGGTGGGGTAAAAAAAAACCGCACAGATACAGGCCCGGAACCGTAGCCCTGAGAGAGATTCGTCGCTATCAAAAGAGTACCGAACTCTTAATAAGGAAATTGCCCTTTCAGAGACTTGTGCGAGAGATTGCCCAGGATTTCAAAACAGACTTGAGGTTCCAGAGCTCGGCTGTGATGGCCCTACAAGAAGCCAGCGAGGCGTATCTAGTTGGACTTTTTGAGGATACCAACTTGTGTGCCATTCACGCCAAAAGGGTGACCATCATGCCAAAAGATATTCAACTCGCCCGTCGTATCCGTGGCGAGAGAGCTTAAATACCCTAATTCTGCGCAACTGCATCCTAACCAACGGCCCTTTTAAGGGCCACTATATGGTTTAAACAAACACGCGAAATAACGTTAAACAGCCCTAGTGTTCCTTGGGGTAAAAAAAAGGTATGATTCGAGGGGTACAATAATAACAAAGAAAAAGGCCGAAATTAATCAGATATACGTGAAATTATTGTAAAAATGAGTCATAGATTCGGCTTGGCATTCAACAAGATCCAAACCATCTAAAAGTAAACATGCAAAAGCCAATTTAGGCTAGCCTAAGAAATCCAAAGATACCCCAGAAAATGAACAACTCCCAATGGGGGCCACGGGCCTATACAAATGTTTTCGATGGAATGTCATGAAAAAGCCGAGGCCCTTTTTCTATTCTCTTCAAAAATTCGTCGATAGATATACAAGCCAATTGGGACCTGCCTCCGAAACAGGCGATTTTGAAAATTGAAGCTTTTTTTATGGTTTAGTATGGGTTCTTGTTTACCCGAGATTTCGCAAATTAAGGCCAAAGAGCAATGACAGCAATTTGAGAGCAGAGCATTTAAAATAGCAGCATTAAAACTTATAACAAACAGAAATTATTACGTATATGACGGAGGTTGTCCCCCTCTTCAACACCTCACTCATCACGCTACATTTTTGTTGGTGCTTGAAAAAAATTACTTATTTTTCTTATTAAACGACCCTTGTTTTTCAGGAGTCGTTTTAAAGAACTGGAAAAAATTTAAACTTTAGCGTAAAGAGAGAAATGCTAAGGAGGGGACAACCCCCTCATATATGTAATAATTTCTGTTCGTTTGAAGTATTAATGTTGCTCCTTACTTTCAGTTGAAAAAACTTGTTTTTTTCTGATCGTTTTTTAAATAACGCCAGAATACCTAGCTCTACCTCCAAAGAAAAATCTTCCTCCCCGTAGAAATATCCTCTGGACAGTTTAATCCTATCGAAAATTACCCCGGACAATTACCCTTAACATCTCCACGCGTTAAATTGAATCGGTAAAGAGAAAGCAAGACATAAAGAAATTTCGTATATGAATTCTGGCATATTCACCCAGTGTAAAATCTCCTCTGAAAATTTCACCCCCTGGAAACTATCCTCTCCATTGAAAATTCTCTCAGCAAAATATTTGTCCTCCCCTTCCCACCCAAAAAATGTATGCATACTTCCCGATAACAAATAAAACGATGGGTAAATTTTATAACCTTTCCCCAGGGACTGTAGGGGCTCATTTAATCTCCAAAGACATAGTTATTGGGCCTTTCAACTATACTGAACAAAAAAGTTATCTCGAAATTTTGAGCAGACGATTTTGGGGAAAAAGTGGCATGGGAGGAGGCGTAGTTGCCCTCCAATTTTTTGGGTCACTTAAAAAGGGCGCTAGAACTTTTCATTTCCTGTTAGAATGAGCCCTCTCCCGACGTTTTAGGCCCAATGAGTCTATACGACTACCCCTGAGGAAAAACACGAACTGTTTGATTATCCATCAAAAATCCAAACAGAGATCATTGAAATACTGATCGTTTTTTCTGCGTTACCAAAGTTATTGTATTCATAAAACTTTACAGTTTCACGAAATGTTATTAAACAAATATAAAAGATTTTTCAACTAAAGTAAGGAGCAAGTTTAGAACTTAAAACGAATATAAATTACTCTGTTTATAAGGGGCACTGCCCCCTTTTCGACACCTTGCTCATTAAAAAAAGTTTTTTAGCGCTTTGATTTTTATTTTCCACTTGCAAATTTTCTTAAAAACTTGGAAAAAAGCTAAACTTCATAGTAAAGAGTAAGGAGCCAAGGAGGAGACAGCCCCCTTCATACAAGGAACAATCTGTTCAAATAGGTTTCAAATCTTTTCCTTGCTTTCAGTTGAAAAGCTCTTTTTTTTTATTCAATTTATGATTGTTTTCCAAATGATACCCAGACCTAACCAAGATATAATTTGAGATACCGGTCCCTTACATCCCTGGTCAATTGCTTTTAAAATGTGTAAATCAATAATTATACGTTGATTAGTACCGTCCGACGTTTAAATTTTTAATTTCATTTTTGGATAAAATTTATACATACTTAAAAAATTGCCGATGAAGAGTAATTTTGGTGAAAAGTCCTTGTTAATATTACTACTTAAGAATTTTGGTTGGATGAAAAGGAGTATTATTGTTTGTATGGATCGAAATTCTGTGAGACTTTTGATCTTCTACGTAACTGAAGCCACCACTACCTCTACAATAGGATTTTCTTATCGATAAATACACTACATACATTTGTTTAAATACTCTGAAGTACTTTTATATAAATAGAAAAATATTACCATTTAAAATTGCTGAAAACTAAGTTCTTAGTAGTATTTGCTACCCCAAAGAAATTTCATGGCGGGGCTGATGATGACCTGCCTTGCCTTTTCCACCTCTGTGCTGGTATATATGGGAATATAAGATATTAGCTGCATAGAGAACCATTCTAATTAATTCTTACTCCCCCTTCCTCTTTCAACGTTTATCTGAAGCCTCATGAAGAGTAAGCAGTTTGTCCATTAAAATGTACTTTTGTAGGAATCTACCCTACCCCCATCTAGACAATGTCTCAACCCCACCCCTTATTATGGCTGATACGCAATTACAGATCACCAAACGTAGCCTAATTTCATTACAACTAAAGCGAATCAATTTGGTTGAATCCAGCACTGCCACCGTGTGGCATTACTTCTTTTGCAACTGGGAAGTCTAAAATATATTTATTGATACTTTTAAATCAATTAGCTTCACAGGATTTTAAATTGATTGTAAATTCGTCTTCTTCGGGGTAAAGTCGTAGTTTAATGCCCTAAACCGCCTAAACTGTCATCTAACCACCACTGCTATTTTGGCGTCTGCCCCACCCCCTGAAAAATTTTCTGCCGGTGGCCTTGCTCTTTGCGCTAGAGCTTTTAGCACTTTTAAAAAACTCCCTATTCTAATTAAACAGTCCCTGTGTTTCAGTAGCCGTTCTTAAAATTTGGGACAAACAGTCAAACTTTAGCGTTAAGAGTAAGGTATTTAGGAGGGGGCAACCCTTCATATACAGAATAATTTCTATTCGTCTTGAGTTTTAATTTTCCTCATTACTTTCAGTTAAAATGAACTTGTTTTTTTTTATCTGATGCGCAAGAAGCCCAGTGTTTTTGCGTTATTTATGAAACTACAAAAACCTCAGGATTCTAAAGATAATATTTTTTTCCAAATATAGCTATTAAGTGGATTAATGGATTAAATAAAACTATTTAATGGATTAACAAGACCTGCAAGTTTTGGACTGCGTGTTCAGGATTTAAGTGTGCAATGTAGTATATTCCAAACAATCATTTCTAGGTGGGGTTTAAATCACTGTTTAAGAAGATGGGGTTCAAGATCCTGTTTAGCTAAAAATATTAAATCCTATAATGCAGAATTTTTTCCTACATAATTTTGCTCTTTCAGCCTAAACGCAACCTAAGTTCAAAGTCTTTCTCAAATAATTTAATCAAAGATCAAGGATTCCAATTCCAGATTCTTCATTGTATCAATTTAAAATAACAAAGTTTTTCCGAGGGAAGTAAAGAGCGAATTTGAAACTTAAAACGGACAAAAATTGTTACTTCACAGCCTATCTAAATTATATCAATAAACTAATACAGATAAACAAACTGATTATGTTTCCCTATGTTTCTAGGATTATAGAAAACTAGCGTTTTACTGAAAACACAAAAGTCAAGTATAAGACACGGGAATATTGATTTTGGGGTCAAAAGTCAAGTATAAGAAACGGGAATATTGATTTTGGAGTCAAAAGTGAGTATGTAGCCTGACAACAATAAACTAATCTGTAAAGCTTTCCATAGCCGTACACCAGTTGTGACATCAGTAACTTTCAGTATACAATTACTCATCTTAAAAACATAAGCGTAAAATTAAATATTTTTTTTAATAACCGTAAAGTAACTGAACACCATACAGAAATATTGGATTTATTTATCAGGTTGTATTTTGGTCTGCCAGCTATAATACCAAAAATGAGTAATATACAATCTTAAAATGTAATAAATATGATTTAGCATTACTTAAAATGAGGATCAATTAAGATATAATATGAGCTCTAGAAATCTGGTTATTTTTCTCTATACAACAGTGAATTTCAAGCTATGATATAAATGCTAAAGCTAGTCTATAGCCCTAATACTATCAAGATGGTTTTACTTCGAACTTGTCTACAAACTGATCATGGCTTGTCCTTTTCAGAATCAAAACTAGAGCCAGTCTTTGAACTGAGCCATTGTGCAGATGTGATGCCATATTAAACGAAAAAAATAAAAATAAAACAATAATCCTAAAATTGATTGTCGCTTTATCTTATAAGGGATTGATAATATTTTTATTCTGTAAGAGTGCCTTTAATTGGTTTACTTTTATTGTACCAAAGCTCCTATATTATTTTATACCGTTTTAAGTTTCAACTTCACTCTTTACTTCCCTCGGCAAAACTTTGTTTTTTTTAATTAATCACCATCAATAGCCAAACTAGAAGGAAAAGGCTCACGAACGTGAGCCTGGTTTAAGTACTGAATCATATCAAGTACAATCAAGGTTAAAGTGCTGTATAATCAGGCTTTAGTCGGTGAACTAGAGACTTAAAAAGTTTCTATATGCTTTATAATTGTGAAGATGTTTTTGAGATGCCGACCCCTTCCATTTTTTCCAAAAGCATTTTTCACCTCCAACTTCTTAGAAGCCTCAGGGTCATCCATGGATTTAGCGGCTCATACCTTTTAAGCCTGGATTTCTGTGGCATAAAAGCACAAATACCAAGAATAACAGTTTTAATTAAATTATAAAATATGATAAAACGCTTATTCAGATCCGATTTGGATTCGATTTCAACCCAAAATTGCACATTCAATCTAGGTCTCAAAATGTTAAGATTTTTAACAGAGATTTTGAAATGAGAGTTAGAATCAGAACTATTAAATGTAGAATTAGATGAATCAGGAAGCAACAGAATGAACAAGATAGGAAAGCGATACGAAATATCGCGACATACTTTTTGAATATTTTACTGGTAGTTCAGAATTCTTGAACGGTAAAAGTCTAGAATAGTGGTTCTCCAGAAGGACAAGCGCTAAAACACAGAGATAGACATTTTTTATTTTGCAAGTTTTTGCTCATTTTAATTGTTGTGTTTGCGTTTTTGTCAATTCCCCCTCTGCCCCTTCTAATGGTCTCATATATAAAAGTTTAACCAAAAATCATTAAAGCACAACGGGTCTGAATGCCTAATCCATTAGGTACAATTATTGCGCATATTATGTAGTAAAAATTGTTTTATAAATTCACACTGTCCAAAAAATTCACCCCATCCCCCTAATGTGCAAATATATAGCCAAAATTATACATTTTTCATCTATTCTATCACTTTTCTTTGTCTTGTCTCACGCTAACCTGAAAAAAAAACTAACGAAAAAAAATGGTTTTATAATCGTCAATGAATAAACAACTTGAGCGGTAGGGGGTTTATCATACAAGTACTAGGTTGTTTTTACAATACCTAGGGCTATCTATGTAAAACCATTTTTTTTGGGGGGGGGGGGCTGGGAATGGATGATCAAAAACGCAAACATAACCATGAAAACGAATATAAAATTAGCAATTTAAAATGTCTCTCTTTCGTTCTAGCATGTCTCCTCCTGAACAGCCGTTATTCTAGACCTTTACTCCCAGAAGTCCTAAATTTATATTTGGTGTTCTTCCCTCAAAGTTTCCCCAAATGAAAGCAATTCTTATTTGGCTCATCAACGGAAGGTAAAGCAGGTTTGACAACTTTCGTCAAACAGCCCCTCTATTACTTTTGGAAGCTAGATAGCGCTATAATGACTGCCTGAGCAAAGTATTTCAAAGTTTAAAATGTTGAATCAGTAGAAAAACATTTATTTGGTAGGCGTCGCAGAGGCAGAGGCATCAGTATAAAAACGTGACCTAGAGCTTCAACAACAACATATTATTTGTGGGAGCAGAGAGATAATAATTGTAGCTGACTAGTGGTTCATATATTGCAGTTACTTCGAGTAAGCTTGTTTATTGATCAAAATATTTTGGATTAGCCTACTGGGTTAGATTGCAAGTTGTATCATATTTGAGGGTAGTAATACTGAGAATCTATGAGTAAATTTGGCCAGAATATGCTACCAAAATCAAGTAGTACTTGGTATAGGCTATTTGAGTGGCTAAAGACAAAGTGACAATCCACACTTTGCCAGATATCTAGGCTACTCTTTGATTAGGCTATTGGAAAAAAATTAGTTTATAAGCTTATATAAAATGTTAATATCTAACCTCCTTATAATTAACAATTTGTTTGCCATCTAGTTGGAAAAATTTTGGGTCAATATATACGAAATCATATTATTGAGTTAGGACTAAAGTGAATACACCATTTGATGCATTTTTTTTATGCTGATTACGAATATAATAATCATTCCTATCGGAAATTCAAATTTAAGCCATTTTTGAGCTCTTGAAAATGACAAAAAATAGGGTGTAAAAAGGCTAATATAGGGTGTAAAAATGCTTAAAACATTTGTTTTAAACTTACTGTTTCATAATAAATCCTTATTTTAATCCACAAGCACTGACTTTCCATGAGTAACAAGTATATAAGTTCCAAAAATTCATTTTCCAAATATTATGTATTTTTTTCTTCCTTAATGCCGAATGTTCAAGAATGCCTTTTCGACAAAACGTCGAAAATATTAAACCTAACCAAACCTAACCTAACCTAATCCTTTAATATTTTCAACGGTTTGTCAAAAACGCATTCTTGAACATTCAGCGTTAAGGAAGAAAAAAATACATAATATTTGGAAAATGAATTCTTGGAACATATATACTTGTGATTATCCAACTTACTCATGGAAAGTCAGTGCTTATGGATTAAAATAAGTATTTATTATGAAACAGTAAGTTTAAAACAAAGGTTTTAAGCCTTTTTCCATGCTATATTACACCCTATTTTTGGTCATTTTCAAGAGCTCAAAAATGGCTTAAATTTGAATTTCCAATAGGAATGATTATTATATTCGTAATCAGCATAAAAAAGGCATCGAATGGTGTATTCACTTTAGTCCTAACTCAATAATATGATTTCGTATATATTGACCAAATTTTGCCCATCCCTATAGGCCTAGAAGAAATCTATAGCCTAGGCTATTTGCCAACTAGTTGACAAGAAACATTTCCTCAGCCAAGGAGAAGTCATTAGTCAACTAGTTTGAAAATGAAAGTTTTGCTGTGGCAACGTTTATTGTAAACTAGGGCCTATTTGGAAAATTTAAGGGTACAGTTTTTGTTATTCATATTATTGACTTATTAGCCTAATAAAGTAAACATAGGCTACCACTCAATGCCTTTTTGATAAAGTTCTACAAAATCATATTATTGAGTTAGGACTAAAGTGAATACATCATTTGATGCCTTTTTTTATGCTGATTATGAATATAATAAGCATTTCTATTGGAAATGAATTTCAGCCCCCCCCCCTATATAGGCTATACCTAACCCAACCTAACTTAACCTAACCCTGAATTGGCATATATAGGGGGGGGGGGCTGAAATTCATTTCTAATAGAAATGCTTATTATATTCATAATCAGCATAAAAAAGGCATCAAATGGTGTATTCACTTTAGTCCTAACTCAATAATATGATTTTGTAGAACTTTACCCCTAACCTAACCCTGAATTGGCATATATAGGGGGGGGGGGGGGGCTGAAATTCATTTCCAATAGAAATGCTTGTTATATTCATAATCAGCATAAAAAAAGGCATCAAATGGAGTATTCACTTTAGTCCTAACTCAATAATCTGATTTCATAGAACTTTACCACCTGATTTTATGCTCTTTCAAAATATAATAATCATTTTTGTCAGAAATAAATTTTAACTCCACCCCTATATATACCAATTTGGTATATATTTGCACATTAGGGAGGGGGGGAGGTGGGAGAAAGTTTAAACTTACCTTTCATTTACATAAGAAATAAAATTTACCCCCACCCCCCTAATGTGCAAATATATATACCCTTAATTGGTATGTATAGGGGTGGGGGTAAAATTCATTTCCAACAAAAATGATTATTATATTTGGAAAGAGCATAAAAAAAAGGCATTGAGTGGCATGTTTACTTATTCATAAGTCAATAATATGAATAACAAAAAAATTACCAATTTAAGTGTTGCTGGGGAGAAGTTATTAGTCAACTAGCCTAGTTGGAAAAGGAAAGTTTTGCTGGGGCAACATTTATTGTCAACTAGTTAGCAAATATAGATTTCTCACATACAGATAGGCCAAATTTTCCAACTAGGACTAAAATGTTTTTAATTATAAGGAGATTGGATAGTACCATTCTCTATAAGCTTATAAAGTAATTTTTTCCAATAGTCAAAGGGTAGAGTCTCCACTTTGCCTAGGCCTACCATTAGATGAACATCTAGCCTACCATTACATTGGAAATTTTGTTTTGAATCCTAGAAGAGTTTACAAATTATACAGTGACATGTGGTTTCTTATTCAACTGAAATAAAAACATAGGCAAGGCCACCATTCAGTTCGAATTTTTTGTAAATTTTTAGTGCACTATATAATTTAGCTAAGATGAAATTGAAAATGTCATTTGATGCCTTTTTTATGCTTATTCATAATTCAATAATTGCTTCTGGGGTTAATTGTATCTTGAATCCTTAAAGGGCCTCAAAGGTATTTTATATGAACAATGAAAGAGTATAAAAAAAGCATCAAATGATGTTTTCACTTTCATCCTCACTAAATTATATGGCCAACTGCAAATTTAACATTATGAATTGTCATTAATGAAATATACCCTTATAAACATTAGAAATATACCCTGAATTGTCAACAGCAAAGTTTTGAATTGGAAAATCCAGCACTATTTTTGTTGATGGCATTTGAAAAACCTGAAATGGTAGGAAAACACTTTGTATTTGAGTTGCCTAATAAATGAGGTTTGAATTGTTATAAATAAGTATTTTTTGAATATATTGCTCTTGAATAACTTATTTATAAGCTAGGGATATGTTTTTAACCACTTTTTAATAGCTTAACTAGTGTTGATAAGTGCTTTGTGTGGTTACAAAAATAAGATACCTTTGGGGCCCCTTTAAGGGCTCAATATGCAACTAGTCCCAGAAGCAATTCTTGAATTATGAAAGAGCATGAAAAAAGGCATCAAATGATGTTTTCACTTTCATCTTAGCTAAATTATATAGCCCACTAGAAATTCACCCAAATTTCAACATTTAATTAGGCATAGGCTAAGACATCAAATATTTGAAGTGCTTGACCTTTAGGAACAATTCTATGCAACTTTTTATTCTGGTAAAATTCTGGACAAGCTACTTTTTGCTATCTTGAAAAGGGGTCAGGCAATACCTTTCCATGAGTACAAAAGTTTATTGGTTTTGTAGATTTGTATGGTTTTTGTGCTTATTTCTCAGCTAAAGTTGGTTTCCTAATGCAGAGTAAGGCTAATTTAAAAATAGAAAAACCATAAACTTTGTGGATCACAGGAGTATACCTGGTCCTAATAAAGGGGATTAAGACATAATTATATTGGCAGTGATTACTTTATTTAAAAAAATTATTGAATAGGGAACCAATTGGTACTGTATATATATAATTTACCTTTGTCTCTTAATAGCATATTTTACTTTTTTTTAGTTTGATTCATTTTATTTACTCTCAATTTTTTTATATATTCAATTTTGTTCCTTGTAAGCAATGTATTATAAGCTCTTGTTTTGTTTTTTTTTTTATCAATTTTTCCAAAAAAATAATAATTTGTAATTCATCCCATTTGCACTCTAATTCTGCCCATTAATTACTGATAATGTAGAAAAATTGAAAATATTTATTAATTGCTAAGTTTATTGCTTTTAATTATAAAAATACTCTAATTTTTGTGTTGATCACTTTTAATGAGAGTACAGTATTGAATTTTAAACCAAGTATATATATATATATATATATATATATATATATATATATATATATATATATATATATATATATATATATATTATATATATATATATATATATATATATATATATATATATATATATATATATATATATATATATATATATATATATATATATATATATATATATATATATATATATATATATATATATATATATATAAATATAAATATATACATAATATATAATTTTCTTATTCTATATTCTTTTCTTATTCTACTAGCCAAAAAACTAAGGAGGAATCACCTTGAGGGTTCATAATAGAATTTGCAATAGTACCCAATATCAACATGTGACTACTCCAAGCTTTTCTTGCTTTGAATTGGCCTTGCATTATACCTCTTGTTTAATTCACTTGAACAAGTGCAATGCTAAATTACATGCTCAAGTCAATTCTTGTTGTGCATACATGGATCAAGACAAAATTAACAATTTTGCTGTTTGTAAAATGAATAGACAATAATCAGCATACTCTGTCTTTTAAGCTTGAGAGGGGTTAGTTTCAGGTTCTTTGTCTTTGCTCCAAGTTTGCTCAGTTCAGCCTATGAAATGGGAAGCATTATATCTTTATTCAAAGGGTTATTTTTTTTTTATTTGTTTTTATGAACAATGGGCTGAAATAATTCATGAACAAGTAACCTGATTAATAGTTTATGCTTGATATGTTAGTTTTGAATCTGTATTGCACATATTAGTATTATATAATCAATTAATTTTCTTCTTTACATTATGGTGAATTTCCATTTGAGTCTTGATTTTTGCAGTTTTTTCTGCCATCATAACAAAATTGTTGCTAAAAATTTTGTTTTCACATGTCCTTAAAATTGTTTATTATATTACATAAGAATTAATCTGAAAAATCAAATTATTGCTCTAAATCTGTCTCAACAGGGTAACATGGATAATTACTAGTACACATTCTAAAGGAACCAAACTTGAATCAACAATTTGGCTTGTTGGCAAATACGAGGACAACAAAAATTTGCTTTGCTATATTTTTTCTTTGCAACCTTATCTCAAGTATATTTGCAAAGTTGCAAACCTGAAACAAGTTTGAATCAAGTACTCTCTTTGCTCTGGCCTGTTTGGCAAGCTTATTTCAAGTATGTTTTAAAAATTGCAGGTCTGAAGCAAACTTAAATCAAAGATCTCTTATTTCTAATGATTTGTTTTGTAAGCTTCTGTCAAGTGTGTTTTCAAAATTGTAGGCTTGAAGAAAGCTTGAATCAAGTAATTACCTTGCTATTAGCTTGTTTTTCAAGCTTGTTTCAAACATTGATTTAAGCCTCAGCAAGGCAAAAGTTGGGCAACCTACTGGTGGGAAACAAGCTTGTTTGGGAATTTTTGTTTGATTCAGGTTTCCTTTTACGAGCTTCTTGTAAGCTTATTTGCTTATCATAGCTACCCTGGATCAAGCTTGATGCAATGAAATTGACTAGTTGGGTAGTGATTAGTATATTTGAAAGAGCATTGAAAGGCTATCTATCTTTTATCAAGCAAATTGATTTGAACATCTTTATGTTTACCAGGTAAATAAGCCCTTATTTATAGGGGACGGATATTTCAAGTCAATTTTCAGCGATTGTAAAGTATTTTCAGAATCATTTGGAATTTTGGGGGGAAAAAACATAGTAAAATTATAGTCTAGCCGCTTGCCTATTCAAAAAGTCATTAAGCTTGCCTATTCAAGTGAAATTTGGTATGTTTATATCTTGTAGCACAGAAATGAATTAACTAATAAAAGAAAGGTAAATATAATTTAAATCCCACATTTTCTGGGGGAATTGATTCTCTTGAACCAAATCGTTTTGATTGTACTTGAGGGAGATCTTATTTTGTAATGGATATCTAATTATTCTATAGAAAAATAATAAAACAGAGAAACAGTAAGCATGAAAAACAAAATTAAGAACTGCAATCTTTGAATTCTAAAATATCAGATAACTATAGCCCTTTCATTTTATTTGTGTGGCCCTGCTCTTATGAAAATTGTGAACATATTTTATGTATACATAAAACTGAGATTTATTTTAATCTTTCACACTTTCAGGTATGGTAGCTTTCTAAATTCAAAGAAAGATAAACTTACATAAATTTAGGAAGCAGGGTGTATAGTATTCCTTGCTCTTATTGTAAGTTCTACATTAGCTGAACTCACCAAAAATCTGTGAAATAATTTATTTAACGCCACAGTGTCATAGATAAGGCTCTCAAATATAGAAAGCATCCTGAAACTTTTTTTTTCTTGTTTGGCAGCATATTGTTTTTCACTCTTTATCATTTTGTATTGTTTGAGGAAGCAGCATCTATATCTATTGATACAGGTTCTAAACAATGGACTAGAGAATCCACTAAAAAAAAAACAAAAAAAAAAACACGTTTTCACTGATTTGTGAACTAAAAGAAACATGGGAAATTTTATTATTGATTCAGTTTGTGAAACTAATAAAAATATTAACCTTTTGTCAAAAATTCCAGCTCTGTCTTACAAAATCACTAAGAGAGTATAATTAAAAACATTTGAATTAAATATGATTAGCTTTAATTAATTTGGATTGAATATAAAGCCAAATAGGATAGCAGCATTGGAGACTAATAAGAAGGTTATTTCTTAACAGTATAATAAACTTCATTATCAATTCCTTTCATTATTTACTCTCAGTTGCTTCTGTGTTGTCATCTCAAGTGTTATATATTTTCTACTTCCATGGTTTGGTCATGGAGTAGCATGTATATACTAGTTTTCTTTTTTCTTTTTATTCTTTCTTAATATTATAATTTTTTCTTTTTTTAAGTTGACCTATTTAAGATTCTTTCTTGCTCAATCCTTAGGACACCTTTTTGTATACAGGGAAAATGTTTGTTGTGATTATTCTTTATTTTGTTCCTACTTGCCATACATCCATTGATTTTCAAGAATTCTATGGTTTATTATTTTCTTTCTTATATTCTACAAATTTGTCATGGTTTGACACGTTCTCAAAATATTCTGCCTATTTCCTCTTAACATTTTCATTATCATTAATTGAGGCTTCGTTCCTATTCCCAACTGGGACATGTCCAGACTGACTACTTCCTCTCAGTCTCTTAACATGGCAGCGTAATATCTTACTACTATGCTGTCTTGCTGCATCTTTTAGATTTTTTTTGGTAATTTTCTTATCACCTCTGTTTTATATCTCCATACTTCACACTTTAATGCCTTCTCTACATCTCTTACTTTCACCTTATTCTTGTTGCACCTATCTCTCAGAATCTTCTTGTAGCTTATAAACTTTTTGTCTTTTCTGCCAAGGTTGAAGAGTTTTAGCTAATATACCTAGCTGAGGTTCTAACTTTACTCATGAACATCTCTCACATTTTCACAGATTCTTTTCCCAAAATTACTCCTCCATATCTTCTACATTGTAAAATTCTAAACTCTTTAATTTTGTATCCACCTGTTCTTGGAAAGTTCCTCTTAATTTCTTATCTTAAAGTCTAACAATATCATAACTATCTGGAAGGTAATTAACTTCTGTAAATTTCAGCCTGAAGTTAGTTTAAGACACTATTAGATCAATGAAGTTTAACATCATTATTAGCACTCCTACATACCTTACTGTCTTGCATTGATCCTGCCAGTATTTGGTTTATAATAACATAATCAATAAGGTTGGCTCTATTACCATCATGGGGACACCATGCTAACTTATTGGCAATTTTTTGACCAAGTACAAATGGTTACAGCTATATTATTGTATGTACAAAGTTGTAGAAATCTATTACCATTCCTATTTCCTTCCCTATACCAAATTTTCCTAAGCTTGAATAACATATATTCTCATTTGTACGAACCTGGGCATTAAAGGCCAAATGGAAATTCGTTGTTTCTACCTTGGATCTTGTCTATTTTTTTCTGTAACTGCTTGTAAAATTCATCTGAGTCATTATAATTCAGCTTGCCAGCTGGTTCTGTAGAGATATCTGACAGTATGACTGGTACCTTGCACTTTTTGGTCATAAAATATTCTATTTCGAATACAATCCCAACCTAAGTAAGACATGGAATCTTCCATATCCATCATGGGCCCTACTCCCTGTACTCACTCACTCCTTCTCCCTGTCTATGTACTCACTCCTTCCTTCTAGAATAAACAAATTCTGTATCATCTAATTTAATGTTTCCTAATTCTGGGAGATGAGTTTCTGAAGTTCCTAACCAGATTAGTTGAAAAAGTATGAATTCATGAGTCAAAATGTCAATATGATAGTTGTGTTTCTACATTATAATTTTCCATGTTGCAATTTTTACATTATTTAAATTATTGAAATGGTTATGGCTTCAAGAAAAGTAATGGGTCTCACCAGTGCAGGTCAGAAGCTAATAGCTTCTCCTTGGATTTATACAAAAAGCATAAGCCAACTTAGAACCAGACAGCAAGAAGTTTCCATAGCCTTAGGCTGAACAGACGCTTTGTGTAAGTTTGTGCCCATCTTGGTCATGACAGGTTTTTTTTTGCATTTGGTGATGCCATTCTATGAACAAGAGTTGACATCCTGGACAAGCAATATCTAGCATATTACCTATGGCTCATTATGTATTCATGCCTATAAATTGTTATGCTTCCATGGAGAGACACACTATAATAAATAACATAGCTAGGAAGAGGATATTAAGCCAAAGAAAGCCCACAGAAGCAAACAAACCCAGAAGAATTGTATGTAAATCAACATCCCAAGAAACTCTGTATGGTTTACTTGAATATAATTTCCTCGAGGGGGTACCACTCCTCAAAGTCATCCTGCAACACTTTTTCTACTTATAATTTTGGTTAGGCAAACCCTTAAAAGGTTTACCCCAGTGCCACTGTGAAGCCTCATAAGCAGGGTTTCCCTTCTGAGGATTGGATGAAGGGGCTTATGATGAAGTACAGATCCTAAACCATTGCACAACACCAGAACAGCTCCAGCTTTTTATACTCAGCCTGTCCCTTTCAAAAATTAATTACAAAAACTTTCCAGAAAATAAATTTTTCAAAGGAAAGTAAAGAACTCCATTAAACAAAAAATGAGCAAAAATAAAATCGAATAATCTACCAAGCGTGAAACTACCATAAATCAGCATCGATAAATAAATGAAACCCAAAACGAACAAAAATTACAATAAATAACCGAGTCAAACTCAAAACGAGCAGAAATTAAGTTGGGCTCAAAACCTTTATGCCTTCCCAAGGCCAGAACATAATTTGCACTTTACTGAAAAATAGTTAAATGTTTTTACTTTTATAACTTTAATAAATCAAATAATATTAACATTTTGATTACTAAATATCAGTATATGTATATTAAACTGACAATGCACATTCATTTGTATTTTTTTTCAGTAAAGTGCAAATTATGTTCTGGCCTTGGGAAGGCATAGGGGTTTTGAGCCCAACTTATGTTAATTTCTGCTCGTTTTGAGTTTGACTCAGTTATTTATTGTAATTTCTGTTCGTTATGGGTTTCATTTATTTATCGATGCTGATTTGTGGTAGTTTCACGCTTGGTAGATTATTGGATTTTATTTTTGCTAATTTTTTGTTTAATGGAGTTCTTTACTTTTCTTTGAAAAACTTATTTTGTGGAAAAAGTTTTTTTAATTAATTTCTGTTCGTTTTATATTGACATAGTCTTTTCACAGAAAAAAAAATAATACTTTAAATCTTTTCGTTTTTTTAAGAATTTATAGTTTGGCCTGCTATTTGTATGGTGGAGAAAAATTTTCAGCAATTTTTAACAACGTACTCCCTCTTAAAAATCTGGACAGAAATAGTAGTGTTTAATTTAGTTTCATACCTCCTCTAGTTGTCCTGAAATGGAAAACTTGATACCATTCGCAAAAAAATCTGTTTACTTTCTTTGATAGCTTGGATACACTTACGCTATTTTGATTTGGTTAAATTTTAAGAGCAGAAGCAGCCCCGAAAGTTTGAACATAATACCCTCAGTCGTTCTTGGGATACTGCTGAGATGCATTAACACAGTGCATTTTGATTTAATCTTATGGCAACATTTAGTTTTTAAACATAAAGTCAAATGGGAGGGTGGGCGTGGGAGGGGGATTAGTTTCCCTTCAACCACTTTCTGCTATTAAAAAGGGCATCAACCCTTTCTATTTTCAATCGAATGAGGCCTTTTCGAAGTTCCTACGACAACTCCTTCGATACAAAGTGCCCTCGTCTAAACAAACAAACACAACAAAAAAATAATACATTATACCCACATCGATCTTTACTATAAAAATTTCCAGCCTTCCAATCACTTTCGACTATTGAAAAGGGCACTAGGCCTTTTGATTTCCAATCGAATGAGTCCTTTATGAGTTTCTACGACAACACTTTTTATAAACACCTTATATGCCCCCAGGGCATAAATTACAACTCTTACCCTAAGGGCTGTGAGGGTGGTTGTCATCCTCTAAGACCTAATTTCCAGAACTTTCAACTACTTTAAACAAAATGGCTATCTCAAAATTTTGATCGGATGTGTCTGGGAAAATGGTCTTTCTCCAATCACTTTCAACTATTAAAAAAGGCACTAGCCCTTTCATTTTCCAAATGAGCCCTTTTGAAGTTTCTATGACAACGCTTTCAATAAAAACCTTATATGCCCCCAGGGGATAACTTACAACCCTCGCCCTGAGGGCTGGGGGGGGGGGGGAAGTTTCATCCTCACAGACCTAATTTCCAGAATTTTCTACTACGTTGAACAAAATGGCTATCTGAAAATTTTGATTGGATGTGTTTGGGGGAATGGTTGGTGTGAGAGGGGGGTTAGTTACCATCCAATCACTTTCAACTATTAAAAAGGGCACTAGCCCTCTCAATTTCCAATTGAATGAGCCCCTTTTGAAGTTTTTACGACAACTCTATCCTTAAAAACCTTATATGCCCCTAGGGCATAACTTACAACCTTTGCCCTGGGGACTCTGGGGGGTTTTTCATCCTTAAATGCATAATTTCCAGAACTTTCACTACTTTGAACAAAATGGCTATCTCTAAACTTTGATTGAATGTGTTTGGGGAAATGGTGGGCGCGAGAGGGGGGTTAATTACTCTCCACTCACTTTTGACTACTAAAAAGGGCAGTTTCAATTTTCAATCAAATGAGCCTCTTTTGAAATTTCTACAACAACTTTCTATATAAACCTTATATGCCCCCAAGGCATAACTTCCAACCCTTGCACCGAGGGCTTTGATGGGGCTATCATCCTAAAAGACCTAATTTCCAGAACTTTCGACTACGTTGAACAAAATGGATATCTCAAAATTTTGATTTGATGTGTTTGGGGAAATGGTGGGCGTGACAGGGGGGATAGTTGCCCTTCAATCACTTTTGACTATTAAAAGGGCACTAGCCCTTTTAATTTTCAATTTAATGAGCCCTTTTTGATGTTTTTACAACATCGCTTTCTATAAAAACCTTACATGCTCCCAGGGCATAACTTAAAACCCTTGCCCTGAGGGTTGTTTGGGGGGGGGATGGGTTGTCATCCTTAAAGACCTAATTTCCAAAACTTTCAACTGCGTTGAATAAATGGCTATCTAAAAATTTTGATTGGATGTGTTTGGAGAAAAGGTAGGCGTGGGAGGGGGGTTAGTTGCCCTCAAATCACTTTTGACTATTAAAAAGAGCACTAGCCCTTCGAATTTCCAATCGAATGAGCCCCTTTTCAAGTTTCTACGACAAAGATTTCAATAAAAACCTTATATGCCCCAGGGTATAACTTATAACCCTTGCCCAGAAGACTATGGGGGGAGTGTCCTGCTCAAAGGTATAATTTCCTAAACTTTAAACTGCGTGGAACAAAATGGCTATCTAAAAATTTTGATTGGATATGTTTGGGGAAATGGTGGGCATGGAAGGGGTGTTAGTTGCCTTCCAATCACTTTCGACTATTAAAAAGGACACTAGCCATTTCAATTTCCAATCAAATGAGCCCTTTTTGAAGTTTCTACGACGACGCGTTCTATAAAAACCTTATATGCCCCCAGGGCATAACTTACAACCCTTGCCCTGAGGGCTGTGGGGAAGTGTCCTCCTCAAAAACATAATTTCTATCTGGAAATCCACGACACTGAACAAAATGGCTATCTAAAAATTTTGATTGGATGTGTTTGGGGAAAAGGTGGGTGAGAGAGGGGGGCTAGTTGCTCTCAAATCACTTTCGACTATTAAAAAGGGCACTAGACCTTTGAATTTCCAATCGAATGAGCCCTTTTTCATGTTTCTACGACAAAGATTTCAATAAAACTTATATGCCCCCAGGGCATAACTTATAACCCTTTTCTGAAGACTGTGGGGGGAGTGTCCTGCTCAAAGGTATAATTTCCTGAACTTTAACTGCGTGGAAAAAAATGGCTATCTCAAAATTTTGATTGGATGTGTTTGGGGAAATGGTGGGCTTGGAAGGGGCGTTAGTTGCCTTCCAATTACTTTCGACTATTAAAAAGGGCACAAGCCATTTCAATTTTCAGTCGAATGAGCCCTTTTTGAAGTTTCTATGACAACGCGTTCTATAAAACCTTTATGTGCCCCCAGGGCATAACTTACACCCCTTGTCCTGAGGGCTGTGAGGGGGTTGTCATTCTCAAAACTAATTTCCAGAACTTAAAACTACGTTGAACAAAATGGCTATCTCTAAATTTTGATTGGATGTGTTTGAGGAAAATGTGGGCGTGAGAGGGGGGTTAGTTACCGTCCAATCACTTTCAACTATTGAAAAGGGCACTAGCCCTTTGAATTTCTAATCGAATGAGCCTTTTTTGAAGTTTCTACGACAACGCCTTCTACTAAAACCTGATATGCCCCCAGGGCATAACTTCAAACCCTTGCCCTGAGGGTTGTGTGGGGGAGTTTTCTCCTCAAAAAGATATTTTCTATCGGGAAATCAACTACGCTGAACAAAATGCCTATCTCACAATTTTGATTGGATGTGTTTGGGGGAATAATGGGCATGGGGGGGGGGCTAGTTGCCTCCATTCACTTTTGACTATTATAAAGGGCATTAGCCCTTTGAATTTCCAAGCGAATGAGCCTTTTTTGAAGTTTCTACGACAACGTCTTCTATAAAAAACCTTATATGCCCCCAGGGCATAACTTAAAACCCTTGCCCCGAGGGTTGTGGGGGAGTGTCCTCCTCAAAAAGATATTTTCTATCTGGAAATCAATTACGTTGAACAAAATGGCTATCTCAAAATTTTTTAATTGGATGTGTTTGGGGGAATGATGGGCGTAGGGGGGGGGGGCTAGTTGCCCTCCAATCTCTTTCAACTATTAAAAAGGGCACTAGCCACTCCAATTTCCAATCGAATGAGCCCTTTCGAAGTTTCTACCACAACTCCTTCGATACGAGCCTGGGTACGAAGAGCCCTATGGAGGTACTTAATACATTGTGCCAACATCGTTCTTTACTTAGGCAGCGCTATCTTGCTGCCTATGAAAGTAATGAAACGTAAAAAATAGTTTTGTAAGGAGTTCACTGTTAAAAAAATATGTTTATGCAGAAAGGCTTTCATCAGTAAGAAAACTTAAATTTTTTTTTTTTTTTGGTTTAGAGCCTTGAAGGAAAACTCATGCCTTCCTCCCTGAATTGACGTTTTTCAAATGTTGTCATGTTGTTTTGTCCTAACTTGCTTTTACTGTAACTATCTAGGTTTATGAGGTTGTTTTTTTCAAATTTATCTTATAGCTGATAGTTTGAAGGCCTTTGATTGGCTCCTTCATTTTGTTAATTTAAAAAATTAAATTAAGAATGTTAAAAATTTTCAAAAAAAAGAGTTTCGAACTTTTTTCTGCAAAGTTGATTAAAAATTTAATTAAGAATCAACTTTGCAGAAAAAAGTTCAAAACTCTATTTTTGAAAATTTTTAACATTTGGGTAATTCTAGGAAAGACGTAATTGTAGGGAGAAAAACACCTAGGCGAAAGGTTGACTAGCGACATATTAGGCCCCAAGTTTTTAGTGGCTTGGCTGCATGAATAATATTTAAAAAAAGGACACCATTGTATTGATATTATTTGCCCTCACTTTTTATTTATGTGTAAAGTGGGCCGTTTATTGTCTAACTCAAAATGTAACTCTAGTTTACTTCATCAACTTAATTACAGTAAATAAAATTCTACTCTGAAATAGCTGCTGAGAATAGCTAACCTTAAAAAAAAGTACAAGGCTTCAATTTAGAAACGAATTATCACATGCTAGTTTGACATCGATAATTTGGAATAAGTACTATTATCAGCTGTCTAGCTCTTGTAATGATGTTTTTTGGGTACAAGGGCTTTTCATTGTATCATAATTTAAGAGGCTCAGGAAGGTAATATGATTTTGCTCAGCACCTCACGGGACCCTGTCAGATTGCCCCCAAATTTTGGAAACGAGGACCGGTAGCTCCAATTTGTCGCTGGAGCAATGGAGCAATTGCTGGTAGAAATAGAGCTAATTTTTTACTACAGCAGAAAAGGACCAAAATTTTTCATATTTATTCTATATAAGTGACAATAGTCAACCGTGAATGCAATATTGAGGAGTAATTTTTCCCCAATGTAATAATGCTATAGGAAGGAAATATCTCGTGTCTTTTTAAGGTAGATATTACATGGGAGGGTGTAAAGTTTTGGGATGAGGAGGTTGGGAAGGTTGGTTGGTTTGGGAATAACGCGTAGAAATGTCCTTGAATTGATTTATTTAGTTTGGAATTAAGTGTGTATATTGGCCATGAATTTTACATCGAAGTGAATTAATGTGCTAACCATGGCCTGTAAAAGGTTTTGCTATTAATTAAAAGAAGTTATACATCTACAACTAAGCCTAAACTTAACTTATTGTAGAAACAAATTAGATTGAAAGGAGCAAATCACGTACCTTTTTTAGTATTACAAAAGGAGTGTTTTTTGTTACAAACTTGACAAAGCAAATAGTAAATCTGGAACTATAATCAATCTTAGTGGTACAGTTTCGTGCGTTACCATGTAACCCTTTTATTATTCTGTACAAATTTATTGTTCTTTTTTTTATAGTACCCTTCATTCACCTCTCGCTACCCAAGCATTACTGGTGAAAGGGGGCTCTGGTGACTATATCTCACCAAAAACATGTTTTACAAGTACATTTCATCTCTCATTGAACTTTCCTTTAGGGTTGCATCTGACCCCTAACAAGCTCATGACCAATCATCACGCGTATTAATCTATGCTCTTCCTATGAGAAGGAGAATTGCATGCAAGATCTTTTTCTTTGTGGCGGGGCTGGTTTGGCCAGCCCACATTCCACAAGATAGCAAAGAACAGGTCTGACTCTATCTCTTTCGGTGCTTGAAAAGGGACCAGAAATTTCTATTCCCGTTTGAATAGGCCATCCCTTGGTGGCCCACTGCTACTAGTTTAAAGTTATTAGCAATAAAAGAAGAAAAAAACATGTGTATTTATGGCCATACTTGTTGAGAAAAGCAAATTTTTGAAATCTTAAAAATAAGGGCTCAAAACCTCGGTCGCAAGGGCTCGAGGTATTTTGAATTCATTGTATGGTTTTTAACAAAATTAAGTCGTTTAGGGGGGGGGGTAACCTGATGGGGCTTTCCTAGCTCTTAAGGCTATTCTTGCTGGGTAGTTAGCGCACTAAATTTATGATCTTATACCCTTCAAGGTCAGGGCTTTGGGTCCTGATGTTGTCGCAGATTCTTTGCTTTGGGACAGGGGTCAGGATAAGGACGGGGATATTGTCCCTATCAAAGTCGAACCAGCTCTAAATGGGTACCCGAAGAAACCTGTGGAAGGTAAAAATGAAGGTTGTGTGAAAGCAGAGGATGGCAGGCCTCCCCCCCCAACCCCCATTGTAATTCCTGTCCAAATGGTCATGAAATGGAGATCAGCATGGCTGGTTTGGAATATGAAATCTAGTTAATTCCTTAGGCATCGATTTTTTATTATAACTATTTTCTGTGTTTCAGGCTACATAATGGTCGCTACTGAACTTTGGTGTGTTTTCTGTACCTTTACTGTGATCCTTCTATCAAGTTATGTGACTTCGATACAAGATATTGATTATACTAGTAATTATGATAGTATAAGACAATCAGTTATTGAACAGTTTACAAGTGGTGAAAAGTTTGAGGAGCAAGGATTCAGAGCAATGGTTCATGTCTTTAAAAATCACAATAGGACTTTAGCATTGAATCAAGTTTTGAAGAGGAAAATTTGTGAAGAAAATGAGGATTGTATCTCCCAAAATGTAGGTGTTTTTTTTTATATTGTCATATCTTTTATAATTGAATTAATTTTTTCTGAATTTTTTTGAAACACCATGGTATTTAAGGTTATCAAAAGGGTTTATCTGAAAGACGGACTTTGTCTTAAGGAGCACAGGAAAGGCAATGGGAGACCACGGAATCAAATGGGGAGGAAAAAGTCTCCTGGACTTAGATTATGCTGATGATTTAAGTATCCTAGATGAAAGTGTAAGCAAAATGAATGAAGTTTTAGAGGTTTTGCGAGTTCAGGGTGCTAGAATAGGTTTGAAAATTAATGTCAAGAAGACTAAGTCAATAAGGCTAGGAATAAGTGAAGATGAAAAAGTGACGTTGGGTAATGAAAAGATTGATCAGGTGGGCAGCTTCACTTACCTTGTAGTATTATTAGTAAAGATGGTGGGATCAGTGAAGATGTTAAATGTAGAATAGCCAAGGCTCAGGGTGTTTTTTACAGTTAAATTAAGTTTGGAAGAAAAGGAAGATAAATCTGCAAACCAAGATTAGAATATTAGAAGCTACAGCGATGACAGTGGTCAAATATGGCTCTGAAGCATGGGTGCTCCGAAAAGTGGATGAAGATTTGCTAAATGTTTTCCAGAGAAATTCCTTAAGGATTGTTCTGGGTACCCGGCTGACTGACTGTATTTCAAACAATAGGCTAAACGAAAAATGTGGTTCAATAGCGCTCTCTAGGGCTATAATGAAAGAAAGGTTGAAGTGGCTAGGGCAAGTTGTGTGGATGAAGGATGACAGATTACCGAAGATTGTTCTTTTTGGCTAACCGTCTAGGGCTAAACGGAAAGCAGGTCGTCCTCGTCTGGGGTGGGAGGACATCATAAGGAAAGATTTAAAGGAAATGCGAACTTCGTGGGCGGGTGTAAAAAGGGAGGCTTTGAATAGATTGGGATGGAGGAGGAGCGTGCGTAGCTGTGTTGGCCTCAGGCGGCTTGGTGCTGCGGTGAGTTGTTAGTATTAGTAGTAGTAGTTTATCTGAAATATCTCAGGAATGCCTAAGGGAATTAAGTTGAAACTTTCAGAACATGTTGAAAGGGATGGTCAATTAACATTAGTCTAAATTCAAGGGTGTAAGATGACGGTGCTCAGAATGGCTTCAACCTTTTGGAAGCCTAAAGAATATACACATTTTTGACCCATCTATTTGAATAACAACGTACCCATCCATCCAAAGTTATACAGTATAACCATTGTTAAGTTTTTTTTTTGCAAAATTGTGTTCAATATATAAATAGCCAGCCAAAATCTTGATTCGTAAGGAGAAAAACCAACAAAAAAGCTGTACGAATATTCTATTTATTAACCAGTAAAAACTAGGTCAACTTATAGCGAGCAGAAACTAATTAAAAAAACTGTCCGCAAAAGAAGTTTTTAAAAGAAAAGTAAAGAGCTACATTAAACCTAAGACGCGCAGAAATAAAGTCAAGTGGTAATTCAAGTGTCAAACGAACATAGAGCACTATCAATAAATAAGTGAAACCCAAAACGAACAGAAATTATAATAAATAATAAGGTCAAACTTGAAATCACAAGAACGTGATTTGCACTTTACTGGAAAACAAGATACATTTTAAGCTTTTTCTCTTTTACAAGGTTAATAAATACAAAATTGTTGAGACTTTTAGGAATGAATATCAATATATATTAAACTATCAGTCTATTTTACATTAGATTTTTCAGTAATCTTAGTTAATATGATGATTCTCTTTCTTTTTTTGTTGATTTTAGGACAAATAAAAGCTCACAGGTCAAAATAAGATTTGTTTTCAGTAAAGCTCAAGTGACGTCCTAGTCTTTCCAGAGCATAGGGGGTGTTAGTCCTACTCCTGTTTGTGGTAGTTTGTGTTTGTTTCAAGTTTGACCTTATTATTTATTGTAATTTCTGTTCTTTTTGGGCTTGAATTTTATTTTTGACTGTGATTTATGTTTGTTTTATACTTGAATTACTATTTGGTTTTGTGACCCCTCGTCTTAAGTTTAATGTAGCTTTTTACTTTTCTTGGAAAAGTTCTTTGCAGAAAGAGGTTTTTTTTTAACTAATAGTCAAAAGTAGCCTTGTTTTCAATTTGAGATCTCATAGCACTTTTAGAGTGAGGACTGGGGTCCCCTCTGGTCCACAAAGTCCACTGGATTTTATACTTTTTTCACAAATACCCTTTCTTTATAAATTGATATTTCCTATGCATTTTAGAGTGGGGACTGGGGAATTTGATCCTTATAGGTTACTTCTTACTGTTAGTTTACTGTTAAGTTACTGTTAATCCTCACTGGTCCACAAAATCCACTGGATTTTATACTTTTTTCACAAATACCCTTTCTTTATAAATTGATATTTCCTATGCATTTTAGAGTAGGGACTGGGGAATTTGATCCTTATAGGTTACTTCTTACTGTTAGTTTCCTATTAAGTTACTGTTAATCCTCACTGGTCCACAAAATCCACTGGATTTTATACTTTTTTCACAAATACCCTTTCTTTATAAATTGATATTTCCTATGTATTTTAGAGTGGGGACTGGGGAATTTGATCCTTATAGGTTACTTCTTACTGTTAGTTTTACTGTTAAGTTACTGTTAATCCTCACTGGTCCACAAAATCCACTGGATTTTATACTTTTTTCACAAATACCCTTTCTTTATAAATTGATATTTCCTATGCATTTTAGAGTAGGGACTGGGGAATTTGATCCTTATAGGTTACCCCTTACTGTTAATTTACTGTTAACTTACTGTTAATCCTCACTGGTCCACAAAGTCCACTGGATTTTTTACTTTTTCACAAATACCCTTTCTCTATAAATTGATATTTCCTATGCATTTTAGAGCGGGGACTGGGGAATTTTGATCCTTATAGGTTAGCCCTTACTGTTAATTTACTGTTAACTTACTGTTAATCCTCACTGGTCCACAAAGTCCACTGGATTTTATACTTTTTTCACAAATACCCTTTCTTTATAAATTGATATTTCCTATGCATTTTAGAGCGGGGACTGGGGAATTTGATCCTTATAGGTTACTTCTTACTGTTAAGTTTACTGTTAACTTACTGTTAATCCTCACTGGTCCACAAAGTCCACTGGATTTTATACTTTTTTCACAAATACCCTTTCTTTATAAATTGATATTTCCTATGCATTTTAGAGTGGGGACTGGGGAATTTGATCCTTATAGGTTACTTCTTACTGTTAGTTTACTGTTAAGTTACTGTTAATCCTCACTGGTCCACAAAATCCACTGGATTTTATACTTTTTTCACAAATACCCTTTCTTTATAAATTGATATTTCCTATGCATTTTAGAGTAGGGACTGGGGAATTTGATCCTTATAGGTTACTTCTTACTGTTAGTTTACTGTTAAGTTACTGTTAATCCTCACTGGTCCACAAAGTCCACTGGATTTTTATACTTTTTCACAAATACCCTTTCTCTATAAATTGATATTTCCTATGCATTTTAGAGTAGGGACTGGGGAATTTGATCCTTATAGGTTACCCCTTACTGTTAATTTACTGTTAACTTACTGTTAATCCTCACTGGTCCACAAAGTCCACTGGATTTTTTACTTTTTCACAAATACCCTTTCTCTATAAATTGATATTTCCTATGCATTTTAGAGTGGGGACAGGGGAATTTGATCCTTATAGGTTAGCCCTTACTGTTAATTTACTGTTAACTTACTGTTAATCCTCACTGGTCCACAAAGTCCACTGGATTTTTTACTTTTTCACAAATATCCTTTCTTTATAAATTTATATTTCCTATGCATTTTAGAGTGGGGACTGGGGAATTTGATCCTTATAGGTTATTTCTTACTGTTAGTTTACTGTTAAGTTACTGTTAATCCTCACTGGTCCACAAAGTCCACTGGATTTTTATACTTTTTCGCAAATACCCTTTCTTTATAAATCGATATTTCCTATGCATTTTAGAGTGAGGACTGGAGAAATTGATCCTTATAGGTTACCCCTTACTGTTAATTTACTGTTAACTTACTCTTAATCCTCACTGGTCCACAAAGTCCACTGGATTTTATACTTTTTTAACAAATACCCTTTCTTTATAAATTGATATTTCCTATGGATTTTAGAGTGGGGACTGGGGAATTTGATCCTTATAGGTTACCCCTTACTGTTAGTTTACTGTTAACTTACTGTTAATCCTCACTGGTCCACAAAGTCCACTGGATTATATACTTTTTCACAAATACCCTTTCTTTATAAATTGATATTTCCTGTGCATTTTAGAGTGAGGACTGGGGAATTTGGTCCTTATAGGTTACCCCTTACTGTTAGTTTACTGTTAAATTACTGTTAATCCTCACTGGTCCACAAAGTCCACTGGATTATATACTTTTTCACAAATACCCTTTCTTTATAAATTGATATTTCCTGTGCATTTTAGAGTGAGGACTGGGGAATTTGGTCCTTATAGGTTACCCCTTACTGTTAGTTTACTGTTAAGTTACTGTTAATCCTCACTGGTCCACAAAATCCACTGGATTTTATACTTTTTTCACAAATACCCTTTCTTTATAAATTGATATTTCCTATGGATTTTAGAGTGAGGACTGGGGAATTTGATCCAAAGCCCGCTGGATTTATACATTCTTTCTCTCTCAAGACGTGTATAGACTTTTGTGTAATAGGTTACCCCTTACTGTTAATTTGCTTTTTTATAGATGCTCTAAGCTAATAAATGAATAATAGTCCCTTCTCTCTTTAATTTGTCATCTTATATCACTTCTAGATTGAGGAATAGGGAACTTGATCTTAAGGCCACTGGCTTTTACACATTTTTCCCTCCCAAGACTTATTATTATTATTTATTGGAAAACCCGTCATACAAAAAAGGAAAAGACGGAGCAATAAGCAAAATAAAAAGCAATACACATAAACTTAGGAGTTATACATGTGGTTTTTAGTGACGAACGCTGGGGCTAAGATCTAAATCAGCTCTTAGAACAAATTACACAAAACGAGAAAGAAAAACTCAATTATACCCTGCTCTGCAGGTACGCGACATGTTTTCTTTTTTTTAGGCTCCTAAATACTGAACAAACATAAACAATATGAACATCATTGCATCAAGCCGCAATTGGTAAAAAAAAATAACCCAAATAATTTTCAGTGAATTAAAAAAATATACAGTAGATAATCATATCAACTAGTGTAAATATGACAAGAAACGGTAAAAACAATTAAACGACACTTTTGCCCGCTGGTCTTGAACTCGGATCACTCTCAACAAATGATTCATTTACTCCGATATACATAAATAACAGAAACAAGGAAATTATTCACTCACCGATCCTTTTTCATCTTTACTTAAAGCAATATGCTTAAAAGAACCGATAATTAATAAACAATTAAATTATTAGTAATATACGCAATATGTATATTTTGCGTAGTAATCCCCTCCCTGTTAAAATATATCGAAGTTTTCAGTTGTAAACACTTCATGAGTTGATAAATTATGGATTTCTGTTGCGTATTTTCAATATATTGAATACTAACTTGAAAGAGAATATGGCCATTTTTTGGCCTTTCATAGTATTTGAAAATTGTTGCAGTAGACCAGCAGTTTGATTTGTAGGCTATATTTTGTTGCCAACATTTTTTTTTTTTATTATTTTTTTTTTAGATGGATCATTGACTTGGAATTTTCTAAATTGAATGTTCGTTGGTATTGGATAGTTAATTTCTATTTTTATTATAAATTATCATCAACAAGTAGGACGTTTGTAGGTTATGTGTTCAATTTCCTTTTTTTGTAAACTCAAATAGAAGTGGTTTAAGTTGGAAAATCTGAAGATAAAACGGAAAAATCGTCCTGGAAAATTGAAAAAATAGTAAACCAAAAATATACTTTCTCCATTCTCCCCCCCCTCTCCTCGAGAAAATATTTGCAAAGAAAAGGTCATAATAAAGAATAATATTTACACACGTGCGCATTTCAAAGTAACAAATTTGACATTCAAATCCTCGTGTCACAAAGCAAAACAATTACAGTTAGCAGAATACCACTGAGCTTTGTAGTCTTAGGTCGGTTTTTGCTGCATATCCACAACTCCCAAGAGGGATCTTCTAAGAACTGACCCTCCCATGTTTTTTTGCATAAACGAAATAACTGTACAGGATTTTAAACATGACAATTTTCTGTCTGAGATGAGAACAAATATACCTCTTGGGCCATTATTAATGGGCTCAATATTATCGAAATCTTGGTGATTTTATAGTATTTTACAATATTTATAATATTACAGTATTATGAATAATATTTTTAATATTCATATTTTAAACTTAATTTACAATTCAAGACAGATAATGGGAAACTTTTTGTTTCCCATTAAGTCTGGTTTAGACTGAAGACTTTAGACTTAAGACTTCGTTTTTAAAATGGATTAAAAAGGAGAAAACATTTTTATCTTGAGAATCTGTGATTATAAGTGAAAACGAGGGATACCAAACGGTTTGGGGCTTATATAACTTGACCTTTCTAACTCGTTTTCCTTAACTCAGCATTTTTTTTTTATGTTTTTATAACTGTACTCCTGTACTAAACGGACTCTTTTATATACTGCAATGGAAACCAGTCACGAAAAACCTGTTTTTGGCGGGTTAATTCAAGACACCGCTATAAGGTAATGCAATGTATAGCGTGGTTTTCATTGCATATACGGTATTCAAACTGTTGCTTTTTGGGGTTTAGGGGGGGGGGGAGAAAGGTACCTAGGTTGGGCTACGTATTTAATGTATGGTATGCTTTGCTCCCCCCCCCCCTAATGTGCAAATATATAGCCCAAACTTGTTTATAAACTATTATATAAGTAGAGATGCCTTATTGAGCCCCATTGCCCACCCCTGCTGCCACCTACAACTTTTTTAACACCATATATTGGCACGAGAACCATGTGGTTTATGGTTTTTGTCAGTGAGAATTTGAAAAACAGGAATTTTGTCACATTTATGGTTGTTTTCATGGATGGTTATGTGTGTGGGTCGATTTATTTGATGTTTTTCATGGATGTTTAATGGTTTTTGTCAGTGAGAATTTGAAAAAAAAACAGGAACTTTGTCACATTTATGGATGTCAAGAGCAATTCATGTCTGTTTTATGGTTTTCTCAGTGAGAATTTGAAAAACAGGAACTTTGTCACATTTATGGATGTCAACAGCAATTCATGTCTGTTTTATGGTTTTCTCAGTGAGAATGAAAAAAAAACAGGAATTTGCCAAATGTTATGACATTCCCGGAAACAGTTAGATCACGTGTTTCCTTCTCAGCCAATCAGCGAGTCGGATACATCCTCCTTCTCAGCCAATCAGAGACGTGCTTACATATTAGCGGCGGAGTGAATATAAGGAACGGGTTTTTTGCTATAGTTTTTTAGTCTGTGAATAGAATTCAAAGGAGTGAGAAGAAGAACAGTTTTGACTTTACTCATTTGGATATATATTTGTGTTGATGGCGATGAGTGGAATGTTTACACTATTAGAAGTTGATAGTGGAGTTGATGATAATAGTACAAGAGCACCAAACATTGCGGTGGAAATTACGAAAGGATCGCGGCTTTGTCTGGAATGGGATGCAGTATATGCAAGATATGTAATATCCTTGAGCAAATTTAAAATGGAGGATCAATTATGTTTTCGCCGCTAAAGTTGATATAGCACATGTGAATAGACTTCAATGTGCTTTAAGTGCATTGGTGAAACATATTGAAGACAATAAACAGTATCGTTAATTGTACATGCTCTGTATTATTGATGTTGTTGTTCTAATTATTCAATAAAATTGTTTCGAAATCGAAAATGTTCCCTTTCTTTTCTGGCTATGGGGCTAACGAATCAGGGTCAGTCTAGAGTCAGCAGTCAGAGTGAAAGGATTGAAAAATGAATAAATTTGAGAAAGAGAGAATTACATCAAATCTAGTGTTTATGGAAAAACATTTGATTTTGGATGATGATTTTCTCGAGTTATCTCTTAAACGCAGGATATTCTCTTGTCAGGGAACACTTGACAATATAATGAGGAGTGATTCTCCCCATTGGACTATTGTATGAAACTTTTAAAATGTGATTCAAATGCTTATAGTCAATTTATTGATATATTAATTGGAACAAGACAGAATCATATTGTGGATATACTTTTGAAAACATTGCCAATGGATTCAATGTAGATGGCTCCCCCATCATTCGAAAGAGGTAACGTCACAGAGCTACTCCTCTCCCCCCAATTTCCCTCTCATTGAATTTATCGAACGAAGAGGATCAGTTTCGTTTTAGCTGTGAGTGAGTTGACATCGGAAACCGAAAAATGTTCTATATATGTCCATTGTGCATGTACACTCTTGGCAGTTGGAATCAATGTGAGAATTGTACAATTATTGATGACTATAGTGAAAAGTGTAAATTATGTAATCCTTGTAAATTACATAGAGGCTATGCAGTACAAATTAAAGGATGTAATTCATGTCTTGAGGAGGTGTGTGACTCTCATCCTAGAGGGCACCTGTGCTCCAATTGTCACTATGATAAATGTGATCAGTGGGAGAATACTTACCCCGCTATGATTGGAAAGAATCCCAAACGTGTTTTCAGTTTATTTCTACGAGATTGGTATCGTTGCGGATTTAAATTATTCTGGGAAGAGGAATCTGGTCTACGATTCAACTGTTGGGGTAACAAGACAATTTGGTTTCTACGTCATCGTTGTGATGACACCACCTACTATGACTATAAACTAAGTGATTTTTATTTGGCAGTTACCGAATGTGATTCACCACTTGAAAACACTGTATGTGATATTGCTTCAAATAGACAGATTGAAACTCTTGAATTTCATAATATGAATGCAAATAGTATCATTGACTATACAAAGAGATATGACAAGAGTGAAGTTACATTGTACTGTAGAAAATGTGACCCTGACTTTTGCAGTCAATCAAGATCAATATACAGTGAATCCAAATGATTTACCAGCATTAGTGGTTCACGATAGTTGCCTATACATCGAAGATGAAGAAATCTAAAGTGAAGATTTAAAGACATTGTTGTATATATATATATATATATATACATTTTATTAATAAACAAATTCACAAACATTTTTTAAGCACTTTACTCTTAGGGCACTGAAATCAATACTATATAGGTCTGAGAGGATATTTTCCACTAGAAAGTCGTTCAGACGTGGATTGTCAACATAAATGTGGAGAAACTGCTTGTAAGTATAGCCGCGACATCGGAACACAAAATATAGTAGTGCATGGAAGCCACAGCTTTTAGTCGTTAGATCATGTACCCTCTTCCGATTTTGAATAATAGTTTTCCCACTGCTCTCAATATAGTTGCTGATGTGAGGTGTGTAGAATGTATAGGGTAGACCAAGAGGATCAAAAAATTCAATCGTCTTCATTGTTTGAAAGATGCACAGCCAATGACCCGTCAGCACAGTCGACGGACTGCTATTAACAATAATCAAGGTATTGTTGACACTTTGAATTTTTCCAAGAAAGAACGAGGGTAGACAATAGGATTTGTACTGGGACATGTAGGGGTCCATATTAAATACATTGATTATTTGACTGGTGTTCATGGCGCCAAGTCTAGTAGAACACTGCCTTCGGGAGTGATTTCCCAATAGGTTTCATATTGATTTAGTGAGATTAGGGCAACACTCTCAGCCAATGGGTCGGTAAATGTACACTCTAAACGCACACTCCCCGTACGTACTATACTCATATCCTGTGTACCCGACAAATCCAGTACAATGATACCATGTGTTTTAGCAAACATATCTTCGGTTATACCATTTTCAAATAGTTGAGAGTCATGATCTAGGGTTTGCATGGTCAACTCATACAATGTTCTATAGGATTTATCAAAAGATAGATTGTAGAGTGGGATGCCGTTTACTTTGCACACAAGAGATGAAAGTCCAAACATCTCGAATTTATGTGGACATTCAGTCCATGATCCTATTGCACTGGCGCTTTTTACAAATGCCAAAGCCAATTTCGAGGGGATTTCACCATTGATAAAGGATGAATCGGTGAAGGTGCGTGAGCCCATTGCAATATGACGTTGATTGGTGATTGTATGAGGAACAAGTAGTTTAATATTGTTGCCATTGGCTCTCAGTTTTTCCACGGCCAAAGCAACAGAACTCATAACCTGCTGTTTGCGTACATGAAGTATTGCTGAGGTGAGGGAGAGACTTACATCAGATTGCCAGCAAGTTCTTTTCTCAATATGAAATTGGAGGGTGCAAGCGTCAATTTTATATCCACTTTAACATTGGGCGGCAGCCATTGGGGTATATTAAATATTTCATGATATATTTTTCCAACTAGATGTAATTCACTAGTTGTAGCATTTTTAAGTGCATCTGTACTATCAGTATTAGTAATATATTCATATCCATTGGAGGCGCCTCTCAATTCCTTGTATGACTTGGGTGTCATCAGCATGAATTGCATATAGCTTGTATAGTTGGAGAGATTGTTGCTTGTGCTCACCAGCGTGCCATTGATGTAGACACTAATTTGACGAAATAAATTATGTAATATACAATTTTCATAGGATATTCCATCGGCCCGAATCGGCATTGTATTATCGGATTTCCGAACTTTCATTTGCAAATCTATAAATGTTGAAGACATATCCATAAAGTAGTCTTCATTGGAATAAATTTGAAAGTGGATATTATCGGAGAGGGGTTGCTGTGGATAAAATTGTTCATAGTATCCATGCTTGACACTCACATCAACATTTTCGGCATTGAATAGATTCAATGAGGCGGTGATTGAAGGTTGAGAATCCTTATGCGGTAGGTAGGACATTTTAGGAGAAGAAATCTGGTTTCGATCTGACAATTCTATTCTTCCTGGGGCTTCTGTTTACAGCACGTGTCGGCTTTTCCTTCTTTTCTTTGACAAGAGGGATGATGTCTTTCGTTTCCGACCTGAGTGGAGACTGATGAGTGATGCATTGTTTCTTGACCTTTTTAAGCCTTTACCATTCTGTTTTAATCTCTCGCCAAGGGTTCGCGCACTGGACCTAAGATTTTCCGAAGCACTTTTTTTAAAATCCTTGCCAGAGCCCCAATCGTATAGTGTAGAGGATGCAAAATCTGTCGCAGCCGGTACAAGATATTTTCTGGCCAGTGGTAGTGAAGAGCGAAACAGCTTAGCAAACCAGCTGCCAAGACCGTAGCCAGACATTGTAGTACGCCCCTTGTAGTAGTCCAATCCATTGCCCTGTTGTCTTGGGCCAAGAGTATTAACATAGCAGTCAATATCAGGACAAGTGAATACCACTTTTTTATTAGACATCTTGTTGTTGAACGATGGGTCGAAAATGGCATGTAATCACAGCCAAACCTTTTGAAATTGCTATTGGATCACCCAATTCGGTTCTTAGTGTTAACTGACAGAGTTCCAAATAGGAAGTGTTTACGGGAATATACTGAAGATGCTTTATATTGTAGTGGTGAATATGTTCTTGATTGGTTTTTTCGTTCAAGAACTCGTAGGAGGGGAACATTTGAATTACCAACTCGAGATGTTTCCACAAATGAAGCGTAGAGAAATATACAGGTGTCTGTGGAGAAGGCAGGCGGATAGTCAGCAAAAATGAAATTAGTGTTTCCGGCACTTTTACCATTGATTATATTGAGCTTAAAGCCAAGAACATCCTTTAGATTATCGTTGAGAATAACCTTTTCACTGGCAATAGGTGAACTAATGTAGATCTTGCCCTCCTCCTTTGAATAGTTGAAATGAAAAGCTCCCTTTTTACGAGCGGAAATTCTTTTATTGATAGTACGACATAAATCATTCATACAGGTGAGTTCCTCGTAGGGTAATTCAATATATGGATATTCCATCCAATTGATTTTTTGAATTTGTTCTTGATCACCTGTTGGTGGTGGCGGCCAATCATAGGGTCTAATTTTTATTTCATATTTACGATCCTTTCTCAGGATGTCATAGGTATTTTTGAGAATACAGTCGACAAGAGCCACTTCATACTTTCTATTGTCGTCGAATTTGATGGTGGGGGAGAGTTTCGTCCAAAAATCACTTGTTCTATTCAAATCATTGTAGAGAGGATCAGAAACATTGGACATGAAAGTCACATAGAAATCATTGGGCATTGTCAATATCTTCAGCACTGACCCAAGAATCAAAATCTGAGTTGTATCCTAGCCAGCGAACAAGCAACTGTCTCTTGCCATGGCGTGTACGGCTCTTTAATATCTTTTCAATTTGATAAATTTCACTAGTGTTTCTAACTTTTCGCAGTTCATATTCATAAAAACCGCCGAGAATCTCATCATCTTTGGTGTCTCGCAGCCGATAAGTTATGGGCTCGGTGTCCAGGATTTTGGACACTTTAAAAAGTTCAGTGCTCCATAAATAATTCCCTTTTTCAAAAATATTGGTGGTTCTATTAATTCGAACAGTATCACCAACATTGAATTTCTCCTTCTTTTTTTTTCTCTTTTTCACCCTTGGAGTATTGCTTTAGAAAAGCATCAAATGTATTTTCATTGTAGTGAACATCCGTTGGTGTAGAGTTGGACAGAGATCGATGGGGTCGATGGTTGTATATCTGCATGATTTTATCTAAATCATGAATAAAAGCCGGTGTATTTTTCAATGTACAATATCTTGAAATTAATAGACGAATCGTTCTTATTAATGTTCAGCCAATGCAGCCTTTATCGGACTGTGACTATGATAGAGTGTTGTATTATATTTCAAAAGAACCTTTTGCACATGGGGATTAACAAATTCACTGCCACGATCCGATTGAATTTTTCTATATGAATCCTGTTCAAGAATACTTTCAATGGCCCGAGCAACTTCAACACCTCTCTTTGACCGCAGTGGAATGGCATAGGCATAGCGACTAAAGACACTGATTGCCACTAGAATATATTTGTAGGGTGCATTGTGACGTTGTTGAACTGCGTCTAGAGTTAAAAGATCCGTTTGCATTATATGCAGAGGGAAAAAGGCTTTAGGTTGTCGATATTGTTTACTGCGAAGCCTGTGATTCCGATGTAGTGTGTAACTCGGTTCATTTTCTAGATACTCTTTTGCATTTTTCAATGTGGTGGTGCCGGAGACAGCTTTGGAAAGCGTTTTGGGAGAACTTAAACTCCCCGCTTCACCAATATTTTCATAGACACCTTTCAAAACTTCATCCATTTTGAACGTAAACACGTAGTGTAATGTCCACTCCCCTTTTGCACACTGGCGGGCGAATCAATTCGTCTTCGCTTTTGACTAGCAGCCACAGGTGTTGTAAAATCATTGCTGCTGCTGATAGTATCTTCAAATATTGAATCTTCTTCTTTTTTAAATGGTGTTGTTGGAGGACTATATTCTCTTAGTTTCTTTAGAATTTGCTTATTGCCAATAAGACTTTTGGGAAAGTTTGATACACACAGAAAGGTGTATAGATTATCGTCAAAGGATAAGAGTCCTTTACGATTCGTCACCATATCACAAATTAAATCAACTAGATTATAACTTTTTCCCTGAATTATAATTCGTTTCCCTGTGCTATCGACTTGAACTTGATCACCAGCAGTTTCCAACATGAGATAAGATAATACTCTTTTACTCTGTTCTCGATAGGTCAATGGCAATAGGTTTCCAATTTTCAATACAATCGAATTCAATTCCTTCTCCTTTGATTGCACTGCAGAATCTTGAGGAGATGTTTCCTGTTTAGAGGGATCAGTGACGACAGTGGGTCTCTCACGATATGGTTTATGTTTGTCCACACGTCGCAATGCATCTTGAAGTAAAAGCAGTTTTTTGTCATCGGCAATATTCTCATCGTTAATGAATTTGCTTAGATTGTCTTCAAAATGTTCGATGGGCGAGAGGACAAGTTCAAATGGTGTCAATTTATAGGGTTTTGCCATTCTCACTAGAGAAAACTGTTTACAAGTCCTGCAATTATCGGTAGTAAAAGTGTGAAAAAGCTACCGCCTGCTTGAAGGAGCCGTTTTCTTTTAATTTTTTTCCCTTGTTTTTACAAGCCAAGGCGCGTACAGTGGAACGATGTTGCTTTGTCTGTTGTCTAACACCTTCTGGCAGTTGAACATTGCCCTCAGTTAAATTTAAACAAAGTTCAGATATTAGATTAATGAAATCATTGTCAACCCCATGTTTGAGTATAGCCTTCCTAAGCAATGGTTTTGAAGTGCTTAAAACGGAAAACAGATGCCGTTGTTCGTGTAGTTTCTTCAGTGTCATAATGGCGACTGATAGTCTTTTCTACTGTTCACCGGAAGATATACTGTAATTTCATTGTTGAAAATGTCGGTGACTACACGTAGATCCTCGGGCGTGCTCTGATTAAGATCCAGCAAAATGTAACCGTAGGGCTTGCTAGTCGCCTGAGTGTACGCTGACAACAGAAATTTAGGGGCGCCGGGGTATATCTGCTTATTGAGAGTTATGAGCGAGCTAGAATCACGAACAACTCGATAGATAATATAGACGGTGCAATTCAAAGCAAGGGTTCGCATACATTTGCTCTGATGAAACAGATTGTGTAGAACCAGAGTAACGGAAATGTGTTCATGATGGGAGCGAACGGTGAACAGTTGTAGCATTTCCTGTGAGAACTGTTCAATGGATTCAGCCAAATCATCAATGATTAGCCACGAGTTCGGTTCAATACTATTGAAAACATCAAGTCCTCGTATGAATTGTATTGGTATGGTTGTGGCAATAGCTTTTATTTTATCATAGGACTCCTGCCAAATACTATAGCAATAGTAGATTTTTTTCGGTTTTTCCAAAAACATTTTATTGCAATTTTGAATTATTTTAGCTAAAAGTGTTGTTTTCCGCGACATTGAGGGACCACACAGAAAACGATCTGAAAAGTGTTTTAAATTGATACATGCTGCTGACAACAGTCGGACTACAACTAACTGTAAATCATTTGTGCTCAATGAATAAGTAGTAGCAATAATTTTCCCCATAGATCTATCTATTCAAGAACAACAAAAACAATATTTCATGGCAGCATTTATTTCGACACTGCATGAAAACAAATATTTGCAGTCAACATGAACAACGATAAAAATAATAACACTTGTTCAACAAGAACAATTGACAAAATTTCATGGTCAAGATGAAAACTCTATTTGCAGTCAACATGAACAACGAGAACACTTTATAATAAAACACTTTTTGTCCATCAGCAGCACTTTTCTGTACAACAACAACACTTTTTGTCCATCATCAACTTAAACACTTTTCTGTACAACACTTTTTATCAACTTAAACACTTTTCTATACCTGACACTTTTTATACAAGAAAATACACACTCAGGGAACAATAGCACAGTTGAACATTATGAATTTAAAGGTTGGATCCCCCACCCCCCGGGGACCGCGGGGCCGAAGGCCGGCCGGCCGCGGGCGGGACCCCCCCCCCCCCTGGGCGACCGCGGGAAGGGACCCCCCACCCCCCCCCCCCGGGAGCGGCGGTGGAAAAAGAATAGTTGTCGTCACTGCTATGGGTTAGTTGAGGTTGAGTTAGTGCTTGGGTTAGATGAGGTTGAGTTAAGGTGGTTAGATTGGGTCAGTTTAGTTAATTTATGTACAGGTTGAGTGGTGGTGGTTAGTGGTTAGTTCAGGTTAGGTTAATTTATCCAGACCAAGTTGATTGCGATAGTCAATGCATTCAACTCGGTCTGAAATACGGTAGTGGCCGTGGGGTAGAACACTCACACCATTCTCGAGCACATAGACCTTGTCGGATATACACGACATTGCATTCTTTTCCACTCTCACAGTATAATTTCTATACTGTAGAGAGCGAATTGCAAGCACTTGTGCTCTCGGCACTAGGCTACTTTCTACACAGTCTCTGTACACACTCATGTTGAAATTGCTCTTTACAAAATGTGTAGGCACCCCTTTACACGCCTTCTTTTCTTCCCCACTATGAGTTTCCACGCAATAAACTTTGGGACCCGGGAACACCCCCCTGGATATCAAATCACTCCCCGTCTCTGATTTTAATTTTAATAGTTGGTTGGGGGCTTGACGTTTCACCAACTCGGGGTAGAGCGATGGATTCCAGTTGGTGAAATCCATCCGCGAGCTGATGTGTTCCTCCTTTTCTAAATATCTCCCAGTAATAACATCATATTTCTACCTGGGACCATCATATTTCTACCCAAGATACAATATCTTGGGCAAGGGTTGGGAGTATTGTTAACACCAACAGGTAGTGTAGGGGGGGGGGTAAAAACTTTGTTCATATGATTTTCTTAAACTTTTTTACTACAACCTCCAAAAGGAATTAAAATCTATTCACTTCAAAGTACCGAAGTAAATCAAAAGAGAGTATGTGTTTCCAGGTTATCAAAATAACGGATCCACAATATCTTGGGAATGGCTTGGGGCATCAAGTTGAAATTTTTTAGAGAGATTTAGGAGGCAATTAGGCCTCAAATTTAAACCCGGAGCACAGACAGAGGGGGACTTTTTTTCAGATTCATCTAAATGTTGCTGCACTATTAGCTCACTATGACTCAGTGGACAGTATTTGTTGCCATATAATCAAGATGCAATATATGCAATATACTGGGAACGGTTTTAGGGATCAAGCTGAAACTTTCAGGGAGTGGCAGGCAGGAAGGGGGGGGCCTTGAATTTTGAGTTGGAGGGGGAAGGGTCTAAAGATTATGTTCTTAAATCTGTTTAACAATTTAGGCGTTTAGTGCTCATGTGGGACTAGAGTATAATCCCAATGAAGTAATGAGGTAATTTGAAAGACAGCATATGTGCCTGGGCTACAAAAATGGTGTGTCAGCATTATCTCATGAACGGCTTGGGTGATTGAGTTGAAACTTTTATGGGTGTTTGGGAGGCCTAGTGGACCTTGCATTTGAGTCAGAAGTAAATCGAAAGAGACTGCATCCAGGTTATCGAAATGGCTTTTGTGCAAAGTCTCGGGAATGAGTTGTGGAGATTCATTAGAAACTGTCTGAGTGTTGGGGGAGGAGCGGTAAAGGGACTTCATATTTCAATATTATCTGGAATTTGATGTAAATCATCCCATAGTGAATTGTTGGGGGACTCCACGTGTGCCTCCTCTCCTTCTCCAACTGACGAGCAGGGGGGAGATGGTGAGTATGGAACCAGGACAACCTGTAAGTGAAAAAATAACTTATTTTCAAAGTGTTCAAATCATCCCTACAGTTAAAATTTGGATTATTATTGCTTAATAACAATTGGTTAATTCAACTGAAAGTTCCAACTTAAGATATGACATGGAAGGCGACAATTTGGTCGTTTATTTTCAAAGTGTTAAAATTTTTTTTTTTCGGCGCTCCCCCCAGCGCCCCCCCCCTAACCTTGCCCCACAGCGCTTCCCGGACCATCCGTGGCCCTTTTCGGAGCCACAGCGCATCCCTGTGGCACTTCCCTGACCCGTGGCGCATCCCCCCCGGCGCTTCCCTAACCCGTGGCGCATCCCCCCGGCGCTTCCCTAACCTTGCCCCCACACCACTCCTCGGACCCATTGGCGCATTCCGGGCTCCGGTTATTTACATAATGTCCCAAAAAACCGTATTGTTAGGCGGCATAAGTCGTTTCGCCTACTCCCCGTACAGGTTGTCTATGACTCCAAATGAGCCTAGATTATTTTTAATCTCGTGTCTGCTCTGTTTCCAAGCGTATTCTCTGGGAAACAGTACAATTAAATTCGAGAACCGTTAATTCTTATTCAGGAATGTCTCTCCATCACTAAAATATTGGCAAGACTTTGAAAGATTGAAAGTTATTTTAAAATATTCTTGCGCAAATTACGGGATTCATATGTGACAAATAGATAAATGTGAATAATCTCACTCAGTTCCTTCTCTTGAAACTATGTGATAATCAATTGTGAAAAATATGGGGATTTTGAGTTTCAAATGGTGAGCATTAATTGAAATTACCTAAAAATATTCGCTTATGAGATATCGAAGCGATAGCAAAGATTAGAAAAGAGCGGTTTCTTTGCAAAAAATTACATTTAGATATCTCCGAGGGAGGGGGGAGCAGAGAAAAGAGTGGTTTCATTGTAAAAAATTACATTTAGATATCTCCGAGGGAGATAAATTTAAAACAATGGTTGGGGGGGGGGGGTGAGGGGTTAATATCTCACAGAGATAAGTTTATATTGGGATTGAAAAGGACTAAAAATTGGAAGAAATAGAAAGGTAGGAAAAAATGCTTACAGGTTTATATCCCGGCTGCACTTGGGCATCCGAAGGACCAGGTAGTGCATGCTGGAGGGCCACTTCCTGACCTTGAATAAGTTGGGCAGCTCTTGAAGGCCCAGACAATGTATGATGGAAGGTGGACGGACCGGCGGCGTTACATTCTTGTACAGATGATTGCACTTGTTTTGGAGGCTTCGGCCAGCTACCATATTGCCGGACAGTAGCCTTCGCATGGCCCGCATTATTAACCCTCGCTTTCTTGGAAGAAGGGGGCACGCATTCTTCACAATTTGCCTTAAAAAGAAGAGAAAAAATTAGTATCTAAATAATTTGCCCCTTTTTTACAGAAAGAAAGTTATTAACTATAATTTTGTCTAGAAAAGGCATTTATCACTAAGAAAGCACAACGTAAAAAATTTCGTGAAATATACTAATTGCATCCTTTTTTGAATCTGAGAATTACGACTCACTGAGCCATTCAAAAGCCGGCCTAGTTTGTATATTTATCACACCCTCAGAAAAACAGCCCACGGAAAATAACCCCCACGGAAAATATCCCTGAGAAAAAGACATGGAAAAATATCCCCTCCCCCCACCGAAAGATAAGGTAAAAATGCTATTCAATTTACGCATAATAAAGCAATGTATCTTTTTCTTAACCCACTCCCCTTACTTTTCACGCGAAGAAGCAGTTTGTTTTCACCTTACAATGGAGGTGTTAGACATGAGGCATTGTCAACCCCCCCCCCCCCCTTTCACCAATGTCCTAAAAATATTGTTAGGCATTAATTTTGGAAATAACTCTTTCCGTGCTTCCATAGCACATAGAATTACGCAAAGCCTGTAAGCACACAAGGTTAATTAACAATAATGTCTCTTTTCACGCGAAACTAACTTTCTCAGAGAAACCCTTTGGTTAAGCCGCTATCCAAATTCTTGTATATTTATCAAAGCCGGATGTACTTTAAAGGGGTGTCAGTAATTATCAGATATTTAAATCATTGCGAGAAATCTGTAAGTCAAGCCATATCGGACAGTATATTAAGGGAATGACAGAAAGTTGACAGTTGCTTTTAGATAAGATACGGAATTTATCAAAAACAGAATTAAGGTCGTAAACAGAGGGGGGGAGGAAGGATGGGGTTTACATAACGAAAAAAGAGCGTATTTTACACTTTTTATCGAGTATAAACATCATATAGGGACGTTTGTATAGGGGGGGGGGGGGTTTACCCGAATATGGTAGAGGGTGACCACGGAAAACAATTTTATTTGAAAATAAAAAATGAAAACAGAACTTACATTGCTAATTGTGGATGCCAAGGCTTCAAGTTCATCAATAATATCCATTTTAGTTGCTTACACGGTGTCAAAATACTTTCTGATAATTTAATCACATTGCATGTCCGTTATATACGAAATCTCAAGGGTGAATTGTTATGTAACGGGGAAAATCATATGTAAGCACGTCTCTGATTGGCTGAGAAGGAGGATGTATCCGACTCGATGATTGGCTGAGAAGGAAACACGTGATCTAACTGTTTCCGGGAAAGTCATAACATTTGGCTTGAACAACAACATCAAATACTATTTCTGGACACCATGACATTCACGATCGATTACGCAATCAAGTTCTCGGAAATTCACTTCCCCCTCGAGTCCTAGATCAATAACATTGTCCCCGTTAGAATTCAATGCGCATGTGCAACCTTCGTCCCGGTTAGGTTATTACACATAGAAACATCAAATAAATCGACCCACACACATAACCATCCATGAAAACAACCATAAATGTGAGAAAGTCCCTGTTTTTCAAATTCTCACTGACAAAAACCATTAAACATCCATGAAAAACATCAAATAAATCGACCCACACACATAACCATCCATGAAAACAACCATAAATGTGACAAAATTCCTGTTTTTCAAATTCTCACTGACAAAAACCATAAACCACGTGGTTCTCGTGCCAATATATGGTGTTAAAAAAGTTGTAGGTGGCAGCAGGGGTGGGCAATGGGGCTCAATAAGGCATCTCTACTTATATATTCATCCTATTTTATTTTATTTCATTAGCATTAACTAAACTAGCACTATATAAAAGAGTCTGTTTAGTACAGGAGTACCTTTATAACTTATATTAATTCGATTTGCGTTCTATTCCGCTTTGCACCCATAGTTTTGCACCATCCGTTTTGCACCCATCCGTTTTGCACCCATAGTTTTCTGATATATTTACAGATTTTCGTGAAAAAAAAAATTCTTCTCGTCATCACTGGCTTCATAACTGTCATTACCAGTTCATATAACAAGAGGTAACTGTTACGCCCGGGCAGTATTATAGTCACACTTGTGGATAAAACTAAAATTACCCTCAACTTGATGAATTTCTCTGCTTTATGCAGCATATTAGTCTAAATAAAATGAAGAAATCAGGAACCTTGGAAGTTCTAGAAAGCTCAGACAAATCTTCCTAGCTCAAACACATCTTTCCTGGATCGATTCTAAAAATGCATTTCATTGTTTAATTCAGTCTCTTATTACCCTACTATATGGACGTCAACATTTTCTTCTTTTCTGATACTGCTCTCTAACGTGTATAACAAAGTTAGAAACTTTGTCCTTGAAACAAATAGTTCTGTAAATAAGCTGTTACGTGATTTGAGGTCTCATTATATTCTCTCGTGTGTGTCTTTCGTCTTTTCTATCTAGGTGACGATGCTCAAGTGGCCGTTAGAACTGGTCTGTCTGTTGGATCTGATCATTCTACTTATCGTTTTCATAACTCTGGTAACGTTTGAATTCCATTCAGTCCATCAGTCAGATCGGACTGCAATCCCCTGAGTGCCTGGAATACTCTGCTCGAGTCTGCAAAAAACTGTCACTCGTTTGGTGTCTTCAGAGGCACGTTGCAAACTTCAGGCCAAGTTTCCAACTTGTGTTGATATTGTTTATGGCAAATGGCACTTTTTTCTCTGACTTCTTTTTGTCGAGTAATGAGTAGTGTAGGGGGGGGCAGTTCTTCGTTTTCTTTTTTAGTGTACTTATGTTTTTTTTTTGTGTTTATTTTTTTTCTCTCGGCATTCCTCGTCCTAGAGCTTTGAGGAGGGGGGAATGTGGAGACATATTTGTCTTTCATTGGTTAAATTTGTTGTTTTCTTCTTCTTCGTGTTTGCGTTATTATGTAGATACTGAAGAATAATCGCTTCACCAGATTCCAATTTTCGGACCGTGTGACGGGGTGCTGCAACTGAGTTCGACTTCCGGGTTCTGTATTTTCAAGTAGAGGTCAATCCCACTGTGCCCCTACAGGACAAAGAAATAAATCTGTTGTTAAATTATTTGTTGCATAAATCTATCCATGTTTTTGCACCACTAGTAATGTATCTCCTTCGTAAACTTTTGGATTCAACAATGTTCAAGCATAAACTTTATGATTGACTAATTAAAATGAAAATTTAAGGCATAATTCTTTGAAATTGAAAATTGGAAGCTTGGAAATTCAGTAGTCCTATGGTGGCACAGTGGATTTATCTTTGCTTGGAGGTACATGGCCTAGGGTTCGATCTCAGCTGCCGCAGGGTCGACTGAAGGGCTTTTGTAGTACAGAGACGTCGTTAATGAGTAGATGAGATAAGATGGCAATATAGTTTTTTTTTTCTATGTTTATGATGAATCTGGCAAAAAAATACAATGATAAAGTATTAGTAGGCAATAGTAGGATGCTAAGTATGGATTCTATAGCACTATATTCCTTCCTATGCTATTGTATAGCACTATGTTCCTTCCCATGCTATTTGAGTAGATTATGTTCTTTGGTACATTTCCAAGCAAAGTGATCAAACACGTTTTGGAACTATGGTTGAGATTGTATAATGCAATCAGACTGATTTCGTTTCACGGGTTCATTAATAGAACAACTAATGTTTTTGAAAAGGGTAATTACTTCTAAGTTCAATAACAAATTAAACTTCCGATGGTTAAGAATGCGGCACGGGTAATTAAAGAATGAGGAATGGGATGCTATAGTTAGAATGGTTTTAAGTTGAAAATTGTGCCATTTGCGTAAAAATAACTCTATTTGCGAATTTTTTGCGAAAGGTATTCCGATGGTTAAGAATGCGTCACGGGTAATTAAAAAATGAAGAATGGAATGCTATAGTTAGAATGGTTTTAAGTTGAAAATTGTACCATTTGCGTAAAAATAACTATTTGCGAATTTTTTGCGAAACGGTATTCCGTTGGTTAAGAATGCGTCACGGGTAATTAAAGAATGAGGAATGGAATGCATCAACAATACAAAGAATATGCTCAGATACGTAATAGATTTGACGCCTACAAGAGACGTTGGTACTAGGTATTCAATAGCTTAATTGGCTTTATATCGTTTTGCGTAAAAGCTAACTCAATTTGCGAAAAAAGGTATAGCATTTGCGAATTGGACTGTATGAATGATCTTAATTTTTGATTGAATAATAGGGGTGTGAATGATCCAAATTAGTGATCAGACCGTATGAAGGTGGTAAAAAAAAGGGTTAAACTAATTATCAGTTAAAGTAACCCCAAAGGGCTTGTTAACTCATAGCTTATTTATTATAAATTTGAAAGAGCATCAATCTATGAAAATGGTTAACGATGATAGAATGACCTTGTGAGTTGACCTGGCTTTACTTCTTCGATGTGTTCTGTATAATACACAAGTGGCGTTTGAACAGTGTTGTCAATTTAAAATAGGGTCTAACGTTATAGTATACTAAAAAGTTGATACTAAGAGAGATGTAGATGGCAAGAAAAGAATGTTAATAAAGAAATTCAGAACAATCCGTAGAAATCCTTACAAATCAAGTAGTGAGGTGTATATGAGTACGAACCGTCAAGGATCATAAGCACCAATGACCCTAAACACCAGGGACCTCAACCCCCAAAGGTCCCTATCCCAAAATCCAAGGGGGCCCCCTCCCCTCCAACTTTTTGGCCCCCTTCCCCTCCCATTTTTTTGAATTTTTTAACATGATATATTTTTTCAACTTTTTTTTTACATCTCTTAGAATGACATGTAGCATACTTAAAACATAAAAAAAATCGCATTTAATATTTTCCAAATTCAAAATAAGAATGATATAGAAATGTTAGTCGTGACTTTTACTATTAGAAAAATAATGTTTGTAGTGAGCATTTTTTTTGACATTTTTTTTTCAACTTTTTTTTACATCTCTAAATCATATCAGAAAAATAGAATGACACTTTTGATTTAAATTTTAAAACAAATTCTTGTGCATACCCATACTTTTATTGATATATTGATGAGGAATGATGGTTCTCATTCAATATTTTTCATGAAAAACAAACTATTTTTTTTAACTAAATTTTTTTTGGACTTTGAAATTATTCAACTTTTTTGTAACATTTTTTTTTCAACTTTTTTTACATCTCTAAATCATATCAGAAAGATAGAATGACACTTTTGATTTAAATTTTAAAACATATTCTTGTGCATACCCATACTCCTATTGATATATTGATGAGGACTGATGGTTCTCATTCAATATTTTTTCATGAAAAACAAACTATTTTTTTAACTAAATTTTTTTTTGGACTTCAAAAAACTTTTTTGGACGTGTATTGGAATAAGCAAACACCCACCCAGACACACAGGCAAAAAGAGTGAGAGAGACAAATACGTAGATTCAGACAAACAAACCGAGAAAGACGTGCATTGGAATAAGCATTTACCCGCCCAGACACACAGGCAAAAAGAGTGAGAGAGACAAAAACACATACAAATACGTAGATTCAGACACACAAACCGAGAAAGACATGCATTGGAATAAGCAAACACCCGCCTAGACACACAGGCAAAAAAGAGTGAGAGAGACAAAAACACATACAAATACGTAGATTCAGACACACAAACCGAGAAAGACATGCATTGGAATAAGCAAACACCCGCCCAGACACACAGGCAAAAAAGAGTGAGAGAGACAAAAACACATACAAATACGTAGATTCAGACACACAAACCGAGAAAGACATGCCTTGGAATAAGCAAACACCCGCCCAGACACACAGGCAAAAAAGAGTGAGAGAGACAAAAACACATACAAATACGTAGATTCAGACAAACAGACCGAGAAAGACGTGCATTGGAATAAGCATTTACCCGCCCAGACACACAGGCAAAAAGAGTGAGAGAGACAAAAACACATACAAATACGTAGATTCAGACACACAAACCGAGAAAGACATGCATTGGAATAAGCAAACACCCGCCCAGACACACAGGCAAAAACAGTGAGAGAGACAAAACACATACAAACACGTAGATTCAGACACACATACCGAGAAAGACATGCATTGGAATAAGCAAACACCCGCCCAGGCACACAGGCAAAAAGAGTGAGAGAGACAAAAACACGTACAAATACGTAGATTCAGACACACAAACCGAGAAAGACATGCATTGGAATAAGCAAACACCCGCCCAGACACACAGGCAAAAAAAAGAGTGAGAGAGACAAAAACACATACAAATACGTAGATTCAGACACACAGACCGAGAAAGACATGCATTGGAATAAGCAAACACCCGCCCTGACACACAGGCAAAAAAGAGTGAGAGAGACAAAAACACATACAAATACGTAGATTCAGACACACATACCGAGAAAGACATGCATTGGAATAAGCAAACACCCGCCCAGGCACACAGGCAAAAAGAGTGAGAGAGACAAAAACACATACAAATACGTAGATTCAGACACACAAACCGAGAAAGACATGCATTGGAATAAGCAAACACCCGCCCAGACACACAGGCAAAAAAGAGTGAGAGAGACAAAAACACATACAAATACGTAGATTCAGACACACAAACCGAGAAAGACATGCATTGGAATAAGCAAACACCCGCCCAGACACACAGGCAAAAAAGAGTGAGAGAGACAAAAACACATACAAATACGTAGATTCAGACACACAAACCGAGAAAGACATGCATTGGAATAAGCAAACACCCGCCCAGACACACAGGCAAAAAGAGTGAGAGAGACAAAAAACACATACAAACACGTAGATTCAGACACAAAAACCGAGAAAGACATGCATTGGAATAAGCAAAAACCCGCCCAGACACACAGGCAGAAAGAGTGAGAGAGACAAAAACACATGCAAATACGTAGATTCAGACACACATACCTAGAAAGACATGCATTGGAATAAGCAAACACCCGCCCAGACACACAGCCAAAAAGAGTGAGGAAGACAAAAGCACATTTGTAATACCATTTATCGTACCTACACAAGAAAATAATCTTTTTTTTGAAATTTCCTTTCATTTCTGAGTAATGAGTGGCTTTTTTATTTATGGCAGGTCAAATAAACCCCTAAGCTTAAAGGTAGCCTACATTTCTGTTGAGCTAGAAATACTTTCCGCAAGTATGTCGATATACAAACCCCTTTTGTGTCGAAGCTAGTCGCCTGGAGTTACTTTCTGAAGTGTGGCTACATTTAATTAAAAAAAAAAGATTAAAGATCTATCTCTTCTTTTTTAATTTTTTTTTTTACAAAAAGAAACGACACTATGTTTTGATTTTTTTCCCCACTCTTAACCTATTTTTTCTTTCAATTCTTGTACGGCTTCTTAGCTCAGCTGCTTAATAATGGTTGAGGTGTCTTATCTCCCCTAGATTGGAGGTAATTAGAAAAAAGGACCAAAATTAAAGCGAACAGAAATTATAAAAAAAAGGACCAAAATTAAAGCGAACGGAAATTATTCCGTATAAATAGAAAAAGGTCATAGCAGTGTTGTTTCTAAATTAAATTTTAATCAAAAACGAGCATAGATTAATTTAAAAAAAACTAAATTTTTCCGAGGGAAGTAAAGAGTGAAGTTGAAACTTAAAACGAACAAAAATTATTACTTCACAGCCTATCTAACATATATCAATAAAATTAATGCAAATAAATCAACTGGTTGTATTTCCCTATGTTTGTAGGATTACAGAAAACTAGCACTTTACTGAAAAACACAAAAGCCAAGTATAAAAACAAGAATATTGATTTAGGAGTCAAAAGTAAATATACAGCCTTACAACAACAAACAAACTAATCTATAACGCTTTTCATAGTCCTACAGGAGCTGCGATATCAGTAACTTTTAGTATACAATTAAAATTATCTTAAAAACTTAAGCATAAAAAAATAATAAGTTTAAAGTCATTACACAGCATATAAAATAATGGATTGATTTATCGGGTAACATCTTGGTCTCATCTAGTATTATTTGAAATGAAGAACATATCAACCGTAATATGAGCTCTGGAAATCCAGTTATTTCAATCTATAAAACAGAAAATTTTAAGTTGTGACACAAATTCTAAAGCGAGTTTGTAGTCCTAATACTAATAAGATTCCTTCACTTCGAATTTGTCTACAAAACAATCATGAAATGTCCTTTTCAGATCCCAAACGACAGTCAATCATTGAACTGAGCTCATTGTGCAGAAGTGATGCCAAATTAAACGAAAAAAAACTAAATAAAACAACAATCTAAAAATGCTTTACTTTTATACTGTTAAAAGTGTCCTTAAAAGGTTTACTTTTACCGTACCAAAACTCCTATATTATCTTGTGTTTTCAGTAAAGTGCTAGTTTTCTGTAATCCTACAAACCTAGAGAAATATCACCAGTTGATGTATTTGCATTAGTTTTATTGAAATGTGTTTAGATAGACTGTGAAGTAATAATTTTTGTTCGTTTTAAGTTTCGACTTCGCTCTTTAATTCCCTCGAAAAATTGTGTTTTTTTAAATTAATAGGGGTATAACGGAAAAGGTCGGTTTATATATTAGCTTATACCAGCTGGATTACTTACTTTAATGCATTTGATAAGTTTTTTTTTACTAATTAGTCTATGCAGTACTCTGGCAAGAAATTGGCTTTTAGAGCCAATTTCTTGTCATTTCTATGTCTGCTTCTGCAATAGGCTTGCAAGTGAGACGTTAAAATCAATGAAAACATGGGTCATTTATAAATCTTGGCTTTTTTAGCAACAGGTGGGACTATGGTGTGGCTTGGGTATTATTTGTAAAAATTCAAATAAAAATATCTTTTCAACAAAAAATGCCCTTTTTACATTGTTTGCTGTAATATGTGAAATTTTATTTAAAAACCCCAATTATCAGTGATAGTGGAAATGTCATTCATCTCGTATCTACACACAATGGGAGTTCTTTGTAGGGATTTGTACCATAGAGAAACGGAGAATTTACTTGAAAAGATGTGTGTTTTGGCTCCATAAATTTTCATTCTTTTTTTTGGGCTAAAATAACCTCATGAAAAATTACCCAATGGAATTAAAGCGCACTGTTTTTTAGCGCGGAAGTGTAGGAAGTAATCTCTCTTAAAGTGTTTTATTTTCAGTTATAATAATTTATTCAAACAAAACACAAGCAAAATATATCAGTAGCACACTAAAAGAGCTACTTCCGAGGGTGTGATGCTAACAAAAAAAAAATAACAACAAATATAAAGTGTAAAGAGTTGGAGGGTGAAACCATGTAAAAGCAACAAAAGTACGAAGAACAATAGGGAAATCTTTTTGCAAGACAGTGGAGATAATTTGAATGAATATTTCGGCCCTATGTCCAAGGGCCGTCCTCAGCAAGACAAAAATTATTCAAATTATCTCCTCTGTCTTGCAAAAAGATTTCCCTATCGTTCTTCGTACTTTTGTTGTTTGTTATGGAAAGGCAGTGTGGTCTTCGCCGCTATTTTCGAAACCATGTACCAAAAAAAACATGAGTAAAACATATTCATTAAAACTACATAACTTCATAATCCCGATGCAACAATAACCCGAAAAAAATAAGGAGTGAAGGGCAAAAATAGGGTGTCTTGGTAAAAGTATGGGCTGTACGGTATCAACAGTAACCTAAAAAAAAATAGTAAAAATAGTAAAATAGTAACAAAAATGATTTTACATCAAAGTAGTAGGCTATACTCCACCAACTTTCTTTTGAAAGATTTCTTAGGCTGACGCTTAAGGGCAGTATTAATGTTGTAATGACCATTTTAAATTTGTTGGTTGGATTGAATAACTCAAGTTCTGCCTTACATATTTACTTATTAAAGCTTTTTTTAGTGTTTTGACGAAGATGCTTTATGGAAATACGTCGTAAACAGTGTTGAAAAAAATGGCCCAGATACTGAAGTTTTCAGCCTCATTTGTCCTGTCCTACTTTTAGAAAAAGACCTGAGGTACTGTCATCAGACTGATGAACCTTTAAGAGAATATCGAGCTCCCGTTGTAACTGTTATGAAAGCCGGTGTTCCCAGTGCTAAAGGTAAATTTCTGCTCTATGGTATAACTATGCTTCTACTGGTATATGGATTAGTTTCTTTTTCCCAATACAATATTTTACGGAATATCGATAGGAAATACTGCTTAATTCCTATTTGTCATGTCAAAAACAATTTTTTTTTTACTGAGAAAATTTCTAGAATTAAAATCTATTGAAATAAGCTTATGCATACCTTCGAACGGCAGCTACCATTATATCAAGAAGACAGGGCCTAAACAGTGGGTGCTTGAACATCTGCTCGAAAAAATGCCCCCTGAAACAACCTTTTCCAACAATTTGGGTGACGTTGGGATCCTCACTGGCTTGATATCATGGAGACTGCCACCCTCGAGCGAAATCCCTGGGAAGACGCATGCCCTCTTCTGCTGGACGCCGCAATGAGCTTGGATGCGGCTTGAACGTGCCATAAGTACAAGTAAGCAACATCGTCTAAGGTTCTTCTCTCTCTAATGAAGCCATAAAACACTACAAAATGTGAATATTTGTCAATATAGTTTCCCTGAAGCATTTTTTTAAGCGTCCCCTGAAAAAAAACCCTTACCTCCCCCCCCCCCAAAAAAAAACCTATGTTTTGTCCATTTATTATCATGGATATGGCCGTGTAACTTCTAATTTTTACTGGGGGAAGGAGTTAAAATAGTTTGTTGTGCATATTTAAACCGTTATTTTTGTATCAGTATAGTAGATGACCTGTTGAAATATGGTGGTTACGACATTAAAGATAAGACACTAAAAATTGTGAACACAATATTTTTAAAAAGGGGCGACCGTACTGAACCAATGGTCCTAGAAGATTGAGAGAGGGCTCATTCAGACGGAAATAAAAAGTTCTAGTGCCCTTTTTAAGTGACTAGAAAGATTGAATGGCAATTATCTCCCTCACATGCCTTTTTTTTCGCCAAAGACATCCGATCAAAATTTCGAGATAGCTATTTTATTGAGCATAGTTGAAAGGTTCAGTAACTGTGCCCCTGGCAATGACATAACCCTTGCAGCCCCTGGGAAAAAGGCTGTAACTTATGGAATTTGCCGATTGTTTACATAAAGTATTTCTTAAATGGGAATATATGGAAATTTGTTGGGGAAAATTTTATGCGGGGGTGGGTCTTCTTCAAAAACGATTGGAAGGGGTAACCCATCCTCAATCCCTCACTCTTCAAACTAAAGTTTGACTTCTTTGTCCCAGTACTTTAAGAACGACTGCTGAAACACAAGGGCCGTTGATTTGGAACATTTTTAAAGCATTAAAAAACTTTAGCATAACGATCGAGGGATTGAGGAGGGGGTAACCCACCTCATATATGGAATAAGTTCTGTTCCTTTTAAGTTTTACTGTTGCTAATAACTTTCGGTTGAAAAAAAAACTTTCATTTAATCTTGGATAAGGGTGTTAAAATGATTAGTGGTATACACGAGAATGATGTGAAGGTAAGAAGTGAGGTTAGTAGTTGATTCAGTGCGGGATTATGACTTGAATAGGGTTTGAACTACCCCCGTAAGCATTATTGTAGCATTACTAGTAAGGAGGGTGGATGTAGTGAGGATTTTAAAGGTAGAAGGGCCAAATCATTGAGTGTATTTTCGCATTTGAAGAAAGTTTGGAAAAGAGAGAAGGTAAGTCTCTGAACTGAGGTTACGATGCTAGAAGCTGTAGTATCGATGGTGGTCAAGAAGCACTGGGTCTTTAGAACGTTGTAGAATATATACT
>CM051268.1:13531318-13726318 GCA_027921565.1 Artemia sinica | reverse complement strand
GTATCAAAACATATGTGAACTGTAAATACCAGTAGCAATATTCTATCAAGTCATAATCTCAGAAATTCATTAATAATATTAAAAACAAAAACAAATATTGTTTGTGGCTTCTAGATAAGTAAATTAAATAGACAAATTCAACCTATAAGTACGGGGTAATATCAAAACTTAAAACAAATAAGAACTAAACTAAACAAGTAAATTTAAACTTAAATTAAAAAAGGAATTTTGACGACAATTGAGATATTATTGGCTTTTCATGCTGCTTCTAAGGACTTAGGTGTTTACCCCCCCCCCCCCCCCCAAAAAAAAAAAAAAATCCTCCCACGAAAAAACGGAAAATACCCCCCTCCTCACAAAAATATACCCCACAGAAAATGCTCTCCTTCTGAAAATACTCCCCACGGAAAGTACCCCCGCGAAAAATACCCTGGAAAATACCCACCCCCGTGCGGAAAATATCTCCTCGGAACATAGATTTTTTTCATTGTTTGTTTCTACTATGCTTTTCTTTCTCTTTGGTTATCTCATAATTACTATGTAGTCACCGATTAACCCCCAACCCTCCCACCAACCCTGTGACCATCCATATTCCAAATATAATACTTATTGCAGTCTCATTTTTATATCAGCCCATCTAATGCCTGGACATGACAGCTGTAGGCTACAAATCTTATAAAATTTACTAATTCTTTTACTTCGCACTAACATTATTTGGCATTATTAACCAACTGTTCGTGATAAATATGTCCGAAAATATTTAAAACTTGACAAGAAAACAATATGAGCCTAATACCGAAATCTTTACTTTAAGCTGTGTTGTAAATTTTCTTATGGATAATATTTTTGGGGTTACTTCCGTTTGAATCCTCTATTTCTCGACCTTTTACATAGTCTGTAGCTAAATTTTGCCTCATTAGAAGGGGGAGGGAGTTGTGCATTTTTTAAGGTAAGAAGATCGTATTTAGGGATAGTTCTTAGGAAGAAATAAATTATACCACATTTTTCTTTAAAAAAAAAAATTATCTCAGAATTAGCCTTCATACAGGGTTATTAATTGTTAAAGCATTAGAAGTTGTAAATGTAGGTCTTAGTTATTTAAACAAATTTACTTGGCTATCCCGAATTTGAGCAGAATATATTTTCCGTAAATTTTCTTTGCCTAACTAACAAGTTTGCAAGACCGTAAAAAGTTCCTAAAACTGCAGTTTAAAATATTACGTCACTGAAAATATTACACGGGTGAAGGGACCAGAATAATAATTGTGAGGGGAGTGCTGGGTGAATACGTTTGAGGATAAAGGGCGGTATGACAAATACTAATCTCAGATAAAAAGAAAAGAACTTAAATTTTACACACCGAGTGAAACCAAAATTGAAATGGTAAGAATTCCTGGCAAAAAGATCAATTTCTTCAATATAATATGCGTTCAATTATTAAGTATTAAACATTAATACAGTATGTCCAAAACTGAAAATAGCAAAAGAAAACCAAATTTAAACTTATGATTCGGTTTTCAAAACAATTCTCTTTCTTTAGAAGTTCAGTTTCAAAATCCAGAATCTAACTGAGCGTTCCGTTAAACAACTTCAATTATAATTCTTGGCTAATTTTGTCAAGATACTTGACCATGAATGATGTAAATGTAAGAATCTTAAAGCATTTGGAATATTGCATTCGAAATTATTAAATCTAAATAAAAGAAAGTGATACATTGTGAACATGTAAAGAATCGTCTATAATTAAATTGTATCGGCCTGGTTCTTATGCAAAGTAACACAGGAGACGAAAATTAACGAACAAGAGAGTAGTGAAAAATTATGGTATGTAAAGTAATGTTTGCTAGGGATAGTCACTAGGGGTCAAACCGTAGTTGAGTGATTTTCGGGGAAATTTCGGGGAAACATAAATTTTTTCGGGGATAGTGGAAGCCCTGCTTGCTAAGTAGGGTCGCCAGTGTAGAGGGAACTAGTTGACAGCGCCACCAGTCTTTTTCAGATGGTCCTGTCCCAGTGTAATACAGTCTTCAGTTAGATAAAGATAATATATACTTTACAGTCAAATAAAGATACTTAGAGTCCACTTAAATGCAAGAAATGAAATTTAAAATTTCCTTAATAACAGTACTGTCATCTAATTTTCTAAAAGCATATTTTCTCAGTGAACCACCTACCGCCAACTACTATCTCCCCCCCCCCTCAGTGTAATAACTGAAGATAATTTAGCGCTGATTGATGATAAAAAAAAAACACCAATTAGACGGTGGAGGCGAAATAGTCCCAACGATAACAATCACATAACCTTTCTATTTTTAAAAGCTATTACTTCGCAACTGCTTTCAACAGGGGTCCATTTTGACTTTTAACTCTCATAAGGGGATATACTACTCATAAGAGGTAATAATATCTATAAGATGTGCAACCGCTGTTAGGGTGGGGATATTTAAGTTAAAATTTTGCACCGACTACAGTGCTAGTTGGGGTCTCATCAAGTTTTATGCTAACTAGTATCTTCTAACCCTACGGAGGAGTCGATTTCCTTTATTAGGTTTATTGTAGTAAATTTTTGCTTGCATTTTTTGTCTTAAATCATTCTGAAGAACCTGTATAACTGTAATTTTTGGTATTTTTAGCTTAGATCTACATTCTTAAGATATCAAATCCTGTATCTTTTCCCCTTCAAAATTCCTCCGATTCAGCTCCAAAGGCCGGACCTGTGTGTATCTCCTGTAGTTATGACTCAACCAGACTAACAGTGGATATAGTTTTGTCTTTTGTAGCTCCTTTCTAGGGGGTTTTCTCAAATACGTTAAGTATATCACGGTTTACTTGTCTCATTTGATCAAGGATCAAGTTTCAAGTTCAAGTTCAAGTTCAATATGGGTTTTAATTCAAAAAAAAAATATATAAAATACACTTAACTCAGTTTCCTTGTGCATTGATGCACGTTTGGGCCCGTAATAATTGCACACTCTAAATACAGCGTGGCCTCCTGTCCTCTCCAATTTCCACCCCGAACCGCCATCAAATAACAATAAATTTAACACAACTTCTCCTCCGCTCACACCCCTTGAAGTATCAAACTAAAATATGATAATTAATAATAATATCGAAAAATTCTAAACATAATAATAATAAAATAATCTAGTAAATAAATATTTAATCTTTTAGACATTTTTTCACATTCTTTTTAAAGGAGCCGAGAGACCTATATGACTTCAGCTCTTGCGGAAGTGCATTCCACTCTCTAGCACACGCAATTCTAGGAGAAAATTCCGACCTAGCTGTCGGTGTCGGGGGTATATAAATGTCTGATGAAGATCGTGTATTTAAACTATGGATTTGTGATGCTAGTGTTAATAAGCCTTTAAATGGTGATGGGAGTGTTCCTGAAAAATCACATTTTCACATTTTAAACACTGACTAACTTTTTTTTTTTTTTTTTTTTTTTTTTTTTTTTTTTTTTTTTTAATCCAGCACAAAATTAGGAGAGACCTTCTAGAAGGTCATCAACTCTCAAACTCTTCTTGCAAAGATAATAGAATTCTTTTTTATACCATTATTACTAGCTGGAACTTAAATAAACAACAGTTGCATGTACCCCAAATAATATTGTTACGACTTAAATTTTCTAACACAATTGCTTCGCACATTGAATGTTATATCCCGAGTTCAGTTTTATGCGTCGTGGTCGAATTGCCTACTTTGACTCCATTTATAATAGTCTCTCGAGAGAGATTATCACCGAAAACCCGTCTGCTGATTCGCTTCGATTTGAAACTGAAGAAAAAAAAACATAAAAATAATTCACGAATCAAAACGCCAGTTTGGCCTTCAGCCAAATTAGCCAAAACTGGCTGATTTTCAGCCTGTGAAAAAGAAACAACGAAATAACAAAGCAGTTATCTCCGCGAAGACCTTCGCCAAGCCGTCTTCAGCGATCAGGAAAAGGGAAGGAAAAAAAGTGCATATAAAACAAAAAGTACCCTTTTCAAGTCGACTGTACTGAAAGCAGAGAAAACAAATGAGCAAAAAAACAAGCCAAAACAAATGAAAGACCACTCAAAAATTAGATTGGGCAAACATTTTCTCGCTAGCAACCACTGCAGCCTGTCCATTGACCTGATTTGTGTTGATACGGGCAATTGATTGATAGTGTAACTGAACTAAAAAAATGCAGGAAGGAAAAAGCCTGGGCAAAGGACTGGCTAGTGGCGTATCCTAAGGTTTAGCAAAATGCTTGTGGTGATGAAACAACAGTTGTTAAAATTGTGTGTAGCGTCTTTTGATTTTAGGAATTTAACACAGAGAACATCTTGTTACTGGAAATAATTCATATGGTTGTATCTGTGTCTTAATTTGCATTAATAAGGTGCCTAACTATAAGAATTTCCGTTTTTGGTATTGTAACTGCAATTGGAATGGAGGAGTGTGCATAGCTGTGTATTCTTCGGTTGCCGGCGTTTGCCCCCGACGATTACCCCCCCCCCCCATGCAGAAAATACCACCTCCCCGGAAAATACCCCCCCCCCCAGGGGAAATAAGGCTTTCCAAATTTGAGGATCCTATTTGAGTTTTTTTTTTTTTATTTCCGTATGGGGAAGGAAGGAATTTTTGTACTTGTGTATTATGCGCCACTCACTCAAGTTTACGCTGTGTAAAATTCGATAACTCACCAGTTTTTTGTTGGTTTCTTCGTTACTTTAGAAATAAATTTGGGCTATAGATTTGCATATTAGGGGGGGGGGGGTAAAGTATAGCGGGTCTACATGCAAAATGTGTTTGTTACAAGAATTCTGCATATTAGATAGATAGATAGTGAAGTGTATTTTAAAACCAAATATACGGCCATGAACATAGTAAAATAACATAAATGAAACGCAAAATAACATATTCTTGATCAGCGATCATCATAAAACACTTAAATGAAACACTGCATTAACTAAATACTTGGAAAAAATGGTCATTGAAAAAAAAATCACTTGGAAAAACACTTAAATGAAACATCACATTTACTTTATACTGGGATACTGGGATTACTTTATACTGGGATTAGTTAAGACAATTTCCAGATACCTCGCTATTCTTCTGTAATATTTTAGTGATCATACTTAGAAATAATTGTTTTCTGACTTCAAACTGTCCAAATACTTTCAAAAGTATGGTTTGAGGCCGTTCTACCAAAAGCGATTAGGGAATTTGGAATAGCAAATGGGCGAATTGCTCTGTTGCAAATTATCATTGAAATTGGCTACTGTTTCTGAAGAACTGAAAAGCAAACTGAATAGCTAGTCAAGCCGCTTTTGAACATTACTACGGCAGAACCTTGAAAATCGGCAAACATCAGAAAAATAGTTTTGACTACATTGCAAAATTCTCAAATGAATTTTTTTTCTTGGGGTATCTTGAGCCAACGTAGCTACAGTCAAATATTATTCATTTGCAGAATATAACCATTGAAGCTGCACATTGTAACACTTGAAGCTGTATTGACTTTTCTGAGTAAACTTGCTCCGTAAGATTATATAATATAATATTAGGTCTTAAGTTATGCTGGTGTAAAAGGGCCTGTGGTGTACTGTGAAACAAACATAAACGTTCTACCCGTAGGATGACATATTTTAAGGCTGGCTATGGGATAGTTGTATGCATCCCCAAAAATTCCCCAAATTTCTATCTGTTTTTCCCTCTTGAATTTTAGAGACTTGACTCAAATTCAAAATTTAGAGTAACTGATTCACAAATGTACTCCATCTACTTTAGAAGGGGTCACTATAATAATATATTCTTCTAGCAATCCATTTTCTTTAATAAAACCTACAAACCTGAACGACCGTTGATTGTATTTTGCTTGATTGCCAAAGTGCTCTTTATATAGTGGTAAGCCGGTATGGTATCTATTGATGGTGGGTTACAATGTTGTTTTTCGTGTGGTTAAACACTCAAAATTTTCGTTTTGCGCTATTTTCAGATTGCTTGGTGAGGGATTACTTATTGTCACTCTTTGAAGGAGTGTTTTACACCCCCCCCCTCCTTCCTTTTTGCGTAGCTCATAGAGAAAGAAAAACATTAGACGGTGATGGATGTTTTCCGAGACTAAACTGGATAAGAATGAGAAAATTTTAGAACGTAGGAAAACGAAGAGAAATAATTTAATTCATAGTTAGTGAAAAAAAAGAAGAAAACTCCATGTGGGAATAGGAAGAGACCAAGCCTAAAAAGCCAAATCTAACAGAAGAGGCTTTTTCTCAACTAACAGTCAAAGCTTCGAAAGCCTTCTCAACCGCCCGTCCCCTTCTGTTCCACCAGATATTCCGGACAGCCCATTTTTGGATCTCCTCATTAATGAAGACAAGCCAACGGTGAATGAGATCCTTTCAGCCTCGAATAAGCTGAAGAACGGAAAATCTCCGGGTAGTGACCGTATATCTGGAGAAATGGTCAATTCATCAATCCGCAGGTCCCTTTCGGTGTGGCTAGGCTTCTTTTCCCTCCTCTGGAAAAAAGAAAAAGTCCCCAAAGACTGTAGAACAGGAACCATTATTAAATTGTTTAAAAAAGGAGAAAGAGGGAAAACTCTTCTGCATAATCATCCTGACAAGACTTCAAGCTGCCTTATACCCGCATTTACGCGAGGAGCAACATGGTTTCCGACCAAAAAGATCTTGCCCCGATCTGATATTCACACTGCGCACCATGCTTGAAGAATCAAATGAGTGGAGACAACGTCTATATCTATTGTTCGTTGACTTTGAAAAAGCGTTCGACTCAATAGACCGCCCAATACTATGGATGATCCTGATCTTCCACGGTATTCCTGGAAAGCTGGTTCGCCTTATCATGGCAATGTACGGAGACACGGAATGTTGCGTGAGAACCTCTGAAGGAAATACAAGATATTTCAAAGTGATGACAGGTGTCAAACAAGGATGCGTATTGTCTCCATTCCTCTTTATTCTCATAGTGGACTACATATTCAGACAATTTGATAGGTATGGGATCAGAATTGCAGGCAGACTAGTCCAAGATTTCGACTTTGCGGACGATGTTGGATTGATGGAGAAAGACTAAAGCAAACTTCAAGACTTTTTATGCAAGTTAGCCGAAAGAGCCGAGCAGTTTGGGTTATATATCAACGCCCCCAAAACCAAAGCGATGTCAACCACTAACTCACCGATGAATATCCAGCTGGGGACTGAAAGCATAGAGCAAGTCACCAACTTCCGATATCTTGGTACCACAGTCTCGTTTAGTGGCGATTCCAAAAAAGAGCCGAGAACACGAATAGCCTTTGGCAAGCTCGGTATTTCAACGACCTCGACCAGTCTGGAGATCAACGAAGTACTCACTCCAGCTAAAACTTCGTCTTTTCAGAAGCAACGTCCCTTCGATCTTGACGTACGCGATGGAATGTTTAAAACTCACAGCCGAGCAAGGAAAACGACTCATTGCATATGAAAACAACTGCCTTCAACGTATCATGAATATTAACTGGAAGGATAGGATAACAAACTTGGAAATTCGCCCCTACACAAACCAGCCTGATGTCGCTGATGTAGTCAGGCAACGAAGATGGCGCTATCTTGGCCATGTTATCTGTATGCCAGGATCGAAACTACCGAATATGCTTCTCCAGTAGCAATCAGACGACACGCGTAGACGAGGAAGGCCCAAAACCACGCTTCGCAGGACATATGAGCGGGGCAGGAGAGCCCTTCATGCATCCTTAATCCCAGAGTGGGAAGACATCTACGCTGCAGCTCATTTCCGGGATGATTGGAGGCTGTTAACGGACGCCCTGTGTGCCTCTGGAGGTACAGGAGGAGCTAAGGTCTAAGGTAAGGTCTTCTTTGTTTCACAAGCAATGAATTTCCTCATTTTCTTACTTTTTCATATTTAGAAAACGCCAAAATAAATGGCTTTTTTGTAAGACTTAGATAGATCTTAGAACTTATTTAGTTCAGTTATTATAGATTATTTAGGCTGACTTTTTTCATAGGTATTGTTTATAATTTTTTCTTTGCAGCAAGCTCTAGTTGATTCTGAGAATATAAACGACGACTTTTTTGTCATCAAATCATTTTACCTGACTTGAGGGTCCTACGAAACAACTTGACTTTGGACTTTAAATGTTTACCATCCTAGCATCCGAGAGGACATTTCTGACTAATTCTAACTTGACATGCAGAGACCTTTTAAGTCCCGATAGGTATAACATTTTGTTTCTTTCTTCCTTCGCTATATGCATCTAAAAAGTTTTGCAGCAAAATTATTACTAATGATGTGTATTAGAATTTGACACTTAACCATGCCCCCCCCCCTCCTATCGTTTTATTTTAGTTTCAACCTGAAATTGTTACGGCAAAGTGCGAATCTATGGCACAGAACTAGCGGTGTATTCAAGAAGTGATATTTGCAATATTGATAATATATAATGAAATGATAATAATAATGTCATGTAATAACAATAATGATAATAATATATAATGATAATAGTAATGAAACGATAGTAATAATAAGTAGTTTCTAAGACCATATTGGCTATACGTGATGAACGAAAAACGAAGAAACAAACAAAAAATTAAGTAGCAAAAGGACAAACACAACGAGCACAAACTAATGGACAAACGAAGAAGCAAAAGGACAATAAAAATAAAGAAGCAAAAGAACAAACAATAACGAGGACAAACAAACGGACAATAACAATAATAAAAATGAACAAAAAATTAAATAAACCAAGAAAATAAACAAAAAATGAAGAAGCAAAAGAACCAACAGTAACGAGCACAAACAAACGGACAAACGAAGAAGCAAAAGGACAATAAAAATGAAGGAGCAAAAGAACAAACAGTAACGAGGACAACCAAACGGACCAACGAAGAAGCAAAAGGATAATAAAAATGAAGAAGCAGAAGAACGAACAAACAATAACAATAAAAAATAATTTTCTGCTGGTGAATGAGGAAGTATGAAGCAAAGCAGATATTTTAAAATGACCTCCGCCAAACTGTCTCCGATGCTGAAAAAAATATATATAATAAAGGAAACACAAATCTTTCGTAGTACTAAAGAAATAATTATAACGATACCAAAAAAAAAAACAAAGGAAAAAGAAGCCAAATTAAGAAGAAAGCAAAGGGGTCGCTTCGAGTCACCCCTTTCCTTGCTTTTTATAAGGTGGGCACCATAATGAAGTTTAGGAAACAAACTCAACCATTTTAAATAAGGATTTAACATGGCTATAATTTGTGACTTAAAACTTATCTCCATTTCAACAGCAAGAATAAAAGAAAGCGTTGTTTGAAAAATGGAAATCAGTATAAATACCCCATTCAGAAAGTTGCTATTTAGTGCATTTATAAAAACTGAGCGGAAATTGTAATGAAGTTGGATAGAATAACTAAACCTCATGAAATGATTGGTTACAGAAATTTGACATGATTCAGTTGTAAATATCTCTTCTGGAACTGTGAAAATATTAATGAACCGGGCAGATTGTGCAAAAACTTACAAAATACTTGAAAACCTCAGTTTTTTTTGATTACAAAATTGTTAATGGCTTGTCTGAGAACCCTAAACCCCGCCCCCTTGAATCTTAAATAAACGTACGTAAAGGCCATAAAAACTAAGATAAGCAAACTTATATCAGTTGGCTACTAAAGAAAAATATCATTCAATGTCTAAGGAAGGCTAGCACACACGTGTCTTTGTTCTGTTATCAGGGTCGCCGTACCCGGATACCCGGATACGCTGTACCTGGTCACCGTACCCGTGTGATCCCACCTTTCAACCTACTTTCCTCTCAACTCCCCAATTGGTGAAGTGGTTTGAAAATGAATCTTGGAGTAACTACCGTTTTTCCTGGCCTGGAAAGTCTAAACTATTTCTTTTTTTTTTGAAACCACTGGTCATTGCCACATCGCCAAACGGCCCCAAGATCATCGTACAGTTTTTTTTTTGCTCTTTTGTAAAACATGTGAGTTTTTCCGTGCTGCCTTTTCAATTTCGGCAGCCGATTTGTTATTTAGCTGGATAAGATTTTCTTTTGGCAAAAGTTGAGCACTTGTTGCCGTTACCTTTTTTAATAGTATCTGTTACATACCAGATTTTAGTATGTATATCTTGTCGTAAACAACCAACTAATTAAGATATCAGCTAATTAAGAGAGAATAATTTTTTTTTGTTTCTTCTAGCGTCTACTTAAGGATTAATACCCAAAAGTATGGCTAAGTGGTAAGAATGGAAACTAGCGCTACCGTAGAAAAAAATCATAGCACCATCTAGCGTTTGGTGGTTTAGCGAGTGTCCTAATTCTTTGAGCTTGAAAATACTCCCCACATGGTATAGTTTTGGCTCGAGGTCCATTCCTGAAAGTTTCGTATCCTAATTCAATCACCTTTCAAATAGTGGAGAGTCCCTGGTCTGAAATTCTGTGCTAAAGTGGTTTCGGAGCATACCACAAATCAGAGTTTCTAAAACATATTAGGTCTTCTAAATAGTTGCAGATATGTTTTTTCAGGTACTTTAAAATATAGGGGAGGGTAAAGAACCCCAGTTATTTCAGCAGTCGAACCAGTTTGGAGTCAGCTAGTCTACATAATCTGCCATGAATTTCCCTTCCTAATTTAGGTCTACTTTGTGTAGAGTGGATTTTGAGTTAAACAATTTTTGAAAACAAATGAATTCTGTTTAATTATTACTCACACATAAATTTCAGTTATGATCCTATAAAAATACAGATTAAAGATGTCAGTTGTTTACTTTTCTTGTGCCCGTTGAAATTGCAATTTTTAGCCCTGGAAAACGAGGTTTGGCACCCAAGACCGTTACGAGTAGGCCAAAAGACTTCAACTTAATTGCGACAACTGCCTTTCAAAAATTTAAGAAGACTTATGTCATTCAACTTCTTGAGGGTCGTCGTAACTTTATTGTACAGGCTTATTTAGAACAGGCTTATAAAAAAAAACTGTGTGACTACATACCACATGTGTAGGCCAACTGTTTTGTTTTGTTTTGTTTTTGCCATGCAGCATCATCATTTTATCTCTGGAAACACGTTTCTGAGGACTCGTCATTTGCATGGAGGTGTTCTAGAAGGAGGCCCAACATATATTAAAAAAAATCTCTTATCTACATCGATACATTTACACATATATACATATATTTTAAGAAAAAAAAACTATATGCGTTTTATAATGTACAAGAATTTTAATAGACATGATGAGTTTTTTTGGGGGATGGGGAGGGAAGGGAGGAGTTCCTCATATTACATATATATATATATATATATATATATATATATATATATATATATATATATATATATATATATATATATATATATATATATATATATGTATATATATATATATATCTATATATATATATATATATATATATATATATATATATATATATATATATATATATATATATATATATATATATATATATATATATATATATATATATATATATATATATATATATATATATTATATATATATATATATATATATATATATATATATATATATATATATATATATATACATATATATATATATATATATATATATATATATATATATATATATATATATATATATATATATATATATATATATATATATATATATACATAGAATATGATCTATATATAGTTTTAGTAGTAGCTAAACTGTGGCTATCTCGGCATTTCGAATTTTATTGTGTTGCACTATTGTTTTTCATTTATTATAGATTTCTTTTCATGTAAGTTTCATGTACGTAGTAAAATAAAGAACATTGTTAAAACAGCCCATCAGTTGTTAGGCTTTATACAATATTTAAGAGTCAGGCCATGATTTTTTTTTTTCTGGTGGGGGGGATTCCCGCACCCTCAGAAGCCGAATATGTGTGATTTTTTTTGCCATATTATGATTTATGATTGAGAGTGAGCAAGAACTGTATATCTTGTATTTTGTAAAAATTTTTCTCGCTTAAGGAAGATCCTTCATAAAGGGCTGAGTAATTTGAAGAATGTATTTGAAATGGAAATAAAAAGAGGTATTTTTTCTAGGATCTTGAAAAAGAATAATTTTTTGTCACACAAAAATGTTAAATTTGTTTTCCACATTATACAATAATTTACATTTTATGTATTTTGGCTGTGCATTTTCGAAATAGTAAAAGAGACTACATTTTATGAAGAATCTAGAAGATTATTGGACAAAAATGCCGAGCCAAAAAGTATTTGAAGATTTCAAGGCTTATAGTTTTGCCCCTGCTGTGTGCTTGGGTGAAATTAGTGTAGTTCTTTTAATTCAAATTGTGCTTGTTTTCCTAATAAGATTCGGTAAGATTAAACTGTTGCTACATCAGCGTTTCAAAGTATGGTAGGTTAATTGATTGGATTACGAAAGTAAACATTGTATTTATGTCTCGTACACTTTGTAACTTGTAATTAGTGTTTATCATTTGTTAAATAGCGTTGTATCGACACTCTTATCGTAATATAGTTAACAATGTGTAAATATTTGAAAATAAATATTGAATCAAGGCTTGTATTAACTCTTCACAAAACTGCTGTTAAATTGGATTGAGTAAATATGGACATAGATTTAAATGCTTCTTTTCGTGGTATTGAACAGTAAAATTGTGAAAGTAAAATAATTAAAAGATAATCGATTTAATAAGAGTATTGGGAAATATCCAATTTCAGGCATTTCCCCCACTGAAAAGTACCCTCCTACCCCCAGAAAATACCCCCACGGGAAATACCCCTCCCCGCGGAAAATGTCCCCCCCCCGCGGAAAATAGCCCCCCAGAAAATATCCTCCGGAGAAACATCCTCGCTGAAAGGAAAATTATTTCCAAAAATTTACTCCCCATTGAAAATTCCCCCAGATATCCCCCCCCCCCCCTCCCTGCAGAAAAACTCCCCCGCAAAAAATATCCGTATGTTTATCAATAACAAAAACTATCTGTAAGCAATGGACAAATAAAAAAACTTAAAAAGGCACTTAAACTTTTACAATCGGGTTCTCTGATTTTTTTTTTGTAGTTTGGGAGGGAGGGTGATGCCTAAAAGGGTGCACTCTAATGCCAACACATCCCACCTCTCATTGAGCCATCAGATAAATACAGAATTAGTTCTAAGGGAGAGACGAGGGAAGGGTGAGGGTAGAAAATGATGTATGATCCCCAGTATTGTAACCAGGATTTTTGTTTGATGGGGGGGGGGGGGGTGTTCAAGAGGGTTGGGTACAAAAGAAACTTTAAAAACACATCAAAAACGTGAAATTGATATCTACTCCTTTATGATTTCTGGGAATATTTCTGGTCTCTGCTGTTAGTATGAAAGTAAAGAGTAACATTAAACCCCTAAAATGAGCAGAATTTATTCTGTATAAGAGGGGGACTGCCCCTTTCCTCATTCACACCTCCATTTCATGGTCTCAGAAACTTCGGAGGCTTCTCAATAAATCAGAAATTAAGAGTTCAAGCCCTTTTTTTATAAGTCGAAAGTGATTGGAGACCAACCAGCCTCGGGGAGGGGGGTACCGAAGTAAGATTTTCTTCTGGGTCCGGGGAGTTTGTTTACTGCGGGGGGGGGGGTAAACGCTGGCCACCGGAAGTTTCAGCATAATGAAATGATGCACGTTCGATATAGTTTAAATGGAATACGCAAATAATTTCAGTGTTTATGTACGGATGTTGTGTTATGTTATTTATGTTATGTACTTATATGAGTAGCAATGCCTTAATACGTCCCGTGACTGCGCCCTTAGCAATGCCTTAATACGTCCAGTGACTGCGCCTTATTGTATAGGATTACTGAGACATTAAGGATAAACTTATGATAATGTAAACCGATTTTATTCAACCCGGATGTGTCATGGCTGCAGGTGGAAAGAGAATAAGGCTCTTGCAGTATTGATGCTCTTAGGGGGGTGCGGTCATAGGATCTGGAATGTCATTATCCAACATGGCTTATGTAAATCAGGGCAGTAGTTGGAAGTAGTTGAAAGACGAGGGGTCGGCAACTCCAAGTCGCAGTCACGGGGCGTATTAAGGTATTACTAAGGGTGTGATCATAGGACGTATTAAGGCATTACTACTTGTATGTATACTTATGTTATGACAATTTTTTAATAAATCATGCGTAGAACACTATATTCAACAAATAAACGATTATTGCATCCTCTCCAAGAGCATTATCTTATCTAATAGTCCGTTGTTTATTTAGGTTCATACTTTCAGTAAACTATATTCCAGTTCAGCGCTGTCATGGGGATTAACACCTGCCCCCGTCTTTTCTTACCATCATCATCGATTACACTGTTTGACTAATTTTATACTTATAGCATGTTGCCAAATATAAGTTTCATGTGTAAAATATAAACAGTCTATCTTAGTCTAAACGGTAACAAAATCTCTTCTCGTAGGAAAGTGTAAAGTTATATTGTAAGTATTTTGCAGTTGCTAAGGAGCGTTGTGAAGTAAAACCATTTGTCAAAGCTAATCCACATGTCGCTGAACTTTCTTTGACAATTTTTTCTGACCGCTGGTGACATGAACATTCAAGTACTACACGATGCTCAATGTTACTCTTTATCCAACATTTTAATTTAGAGGTAGGGGCATTTGGGTGGGTAGCATCTAGGCACGTACGAATGAATTATGTCCAATAGTAAGGCAAAGCATTTGATAATTTGAATAAGAAGCGCCCAAAATTTCTGCAGAAAATAGGATCTGAGGGGGCATAATCCGTTGATTTTTTTTTTTTTTTATTAAAATCAACTTGGTGGAAGGGAATAAAAGCTTGAGGGCCAAGGCTAGATAGAGTAGAGCCAAGACAGATGGTCACTGTGAGAGGCAAAGCTGGCACAACCCTTTTTTAGAATTGTATGAAAATGATTCATTTCGCTTGCTGATTGATAGTCATCCATCCACACAGATCATCCATCCTAGCGAAGAACTCGGTGGACATTCCTAGTGCGGGTGACTGTTAAAAGAACACCCTTCTTGGTCATTAAATAACTTATATTGGCGCAATACTATGTAACTGTTCATATTTGGAGTAAGAAGTGTCAAATTCGAATCATCACCCATGGGTAGAACCTTGGCTGATCCGCAAGGTGTGCAGGGTTGCCAAGTTTTTGGTCCATTAATGTGTCCCATGAGCATAAAAAATGCGTCATTTTTAGCTAAAATGTTTCCATCTTGAAGTCACAAAACTAGATGTTATTTTTTTTACCATTTGTATCATTGACCAAAAGACCCTTTCTAAACCTCTCTCAAAACCGCCAGTTAACATAAAATATTATAGAAACAAATAAAAAAGTCCATACAAAACGTTCACAAAAATTACTTAATGTGAAAGCACGAAACTCGTATAAAAATGTTAAGACCTTACTTTGGAGAAAATCCTTTACAAACGACATCTCTGGAAAAACCTGAATGCATGAAAAAAAAAAAAAACAAGAAAAAAGGACTAGTTTTATGAAAAGTAACATTTTTTTTTAACCAAAATATATATCCAGTTTGGGAATATTTTGTTTTATGTCATAAATTTACAAAACGAGTCCCTTTTTTGCCCTCTTATGTCCCAAATTTCTAAAATGTGCCAGTTTTTTGCCCTTTTATGTCATTGCGTCCCGGCGTATGGAAATATCCTTTTGATAAAATGTCTCCATTTGGAAACCCTGTAGGTATGTTCTTCTTCAGTAACTGTTCCTTATTTTTTTTTCTCTCTTATTCTAGCGCAAGAACTTTTTGAAAGGGAAAGATAAGAGGGGGGGGGGGGAAACAGTGAAAGGAGCGTTGATATTTTGTAAAAAACTTGGATGAGTGATTTAATTTGGTTATTTATTTCAAGGCATACGGCATTATGGATCCCGAGTTTGACCCAGACCACGTTTATCTCAACAAATCACTACTCATTTTCGCTGGTTTTTGGCTCTTTTTTATGATTGAAAGGACTTTAAAGATTATCATGGAAGTCAAAGAGGTAAGACATTAATTAAAATTAAGCTCTTAAGTATTTTTCTGTTTAACAAAATGTTTTTCTTTCATTTAGTAATGCTAATGAAAAATATACATGATTGCAAAACTAGCGTACAAAAACATATATTCAGAAAGCGAAGCTTTTTCGGGATTTCGTTTTGTCGACAGGGGTGATCGTTTGGTAGGGCTGTTTGGATAGGGGGTGACATATAATATCTATACTATGATTCTATACTATATATGTGCTATAATATTTTAATAAAATATTTATCAAAGAGTTCGTGGTAACGGAATAAAACGGAATAAAACAGTTCATGGTAACTCTAAAAAACGGAATTTTGAAACCATTTGATGCATCAAAAGAATCAGATTTTTATGCTGATTTCAAATATATAAGTTTAATCAAGTTTAGTCTTACCATCAAAAGTTACGCGCCTGAAAAAATTTACCTAATCTTCGAAAAAAGAGTGAACACCCCCTAAAAGTCATTGAACTTTAATGAAAATCACACCATCAGATTCAGCGTAACTCAGAACCATACTAGAGAAGTTTCAAGCTCCTATCTGCAAAAATGTGGAATTTTGTATTTTTTGCCAGAAGAAAGATCACGGATGCGTGTTTATTTGTTTATTTTTTTTTTCCAGGGGTGATTGTATCGACCCAGTGGTCCTAGAATATCGCGGGAGGGCTCATTCGAACGGAAACTAAAAGTTTTAGTGCCCTTTTTAAGTGATTAATTAAAAAAACTTTTTCCACAAAATAAGTTTTTCAAAGATAAGTAATGAACTCCATTAAACAAAAAATGAGCAAAAATAAAATCAAATAATCTACCAAGCGTGAAACTACCACAAATCAGCATCGATAAATAAATGAAACCCAAAACGAACAGAAATTACAATAAATAACCGAGTCAAACTCAAAACGAGCAGAAATTAACATAAGTTGGGCTCAAACCCCTATGCCTTCCCAAGGCCCGAACATAATTTGCACTTTACTGAAAAAAATATAAATGTTTTTACTTTTATAACTTTAATAAATCAAATAATATTAACATTTTGATTACTAAATATCAGTATATGTATATTAAACTGACAATGCACATTCATTTGTATTTTTTTCAGTAAAGTGCAAATTATGTTCTGGCCTTGAGAATGCATAGGAGTTTTGAGCCCAACTTATGTTAATTTCTGCTCTTTTTGAGTTTGACTCGGTTATTTATTGTAATTTCTGTTCGTTTTGGGTTTCATTTATTTATCGATGCTGATTTGTGGTAGTTTCACGCTTGGTAGATCATTTGATTTTTTCTCATTTTCGTTTAATGGAGTTCTTTACTTATCTGTGAAAAACTTATTTTGTGGAAAAAGTTTTTTTTAATTAATTTCTGTTCGTTTTATTTATATTGACATAGTCTTTTCAGAGAAAAAGAAAATGATACTTTAAATCTTTTCGTTTTTTTTTTAAGAATTTATAGTTTGGCCTGCTTTTTGTTTGCTGGAGAAAAATTTTCAGCAATTTTTAACAACATGCACCCTTTTAAAAATCTGCACACAAATAGTAGTGTTTAATTTAGTTTCATACCTCCTCTAGTTTACCTGAAATGGAAAACTTGATACCATTCGCAAAAAAATCTGTTTACTTTCTTTGATAGCTTCGATACACTTACGCTATTTTGATTTGGTTAAATTTTAAGAGCAGGAGTAGCCCCGAAAGTTTGAACATAATACCCTCAGTCGTTCTTGGGATACTGCTAAGATGCCTTATTGGGAATTAGCATTAACACAGTGCATTTTGATTTAATCTTATGGCAACATTTAGTTTGGAGCCCTTTTTGAAATTTCTATAACAACTTTCTATATAAACTTCATATGCCCCCAGGGCATAACTTACAACCCTTGTACTGAGGGCTCTGAGGGGTTTATTATCCTAAAAGACCTAATTTAAAGAACTTTCGACTACGTTGAACAAAATGGATATCTCAAAATTTTGATTGGATGTGTTTGGGAAAATGGTGGGCGTGAGAGGGGCGTTAGTCGCTCTCCAATCACTTTCAACTATTAAAAAAGGCACTAGCCCTTTCAATTTCCAATTGCATGAGCCCTTTTGAACTTTCTATGCTTTCAATAAAAACCTTACAACCCTTGCCCTGAGAGCTGGGGGGGGGGGTCGTCATCCTCAAAGACCTAATTTTCAGAACTTAAAACTACGTTGAATAAAATGGCTATCTCAAAGTATGGATTAGATGTGTTTGGGGAAAAGGTGGGCGTGAGAGGCGAGTTCGTTGCCCTCTAATCAGTTTCGACTATTAAAAAGAGCACTAGCCCTTTGAATTTCCAATCGAATAAGCCTTTTTTTTAAAGTTTCTACGACAAGACCTCTATAAAAAATACCTTATATGCCCCCAGGGCATAACTTATAACCCTTGCCCTAAGGGCTGTGGGGGACTGTTCTCAAGAACATAATTTCTATTTGGGAATCAACTACGCTGAACAAAATGTATATCTCAAAATTTTGATTGGGTGTGTTTAGGGAAATGGTGGGCGTGGAAGGGGTGTTAGTCGCCTTCCAATCACTTTCGAATATTAAAAAGGGCACAAGCCACTCCAATTTCCAATTGAATTTTTGAAGTTTCTACGACAACTTCTTCGATACGAAGTGCCCTGCTCTAAAGGAAAAAAATTAATAAATAATACATTGTGCCAACATCGTTCTTATATGCCCCCAGGGCATAACTTAAAACCCTTGCCCTGAGGGTTGTGGGGGAGTGCCTTCCTCTTTACTTAGTCCCCGTTTCTTATCTCGTTCTCGAGTGTCCCCGTTCTTTACTTAGGCAGCGGAATCGCGCTGCCTATGATTTATACAACAACTTTCTATGTAAACCTTATATGACCCCAGGGCATAACTTACAACCCTTGCACTGAGGGCTCTGAGGGGGTTATCATCCTAAAAGAACTAATTTCAAGAACGTTCAACTACATTGAACAAAATGGATATCTCAAAATTTTGATTTGATGTGTTTTGGAAAATGGTGGGCGTGAGAGGGGCGCTAGTCACTATCCAATCACTTTCAACTATTGAAAAAGGCACTAGCCCTTTCAATTTCCATTTGAATGAGCCCTTTTGAAGTTTCTACAACAATGCCTTCAATAAAAACTTTATATGCCCTAGGGCATAACGTACAACCCTTGCACTGAGGGCTCTGAGGGGGTTATCATCCTAAAAGACTTAATTTCCAGAACTTTCAACTACGTTGAACAAAATGGATACCTCAAAAATTTTAATTTGATGTGTTTGGGAAAATGGTGGGCGTGAGAGGGGCGTTAGTCGCTATCCAATCACTTTCAACTAATAAAAAAGGCACTAGCCCTTTCAATTTCCTATTGCATGAGCCCTTTTGAAGTTTCTACGACAACACTTTCAATGAAAATTTTGTATGCTCCCAGGGCATAACTTACAACCCTTGCCCTGAGGGCTGTGGGGGGAGGGGTTGTCATCCTTAAAGACCTAATTTCCAAAACTTTCAACTTCGTTGAATAAAATGGCTATCTAAAAAATTTTCATTGGATATGTTTGGGGGAATGATGGGTGTGGGAGGGGGGCTAGCTGCCCTCCAATCACTTTCGACTCTTAAAAAGGGCACTAGCCCTTTGAATTTCCAATCAAATGAGCCTCTTTTGAAGTTTCTACGACAACGCCTTCTATAAAAACCTTATATGCCCCCAGGGCATAACTTAAAACCCTTGCCCTGAGGGTTGTGGGGGAGTGTCCTCCTCAAAAATATATTTTCTATCTGTAAATCAACTATGCTGAACAAAATGGTTATCTCAAAATTTTGATTGGATGTGTTTGGGGGAATGATGGGCGTGGCGGGGGCTAGTTGCCCTTCAATCACTTTCGACTATTAAAAAGGGCACTAGCCCTTTGAATTTCCAATCGAATGAGCCTGTTTTGAAGTTTCTATGACAACGCCTTCTATAAAAACCTTCTATAACACCTTATAAACCCCCAGGGCATAACTTAAAACCCTTGCCCTGAGGGTTCTGGGGGAGTGTCCTCCTTAAAAACATATTTTCTATCTGGAAATCAACTACACTGAACAAAATGGCTATCTCAAAATTTTGATTGGATGTGTTTGGGGGAATGATGGGCGTGGGGGGGGGGGGGGCTAGTTGCCCTCCAATCACTTTCGACTATTAAAAAGGGTACTAGCCCTTCAATTTCCAATTGAATGAGCCTGCTTTGAAGTTTCTACGACAACGCCTTCTTTAAAAACCTTATATGCCCCCAGGGCATAACTTAAAACCCTTGCCCTGAGGGTTGTGGGGGAGTGTCCTCCTCAAAAACATATTTTCTATCTGGAAATTAACTACGCTGAACAAAATGGCTATCTCAAAATTTTGATTGGATGTGTTTGGGGAAAAGATGGGCGTGGGGGGGGGCTAGTTGCCCTCCAATCACTTTCGACTATTAAAAAGGGCACTAGCTACTCCAATTTCCAATCGAATGAACCCTTTTTGAAGTTTCTACGACAACTCCTTCGATACGAAGTGCCCGGGTATGGAGAAAAAATATAAAAAAAACACACATTGTGCCCGCATCGTTCTTTACTTAGGCAGCGCTAGCGCGCTGCCTATGACCAAAAAATGGAGGGCAACTAGGCCCCACCCGCGCTCATTTTTTCCCTAAAGTCACCCGATCAGAATTTTGAGATTTTGTTCAGCAGAGCCATTTTGTTCAGCATGGTAAAAAAATACAATAGCTATGTCTTTGAGAATAACTTAATCCCCCACAGTCCCTAGGGGAAGGTCTGCATGTTATGAACTTTGCCCAATGTTTACATATAGTTTTTGTTATTGGGAAGTATGCAGAAGTTTTCAGGTTTTTTTTCTGGGAGTTGGGGGGGGGGGGTCCTGGGTTAAGTTGGAGGAAGTTTTCATGGGGGAAGGGACATTGCTATGAAGGGGGTGCCGGATTTCCCAGCATTATTTCAGAAATTAAGTTTTAAAAAAACAATTTTGTCAACTGAAAGTAAGGAGCAACATCAAAAGTTTAAAACGAATTGAAATTATTACGTATATGATTGGGTTCCCCCCTTAGTCATTATCTCGCTCTTTACGCTAAAGTTTTTTTTTTTGTACTTTCATCAGAGATATATATTCTAATTAACGGCTTTTTTGTGATTAAGCGGTCATTCTTAAAGAATTGGAACAAAATTTGAACTTTAGCGTAAAGAGCGAGGTATTGACTAGGGGCCAACTCCCTAATATACGTAATAAAAATATACGAATATCGAAGTTCGTTACGTAAGTTAATTCGTAAGTTATGTCAGAAAAAAAATTTCGAGAAAGCCATTTAGCCAAAAAAAAAAAAGTGAAATCAATGTGCAAATGTGTTTTAATTATTCATGTACGGTGAGCCAAAATCAAAGCTGCATTAATTAAAAAATTTTCAGAAATTAAATAAAAAAAAAGTTTTTTTTTAACTGAAAGTAAGGAGTGACATTAAAGCTTAAAACGAACAGAAATAATTCCGAATATATGAAAGGGGCTGTCCCCTTCTCAACGCCTTGCTCTTCACGCTAAAGTTTGACTCTGTCTCACATCTTTATTTTTTAGAACAATAAAAAACTTTAGCGTAAAGAGCGAAGCGTTGAGGAGGAGACAGCCCTTTCATATATGGAATAGTTTCTGTTCATTTTAAGTTTTAATGTCGCTCCTTACTTTCAGTTAAAAAAAAAAAACTTTTTTTTTTAATTTAATATTTATGCTACGATGACATCTAATATTTGAACGGACATATTATCTGGCTTTTCTGAATTCTATGAAATATGTCTGTTTTAACTGAAAGTGATGTACTCTTTTAAGTTGGGGTTTAGAACACAAAGTTGCCGTGGACCACCAAAATAGAATTGTTGGAGAATCCTTCCTTGGTGAAGCTGAAAAATAATGGCCTAAATATGCCCTTTTTCTTAATGTAGACCCCCTCCTTACCCAAAGGGTTGGAACTGTGTGCGCCTAAGGGTTTGTTTGTATTGGGCCAGTCTAGTGCTCTTAGGTAATGCATGTTTTTATTCAAGGGACGACCGGAATAAAGACTTTGCCAGAAATGTTTGATGTGATTGGTTTCAGAAACTGTTCAATATTAACTTTGAAAATTATGAAATATATTTGTAATTAAGACCCTATTTATTCCCCATATCTTCGACAGATCCTTTGGAAGGAGCGACAGGTAAAAAAAAGATCCCTTCAGGAGCAATCCGAGGAGGAAGAAAGAAGTTCACTTGCTATTACACGTTCTGAAAATCAAGTGCCGCTCGCCACTGATGGCTGGTAAGGTTGTGGTCGACTCTCCTTTCTTTTGAGGAATGAATGTTCCCTGTCCAAGCCAGTGAGTGGGCTTTGAACTTTGAACCCAAAGTTCAGTTTTTTTTTCTCCAAGGGATCTGTCGCTCCTTCATATGACCAGGGAGTTTACCCCTCCTCTGAACATGATTTTGAGGCCCGTTACTGGCTTCAGTCCATCCACTCTCGGTCGCGTATTCCACAAAAACCCTGTGTCACGGCCATATTCGTTTCAGGACGACCAGGGGATGAACAATAACTGTAATTATCAGTAGTGTGTCCTAATTTGTGCCCACTACTGGGGCACTGTGGGGAGGTTGTCACTATTATCCCACAGGTCAATTTTATTTAAGTTTGGTCAAAAACTGTTGCTTTGAAAGTTTTTTTTTCTTTTACAGGAAGTCAGCATAATTTGATCCATAGTGCATTGCAGGTACTTGACTTGTGGCTTTGAATTTTTCGTTATTATCATTTCGTAATTACTTTGATTCTTGTTTTTTTATAAATAAAAAAGAAAAAAATCGAGAGAGTGAATTGAATCAATAGGCTTGAAAATTTTGGTTTCCAACTCGGAAATCTTAAAATATCAAGGGCATCAAAATAAAACATCTTCTTTCCGCTGGACCTCTTTTAGGTCTATTCACACCTGAAAACAGCAATTTGACTTTGAATTACGACTTTTGTAGTATTAATACCGTATTTTTATCAGTTTTGCAACACTGGACCGAGAAAATAAATCAGTAAAAATAATTAGTTAGATTTGACAGCGCTTTTCGTTCGCAAAATTTAAGCATTAACAAATTTCGAATTCCCAAGGTCAACTACACCTACGAAGGAAAGCTACCATGTTTCTCTTTTTTAAATTGGGCGCCTGCTGCTGCGTAATATGGAGGTCCTCTACATAAAAAAATTGGGTTCTCATTCGTTTTAATTTATTATTTATATATTTTAGTGTAGATTTCTACTTAACCAATAAAAAACAAAAAAATATTTTCACTGTCATTGGTACTTCAATCTATGGGGAAAAAAGGAAATGCTGAAGTAAACAGAAAAAAACTATATCTTAAAAGATCACTATATATATAAAGAAAAAGATAAAAAAAAAATCTGGAAAATTCATATTTAATAATTTCATAATTAATTGTCAAAAAGGACGAAGATTTCTTCTAATAATAACACAATTTACACCAATTTTCAGGTGATATTTCACAGGAAATCGAAATAATGCACAGTTTAATCTTCAAAACTCAATTAAAAGTATTTAATTAAAATAATGAAATCCATAGGTGAAATTTGTCAACGCTGAATTAAAAAACAACGCACAAGTCTAAAACAAGGAAAAAACTTTTCCGTTGTATAATCCTTGGAAAGTCGAAAACTCTTTTACATAGTAATTTTAAGCATAACTCAAGGTTAGTACAATTAATTGAATTTAAAAAAACAAGCTTAGACGCCTCTTGAACGTTTTATTTCCAACTAAGATTGAAATAAGTGAAGAATTTTTTCTTGAAAAAAAAATGAAATATTGAAAAAATTTAAATATAAAAAGAAATAAGTGAAAAAACTTTTCCGTTGTAAAATCCTTGGAAAGTCAAAAACTCTTTTACATAGTAATTTTAAGCATAACTCAAGGTTAGTACAATTAATTGAATTTAAAAAAAAAAACAAGCTTAGACGCCTCTTGAACGTTTTATTTCCAACTAAGATTGAAATAAGTGAAGAATTTTTTCTTGAAAAAAAAAATGAAATATTGAAAAAATTTAAATATAAAAGAAATAAGTGAAAAAACTTTTCCGTTGTAAAATCCTTGGAAAGTCAAAAACTCTTTTACATAGTAAGTTTAAGCATAACTCAAGGTTAGTACAATTAATTGAATTAAAAAAAAAAACAAGCTTAGACGCCTCTTTAACGTTTTATTTCCAACTAAGATTGAAATAAGTGAAGAAATTTTTTGTTTGCTACCTAGGTGGATGTACGTTAACTTTTTAAATTAGCCTTAATATTTTGAATTTTAATCAATGCTATTAAGTAGGTAAATTCAAACCTTTCCCGTGTCAACTTTCTGAGTCAAATTTTCTTTTTCTTTGATATTAGTCTCGTAAAAGGTTTTGGCTTGTTTTCAAAACGACCTGCTGTAACTTGAATACTTATCCCATAGCAATGAAACTTCAAACCGAGATCAAGAAAGTTGTAATCTAAAACTGCAATTTCAAAATTAAGACTTAAGAGTACATATTTGCCATCTTTAGTATGAATATTTTAACTTTCATTACTATATTAATAGATGGCACTCTTGTCACACTGCTACTAGGAAAAGGAAGCCAAGCCCGATTCAGCCAAATTTCGTCGTGAACTGAGTCACGGCCCTAAAATAAGAGGATAGGGAAAGAAGAAAACAGTTGAAAACTTAGCCATAAATATGAAAACACGGTAAAAAATATTGAGCCAAAAAGTGAAGACAGAAACAAAAACAAGACGATAAATAAAAAAAAAAAAATGCAATTAGCTATCATTGAAGATTATGGCATTTACAAACGAGCTACCTTCTGGGAAGGTGAATGGCAACTGAATAAAAATGAACTGAAATTATTATTTAACTCTGTAATGCTACTGAGGTGTTGCTGCATTTTTTTTTCGTCAGTTGCTGGACCAATTTATGGGAAGATAAATACGATCAGTTTCATTTCAGGAATGTACAAAAATTATAATAAATAATTTTCTTTATGAACGTTCCTACCTATAAGCTTCCCTCAGAAAGTAATGCGAACAAGCTACTTTTCGTTTTGGTACTATGCAGGCGTTTATATCGTGGGGGGGGGGGGGGGCGCAACTTTTGCAGTCGCGTTCAAATTTATTATTTGACAGTCATTGTTGTAATTTTAAGAGTTTAATGAAATCACGGCAAAATTGCTGTCATTATTCTTTTCTAGACCTAGAATTTAGACCATGGTTTTACAATTAAATAATTAATTAGGTCACAATTAAATAATGAAATATCAAAATAATGATAAAATTTATTATCGCTATTCTTTCTTAGACCATACATAAGTGGAGCAAGGAGCTGGTCAAACTACTGAAACTACGACCATGATTTCACAATAAATAAAGGCAATTAAATGCTCAATTAAGCCACAATAATTAAATATCAAAATAATAGCAAAATTTGTTATCATTATTTTTGTCGTGACGATACAAAAGCAGAGGAACGAACTGGATAGACTCTTTAAAATACGGCCGTGATTTCACAATTAAGATTTTTTGTGACTCTAGGTTAACAATAAAATCAGACAGACAAATTATGAAAAATATGACACCCGTTCTTTTTCTGTTTCTGTGGTTTCTGCAGAACAAGTTTTAAGATATAGTTTATTTCAGAATTAAATTTTAAGTTTATATTATATCCAGGAGTATTTTTAATTTGCGTATGTATTTCGTTTCTATTTACGTTTTGGCCCATTAAAAACGAAAGTATATAACAAAACCTGCACCGAAATCGAAGCCAGCTCCTAATGATTGAAATTTCAAAATGTAAGGATCTCCGTTCATTTTTAGAAGAAGTATTTTTAATTGTCTCAGTGAAATTTTCTATCCCATAGCACACGAATAAAAATTTCAGGTTCTTCATTTCAGTTTTAGGTTCATTTTGTCGCACGATAGCAATTTTTAATTTGGTTCATAGGCGTCGGTTTAATTAGGAAAATAGACGTTTTTTTTTGTCTTCATTCAGGGTTACTTGGGCCTGTCTGCATTTTAATTATAAATCGAATTAGTAAAAACTGATTATTTGCGCCACGAATCCATAGAATCAAATTTGTCGCTATACAAAACCAAAATCATTGCCTTATTTTGACCTCCCAAAATTCAGGTGGAAGGTGATTTCAACCATTTGGATTAAAAATATGCATAATATATTATATAATATATTTGTATATTATATAATATATTATATAATATAATATATTATAATCTACGTAATATATTTGTGGGTTGGAGCCACCATGACCTCCATTGCTTAGGCTTAGTTATCCTAAAAATCAAATATTTTAGGCATTTTGATTATTGTGTCAAAATTACTATCTTGAAATTTTAATCCAACACTATAAGGGATGTACAGTTGCGTCCATGGGCACAAGAAAAATCAGAGGTTTGGGTGGCTCACATGCCTATTTTTTACTTCCAATCATAAATAACTGAATTCCTTGCAAGATTACAGCGCTAACAGTATCCAGGACTCCCATCTTTTCTATCAAATATATATTTGATGAATAGGCCAGCTCTACAAGTTAGGGTCCTTAACCTTAGGGCTGTTTGGGTTATGTTGCATGTTGTTTAATCAATGGCTCAAAATTTAGATTCAATGCCAGGAGGATTGAATCAGGTTTCAGTCAGGGCTAAAAAGGGCAAGGAACGTGCTGTCTGGTCTCCAATCACACTGAGTCCTGTAAAGGGATGCTAGAACTTTCAGTTTCTGATTGAAACAACCCTTTTCTACACGAAGTGGGGGGGGGGGAATAATTCAAGTTAGACTTTACTAAACCTGCGCGAGTGCGTTGGCTTGACAACTATATTCTGTCATTCACTGCCTAACGTAAAAGATCCATGGAGCTAGTTTAAATTTGAAAATTTTTATTGGAATGCTGAAACTAATGCAATAATAGCATTGATTTAATATTGATGACGCCATTTCTGGCTAAGATCATGTTTTTGTACTTTTCAAATAACTCTTTTAAGAAAAACTTTAGTTTATTTATTGGGAGTGACTTTGTGCACATTGCGGCAAGTTTTTCTTATTTCCAATATTTCATGGTGATTAGGGGGTCTTTTGTGGATAACTAATGGCAATAATGTTTTATACCGAATATTGTATGGCGACAATGGTGCTGTAGGATGATATATACGTTTCTTCAGAAAATTCTTTGGTGTGTGTAGCGTTTTATGACGATATGAAGTTCTTTTTGGTATATTCATTGAAAAAATTAAAAAAAAAAATCCCTCCCTAGATGTTAACCCCCCCCCCCTAAATTTCTATGAATTGACGCCTCTAGAAAATAGTTAGATAAAGCTTATTCTACAGACCGATCATCAGATGTGCATGATTTTATTCAGGGTCAAGGTTTAGGAATAATTTTACAAGGAAAAGTAGTGAAGCATGATAAACAATGGGAGAATTTAGGTCTGAAGAACATTAAGTAGATTATCAAGAATGTTCAGAAAATCGTATGGTTCATCAGGATGGGGGAGGGATAAGAAAATGTTTGTTCCGAGGAAAGGGCGTCTCGTTTTCAGTCACTTTTTGTTTTTCAAAATACAGCAAGAAAAGTTTTCAAAGTCACTATTGTTTAGAAAGTTTGTGTCTCCGATTAGTTGATTTGCCACTTTTACATTGACCCTTAAAATTGCCGAAATACCTAGTTTTCCCGGAGTGTTGAGGAAATTATTTGCCAAATGAGAAACCATTGGAAAGAGGCTTGATCACTTTAACCCCTTTCCCTTGGTACGCTCCTGATTGCTGTTCTTAGAAAGTAGGACTGGTAAAATAAAGAAAAACAAGTGTTGGGAGACTCGAATCTTGTAGTGACAGATGAGGCTCGTCCCTAAAGTTTTTATCGTCAATTTTAGAGTAAGATTAGTCGAGCAATGTTATATAAATAGCAAAATAAAATGAAAAGAGAGAAGCATATTATAACGAAGAAAATTCTTAATTAAGACACCGAATTCAGCAAGTAAACCCGAACGTTTCGGTTCTGCAATCGGAATTTGCCGAACATGTTTTAAAGAAAAAAAGTGTTGGGAGGCTCGAATCTTGGACTGTCGGATGAGGCTCATCCGTAAATTTTTATCTTCAGTTTTAGAGTAAGATTAGTCTGGCAATGTTATATAAATAACAAAATAAAATGAATTGAGAGAAGCATATTATAACGAAGAATATTCTTAATTAATACACAGAATTCAGCAAGTAAACCCGAACATTTCGGTTCTGCAATCGGAATTTGCCGAACATGTTTTAAAGAAAAAAAAAAGTGTTGGGAGGCTCGAATCTTGGACTGTCGGATGAGGCTCATCCGTAAATTTTTATCTTCAGTTTTAGAGTAAGATTAGTCTGGCAATGTTATATAAATAACAAAATAAAATGAATTGAGAGAAGCATGTTATAACGAAGAATATTCTTAATTAAGACACCGAATTCAGCAAGTAAACCCGCACATTTCGGTTCTGCAATCGGAATTTGCCGAATATGTTTTTTAAAATAAAAGTGTTGGGAGTTTCGAATCTTGGACTGTCGGATGATGCTCATCCCTAAAATTTGGATCTACAATCTTTGAGTAAGGCTGGTCGGCTAATTCTATATAAATAACGAATAAAATAAAAATCCAGCAGTATATAATCACGGAAAAAAACTTTTGCTTAAAACACTGTGTAAAATAAGCTACCCTGAATATTTCAGTTCCACATCCGTTGTCAAATATGTGTTTTGTGTTTTCCCACAGTGTTTTTCTATAGGGTGAAAATGTGTTTTCCCAATTATCGGGTGAAAATAGTGTTTTATAATTTCTTTAGTGTCTCTACCTTATAAATTTGGTTTTGATATTTTTTCCTTGCATGGTTTCGGTTATTTCTAGCAAAAATCCAACTTTAAAGGAAAATCTCATAATATGGAGGTCAATGGAATTGAGGAGAATCACCAATTGCAGGCTTTAGAACACACAAAATTAGACGACTTTTGTGTTCCAATTCCACCGGGTGACATATATGAATCTCAAGAGCAGGCCATCAAAGCCTCTTTCGGACATAGAGAGGTAAGTTAAGTCAAATTGTCATGGCTTTGTGTAGAAGGGCTAATTTTTGGTTCACCTACAACCTGAAATTCGCTTATTAAATTCTAACTTTTACTGAACAGATAAAAGACAAATACCTTGTGAACTTTTATGGCATCCTACGACAGTCGGCATTTATGATTAAATTCGGCATTTCCTTATTGTTTTTGTTATTTTAGTATTGTTTTAGTATTTTATTTTTTAATTTAGTACTTTATTATTTTGTTATTATTAAATATGATTATTATTTTATTATTATTCAGTATGTATTTATTACCAGTAACCCTGATGATTGTCCTGACGATTGCATGATGATTGCCCTGTGAGATGGTTTGGGGTCTCCGTTCCGTCATAAGTTCCTTTCTCCGTCCCTATCCCCGACAGGGAACTCCTTGCTTGTGTGGCCTCATAGTGGCATCAGGGTGGACTTTTCACTAGTTTTCCTTACCAAAAGCTATGACTGCTAACAGCGCTGCAGAATGACCTTGAGGAGTGGCGCCCCATCGAGGAAATTATTGCCTAGTAAACGACACAGCATTTGCACTGAATTCTGATTAACGGATAATTCTTCGGCTTTGGTTTTTTTTTTTTTTTTTTTTTTTTTTTTTTTTTTTTTTTTTTTTTTTTTTTTTTTTTTTTTTTTTTTTTTTTTTTAAGCTGAAAAACCTCTTCCTAGCCAATTTATCTATTGTGGATTTGCCTCCCCATAGTAGTATAATATTTGTAGGCGTGAATATATGATGTGTCAGAGGTAATAGGCTTGAGGTTGTCTGTGCAGAATTTCGACTTTTGATAGAAGAGCATCGCCAAGTGCTGAAAACCATATTGTGACCAAGATGAGCCCAGAATTGCCCAAAGCCTCCATTCATACTGGAGGTCCCAAGGACTTCTTACTGTTCAGTTCTAAGCCAGCTTAAGCGTTTCATGTAGACTTGAGAAGATTTGTTAGTCCCCGTCGTGCACTGGTTCTGGGACCACAGCTTTTCCTTAGGCCAAAATAGTTTCAATGATTTAAAGAGTATAAATTTGTAACATGGAATGTTACAACGTTAAAAATTAGATATGGTATCTACATTTTGACTGACGAATACAGACGCTTCAAATTGGACTTATTAGGAGTGTCAGAAACTCGTATCCCAAGGGTAAGAAATGTGAAAGTAGGTGACATAGAATTTATTTACTCCGGCAGGAAGGATGGGGTATATAGACAAGGAGTAGGGCTCATGATGAATAAGGAGGCTGCTAAGTCTTGTCTAGGTTGAGAAGGTATTAATAATAAGATGCTAGTCGCTCATTTAATGCCTAAAAAATTGCGGGGTATCAGTGATACTATATATGCCTCTGTAGAAATGACTGATGGAAATAGTAGTGACTCAGCTAACTTTTATTTACAGCTCCAGGAACAAATAGACGGGGCCCCAGATAGAAATATGGTATTTTTATTAGGGAATTTTAATGCACAGGTCGGTAAAAATAGTGATAGATAGTATCCTAGCCTAGGTAAATTTGCTGTAGGAAAAGAAAATAGTAATGGTTACAGACTTTTGCAATTTTGTAGGTATAACAATCTAGTTATAACCAATGCAGTATTTGGTCATAAAATGGCCCATAAGTTAACATGGTATTGGCATGATGTTAAGACAACAAACCTTATTGATTACGTTATTGTAAAGCGAAGACTTGCAGGATCTATACAAGATACTAGGGTATATAAGAGTGCTGTTATTGATGCTAAACGTAAAGATCACTATCTAGTAGTGTCTAAGGTTAATTTAAAGCTGAAATTTATGAAAGTTAACTACCTTTCGGGAAGCAATGACGTTGGTAGACTCCTTGAAAGAGAAACTTTCCAGAAGCAGTTGAATACTAAACTGGAGAGTTTAAAATTTGACAACGTAGAAGATGAAAGGAATAATTTAGGAAAATAGTTAGTGAATTTGCTGATGGTGTTTTAGGGAATAAAGTTAGAAACGCAGCTAAGAATATTGCTGAAAATGCTTTATGTTTAATAGAGAGGAGAAAGGACTTGTACAAGAATTATCTGAGTGATAGATTGTATGAAAACAAAAGAAATGTAAAGAAAGTGGAGAAAGCATTAAAATATGAACTAAGGAGGTGTGAAGTAGAGGTCGTGGATAAAATTTCTGCAGATCGGGAAGATGCAGCCAGACATGATTGTAAAATATTGTACTGGCATTTTAATAAATTTTGAGGGAATAGGCAATCGGGACTTGTCCCAGTTAAAGATCGGAACGGGCCCTAATTAGTGATAAGGAAAGACTTAAAGAGAGATGGGTAAAAAAAAAAATTGAGAATGTACTAAACCACGACAGAGTTACAGGAAAAGATATAGAAAAGAATGAAACAGTTTGTGACACTTTTGATGTGAAGGATGATTTATTTTGTGAGGAAGAATTAGTGTCAGTACTAAAAGGATTAAAAAATAATAATGCTCCAGGTGCTGATAGTGTGGTAAATGAGTTTCTCAAATATGGTGGTTATGCGGTTAGAAATAAGTTAGTGATGATAGTAGAACCCTATCTATAACTCCCACGAGAACACCCTGCTGCCATCTACAATTTAGTTTAATGACGGGACATAATTTATTCAAGGATTATCGATCGAGTCTAATGGGGGAGGGTGTGTCAAGGTCAATCGATCTGTTGTTGTTTGGCCACGTGCGAATGACATGAGGAGTGATTTACATAATGCTGACGGGACATAATTTATTCAAGGATTATCGATCGAGTCTAATGGGGAGGGTGTGTCAAGATAATCGATGGGGGAATTATTGATTCACGAGCGTGGGGAATTATGAAACAATATGGTCATAGAGTCCCTAGGGAGAAAGATTACGTAATCGCTCAATGACCTCTTCCTTCAAGATCGATTTATTTGTTGTTTCTATGTGTAATAACCTAACCGGGACGAAGGTTGCACATGCGCATTGAATTCTAACGGGAACAATGTTATTGATCTAGGACTCGAGGGGGAAGTGAATTTCCGAGAAATTGATTGCGTAATCGATTGGGAATTTTATTGATCCGATAACGGGAAACAGTTAGATCACGTGTCTCCTTCTCAGCCAATCAGAGGGCTTGTTTACATATTAGCGGCGGAGGGAATATAAAGAAAGGATTTTTGCTATAGTTTTATTAGTCTGTGAATAGAATTCAAAGGAGTGAGAAGAAGAAGAACAGTTTTGACTTTACTCATTTGGATATATATTTGTGTTGATGGCGATGAGTGGAATGTTTACCCTATTAGAAGTTGATAGTGGAGTTGATGATAATAGTACAAGAGCACCAAACATTGCGGTGGAAATTACGAAAGGATCGCGGCTTTGTCTGGAATGGGATGCAGTATATGCAAGATATGTAATATCCTTGAGCAAATTTAAAATGGAGGATCAATTATGTTTCGCCGCTAAAGTTGATATAGCACATGTGAATAGACTTCAATGTGCTTTAAGTGCATTGGTGAAACATATTGAAGACAATAAACAGTATCGCTGAATGTACATGCTCTGTATTATTGATGTTGTTGTTGTTCTAATTATTCAATAAAATTGTTTCGAAATCGATAATGTTCCCTTTCTTTTCTGGCTATAGGGCTAACGAATCAGGGTCAGTCTAGAGTCAGCAGTCGGAGTGAAAGGATTGAAAAATGAATAAATTTAGAAAGAGAGAATTAGATCAAATCTAGTGTTTATGGAAAAACATTCGATTATGGATGATGATTTTCTCGAGTTATCTCTTAAACGCAGGATATTCTCATGTCAGGGAACACTTGACAATATAATGAGGAGTGATTCTCCCCCATTGGACTATTGTATGAAACTTTTAAAATGTGATTCAAATGCTTATACTCAATTTATTGATATATTAATTGAAACAAAGCAGAATCATATTGTGGATATACTTTTGAAAATATTGCCAATGGATTCAATGTAGATGGCTCCCCCATCATTCGAAGGAGGTAACGTCACAGAGCTACTCCTCTCTCCCACCATTTCCCTCCACCTTGAATTTATCGAACGAAGAGGATCAGTTTCGTTTTAGCTGTGAGTTTCATATTGATTTAGTGAGATTAGGGCAATACTCTCAGCCAATGGGTCGGCAAATGTACACTCTAAACGCACACTCCCCGTACGTACTATACTCATATCCTGTGTGCCAGACAAATCCAGTACAATGATACCATGTGTTTTAGCAAACATATCTTCGGTTATACCATTTTCAAATAGTTGCGAATCGTGATCTAGGGTTTGCATGGTCAACTCGTACAATGTTCTATAGGATTTATCAAAAGATAGATTGTAGAGTGGAATGCCGTTTACTTTGCACACAAGAGATGAAAGTCCAAACATCTCGAATTTATGTGGACATTCAGTCCATGATCCTATTGCACTGGCGCTTTTTACAAAGGCCAAAGCCAATTTCGAGGGGATTTCGCCATTGATAAAGGATGAATCGGTGAAGGTGCGTGAGCCCATTGCAATATGACGTTGATTGGTGATTGTATGAGGAACAAGTAGTTTAATATTGTTGCCATTGGCTCTCAGTTTTTCCACGGCCAAAGCAACAGAACTCATAACCTGTTGTTTGCGTACATGAAGTATTGCCGAGGTGAGGGAGAGACTTACATCAGGATTGGCAGCAAGTTCCTTTCTCAATATGAAATTGGAGGGTGCAAGCGTCAATTTTATATCCACTTTAACATTGGGCGGTAGCCATTGGGGTATATTAAATATTTCATGATATATTTTTCCAACTAGATGTAATTCACTAGTTGTAGCATTTTTAAGTGCATCTGTACTATCAGTATTAGTAATATATTCATATCCATTGGAGGTGCCTCTCAATTCCTTGTATGACTTGGGTGTCATCAGCATGAATTGCATATAGCTTGTATAATTTGAGAGATTGTTGCTTGTGCTCACCTGCGTGCCATTAATGTAGACACTAATTTGACGAAATAAATTATGTAATATACAATTTTCATAGGATATTCCATCGGCCCGAATTGGCATTGTATTATCGGATTTCCGGACTTTCATTTGCAAATCTATAAATGTTGAAGACATGTCCATAAAGTAGTCTTCATTGGAATAAATTTGAAAGTGGATATTATCGGAGAGGGGTTGTTGTGGATAAAATTGTTCATAGTATCCATGCTTGACACTCACATCAACATTTTCGGCATTGAATAGATTCAATGAGGCGGTGATTGAAGGTTGAGAATCCTTATGCGGTAGGTAGGACATCTTAGGAGAAGAAATCTAGTTTCGATCTGACAATTCTATTCTTCCTGGGGCTTCTGGTTACACTACGTGTCGGCTTTTTCCTTCTTTTCTTTGACAAGAGGGATGATGTCTTTCGTTTCCGACCTGAGTGGAGACTGATGAGGGATGCATTGTTTCTTGACCTTTTTAAGCCTTTACCATTCTGTTTTAATCTCTCGCCAAGGGTTCGCGCACTGGACCTAAGATTTTCCGAAGCACTTTTTTTAAAATCCTTGCCAGAGCCCCAATCGTATAGTGTAGAGGATGCAAAATCTGTCGCAGCCGGTACAAGATATTTTCTAGCCAGTGGTAGTGAAGAGCGAAACAGCTTAGCAAACCAGCTGCCAAGACCGTAGCCAGACATTGACGAGCGACCTTTGTAGTAGTCCATTCCATTGCCCTGTTGTCTTGGGCCAAGAGTATTAACATAGCAGTCAATATCAGGACAAGTGAATACCACTTTTTATTAGACATCTTGCTGTTGTTGAACGATGGGTCGAAAATGGCATGTAATCACAGCCAAACCTTTTGAAATTGCTATTGGATCACCCAATTCGGTTCTTAGTGTTAACTGACAGAGTTCCAAATAGGAAGTGTTTACGGGAATATACTGAAGATGCTTTATATTGTAGTGATGAATATGTTCTTGATTGGTTTTTCGTTCAAGAACTCGTAGGAGGGGAACATTTGAATTACCAACTCGAGATGTTTCCACAAATGAAGCGTAGAGAAATATACAGGTGTCTGTGGAGAAGGCAGGCGGATAGTCGGCAAAAATGAAATTAGTGTTTCCGGCACTTTTACCATTGATTATATTGAGCTTAAAGCCAAGAACATCCTTTAGATTATCGTTGAGAATAACCTTTTCACTGGCAATAGGTGAACTAATGTAGATCTTGCCCTCCTCCTTTGAATAGTTGAAATGAAAAGCTCCCTTTTTACGAGCGGAAATTCTTTTATTGATAGTACGACATAAATCATTCATACTGGTGAGTTCCTCGTAGGGTAATTCAATATATGGATATTCCATCCAATTGATTTTTTGAATTTGTTCTTGATCACCTGTTGGTGGCGGCGGCCAATCATAGGGTCTAATTTTTATTTCATATTTACGATCCTTTCTCAGGATGTCATAGGTATTTTTGAGAATACAGTCGACAAGAGCCACTTCATACTTTTCCGTCGAATTTGATGGTGGGGGAGAGTTTTGTCCAAAAATCACTTGTTCTATTCAAGTCATTGTAGAGAGGATCAGAAACATTGGACATGAAAGTCACATAGAAATCATTGGGCATTGTCAATATCTTCAGCACTGACCCAAGAATCAAAATCTGAGTTGTATCCTAGCCAGCGAACAAGCAACTGTCTCTTGCCATGGCGTGTACGACTCTTTAATATCTTTTCAATTTGATAAATTTCACTAGTGTTTCTAACTTTTTGCAGTTCATATTCATAAAAACCGCCGAGAATCTCATCATCTTTGGTGTCTCGCAGTCGATAAGTTATGGGTTTGGTGTCCAGGATTTTGGACACTTTAAAAAGTTCAGTGCTCCATAAATAATTCCCTTTTTCAAAAATATTGGTGGTTCTATTAATTCGAACAGTATCACCAACATTGAATTTCTTCTTCTTTTTCTTCTTCTCATTGCCATTGGAGTATTGCTTTAGAAAAGCATCAAATGTATTTTCATTGTAGTGAACATCCGTTGGTGTAGAGTTGGACAGAGATCGATGGGGTCGATGGTTGTATATCTGCATGATTTTATATAAATCATGAATAAAAGCCGGTGTATTTTTCAATTTGCAATATCTTGAAATTAATAGACGAATCGTTCTTATTAATCGTTCAGCCAATGCAGCCTTTATCGGACTGTGACTATGATAGAGTGTTGTATTATATTTCAAAAGAACCTTTTGCACATGGGGATTAACAAATTCACTGCCACGATCCGATTGAATTTTTCTATACGAATCCTGTTCAAGAATACTTTCAATGGCCCGAGCAACTTCAACACCTCTCTTTGACCGCAGTGGAATGGCATAGGCATAGCGACTAAAGATACTGATTGCCACTAGAATATATTTGTAGGGTGCATTGTGACGTTGTTGAAGTGCGTCTAGAGTTAAAAGATCCATTTGCATTATATGCAGAGGGAAAAGGCTTTAGTTTGTCGATATTGTTTACTGCGAAGCCTGTGATTCCGATGCAATGTGTAACTCGCTTCATTTTCTAGATACTCTTTTGCATTTTTCAATGTGGTGGTGGTGCCGGAGACAGCTTTGGAAAGCGTTTTGGGAGAACTTAAACTTCCCACCTCGCCAATATTTTCATAGACACCTTTCAGAACTTCATCCATTTTGAGCGTAAACACGTAGTGTAATGTCCACTCCCCTTTTGCACACTGGCGGGCGAATCAATTCGTCTTCGCTTTTGACTAGCAGCCACAGGTGTTGTAAAATCAGTGACGCTGCTGCTAGTATCTTCAAATATTGAATCTTCTTCTTTTTTAAATGGTGTTGTTGGAGGACTATATTCTCTTAGTTTCTTTAGAATTTGCTTATTGCCAATAAGACTTTTGGGAAAGTTTATTGCACACAGAAAGGTGTATAGATTTTCGTCAAAGGATAAGAGTCCTTTACGATTCGTCACCATATCACAAATTAAATCAACTAGATTATAACTTTTTCCCTGAATTATAATTCGTTTCCCTGTGCTCTCGACTTGAACTTGATGTTCACCAGCAATTTCCAACATGAGATAAGATAATACTCTTTTACTCTGTTCTCGATAGGTCAATGGCAATAGGTTTCCAATTTTCAATACAATCGAATTCAATTCCTTCTCCTTTGATTGCAGTGTTGCAGAATCTTGAGGAGATGTTTCCTGTTTAGAGGGATCAGTGGTGACGGTGGCAGGTCTCTCACGATATGGTTTATGTTTGTCCACACGTCGCAATGCATCTTGAAGTAAAAGCAGTTTTTTGTCATCGGCAATATTCTCATCGTTAATGAATTTGCTTAGATTGTCTTCAAAATGTTCGATGGGCGAGAGGACAAGTTCAAATGGTGTCAATTTATAGGGTTTTGCCATTCTCTCTCTCTCTCTAGAGAAAACTGTTTACAAGTCCTGCAATTATCGGTAGTAAAAGTGTGAAGAAGCTACCGCCTGCTTGAAGGAGCCGTTTTCTTTTAAATTTTTTTCCCTTGTTTTTACAAGCCAAGGCGCGTACAGTGGAACGATGTTGCTTTGTCTGTTGTCTAACACCTTCTGGCAGTTGAACATTGCCCTCAGTTAAATTTAAACAAAGTTCAGATATTAGATTAATGAAATCATTGTCAACCCCATGTTTGAGTATAGCCTTCCTAAGCAATGGTTTTGAAGTGCTTAAAACGGAAAACAGATGCCGTTGTTCGTGTAGTTTCTTCAGTGTCATAATGGCGACTAATAGTCTTTTCTACTGTTCACCGGAAGATATACTGTAATTTCATTGTTGAAAATGTCGGTGACTACACGTAGATCCTCGGGCGTGCTCTGATTAAGATCCAGCAAAATGTAACCGTAGGGCTTGCTAGTCGCCTGAGTGTACGCTGACAATAGAAATTTTGGAGCGCCGGGGTATATCTGCTTATTGAGAGTTATGAGCGAGCTAGAATCACGAACGACTCGATAGATAATATAGACGGTGCAATTCAAAGCAAGGGTTCGCATACATTTGCTCTGATGAAACAGATTGTGTAGAACTAGGGTAACGGAAATGTGTTCATGATGGGAGCGAACGGTGAACAGTTGTAGCATTTCCTGTGAGAACTGTTCAATGGATTCAGCCAAATCATCAATAATCAACCACGAGTTCGATTCAATACTATTGAAAACATCAAGTCCTCGTATGAATTGTATTGGTATGGTTGTGGCAATAGCTTTTATTTTATCATAGGACTCCTGCCAAATACTATAGCAATAGTAGATTTTTTTCGGCTTCTTCAAAAACATTTTATCGCAATTTTGAATTATTCTAGCTAAAAGCGTTGTTTTCCCCGACATTGAGGGACCACACAGAAACGATCTGAAGGGTGTTTTAAATTGATACATGCTGCTGCTGGGGACAACAGTCGGACTACAACTAACTGTAAATCATATGTGCTCAATGAATAAGTAGTAGCAATAATTTTCCCATGGATCTATCTATTCAAGAACAACAACAAAAACAATATTACATGGCAGCATTTATTTCGACACTGAATGAAAACAAATATTTGCAGTCAACATGATCAACGATAAAAATAACACAAGAACAATTGACAAAATTTCTCCGGTGGTCAAAATGAAAACTCTATTTGCAGTCAACATGAACTGCAATGATAACACTTTATAAATAAAACACTTATTGTCTTTAAACACTTTTCTGTACAATGTAAAAAAAAAACACTTTTTGTCCATCATCAACTTAAACACTTTTCTGTACAACACTTTTTTTTTGGTCAACTTAAACACTTTTCTATACCTGACAACACTTTTTGTACAAACAAAAACACAGAGAAAATACACACACGGGAACTAGAACTAGTAGCACAGTTGAGCATTATGAATTTAAAGGTGGGATCCCCCCCCCCCGGGGACCGCGGGGCCGAAGGCCGGCCGGCCGCGGGCGGGACCCCCCCCCCCCCCCCCTGGGCGGCCGCGGGAAGGGACCCCCCCCCCCCCCTTCCCCCGGGGGCCGCGGGGCGAAAAAGAATAGTTGTCGTCACTGCTACTGCGGGTTAGGTTAGTGGTGGTGGTTGAGGTTGGGTTAGATGAACAGTTGAGTTAAGGTGGTTAGATTGGGTGCTTGGGTCAGGTTAGTTAATTTATGTACAGGTTGAGTTAAGGTGGTTAGATTCAGATTAGGTTAATTTATCCAGACCAAGTTGATTGCGATAGTCAATGCATTCAACTCGATCTGAAATACGGTAGTGGCCGTGGGGTAGAACACTCACACCATTATCGAGCACATAGACCTTGTCGGATATACACGACATTGCATTCTTTTCCACTCTCACAGTATAATTTCTATACTGTAGAGAGCGAATTGCAAGCACTTGTGCTCTCGGCACTAGGCTACTTTCTACACAGTCTCTGTACACGCTCATGTTGAAATTGCTCTTTACAAATGTGTAGGCACCCCTTTACACGCCTTCTTTTCTTCCCCACTATGAGTTTCCACGCAATAGACTTTGGGGCCCGGGAACACCCCCCTGGATATCAAATCACTCCCCGTCTCTGATTTTAACATTAATAGTTGGTTGGGGGCTTGACGTTTCACCAGCTCGGGGTAGAGTGATGGATTCCAGTTGGTGAAATCCATCCGCGAGCTGATGTGCACCCCCTTTTGCAAATCACCCAATAAATCCAAATCTTCAGTCCCATTTACCTTTAACAGCAGAGAATCTGTATCACCATAGTAAACTTGAACCTCCCCCTCCCGTGGCCATTGCACCTTGCACACATTGTAAAAGAACGACAACATGAGCTTTTTTGAATTTCTAGTACTGAACTACCACCTGCAATATTCTTGTTCAGTACTACATTTCGCTTTCGCCTGTGTAGAAGAACCATGCCGGCCTCTATGCTCGTGAACGATGTAAAATTGGGGTCGGCAATAATTCGTGCACACTCTAGAGGGTCAGTCACGACGTCGCAGCGAGATCTATTACGAACGCTTTCACACATTTTGCCAAACGCTGAATTTAGGATGAGCTTATACATTTCTTCTCCACCTTTGAATTTGCCTTAGAGCGTTTATCGACAAAGGTGTCGATAAACGTTTTCAAGTAGGGTCGCTGATTGAACTGCAGGACCCTGTGTATTTTGGTGATCTTGAAGCCGTTGCTCACCATCCAGTGCAAAAGCACATGGTGAACAACGATATTCTCTTTAGGGTCCAAATCAGCAATCAGTTTCTGTTTAGAGGGAGTCCAGTGCATCCCCATATCCTCAACCAATGAACGATTGTAGGGGCTCAGAGAGTCCCTGCTCACCGGCCGATTGATACAGGGAAAGACAAAATCTTTGACTGAGTCGTGAAGCGCCAGCGGAATGTGACCGTCAACTTCAAAGAACCATCCTTGTGGCCCATTGTCCTCGACGGTGGTAATGTCGGGGAACTCACAAGGATTCTCAAGCCATTGATAGTTCCCACACGGCAAAGAGTAGTTGGACATTGCCGAGGGGTACAATGAGTTCATGTCCAAGAACACTGCATTTGACTTTGCACCGGTGCTTTGTCCGCTCGGATCGGTTGATAAGACGCGGTCCCCATGAAAAACATACCCTCCCCTCATTGAACGCTCTACAAAAAGGTGCTGATCTACATCGGTGATTAGGCCTATTTCCTCCCTGCTAATTTTTAAAATTAAATCCATCACTAAATGGGGTGTAGAAAAATAATAACCTATATCTAACCCGAACTCTGAATAGATCTGGTCTGTATTCTTACAGACTATATCCAACAAAGTTAGAACGTCACTGGCCAAGTACAGTCTACAATAATCCCACCCATTTTTACAATCCCCCTTGGACCACACCTTCTTGGCAAACTCATACTCCTCGGCTGTGCATTCACTGTTGGTCAGTGAATTGTAAAAAGCTCAATTGGAGGTAGTTTCTCCTCACTTAAGCGAGCGCCAGAGCAGTAATAATCGTATGCGTATATACCTTTGCAGGTCAACAGGTCATACATTTCACTGTCTGGAAAGTGCTGTTTAAGCAAGGGAAAGCTATCAAAATTGTCGCTTTTTTGCACTTGAATCAATTGACTCAATGCCTTGGGGAAAAAACTAAAGGAATCTAAAAACCTGATTTTATTCCAACACGTATGCCCATTATCCACTACCTGCCATTTCAGCTCGAGAAGCAGCAACTTCTCAGCTGATTTGGGAATTATGTTGTAGGTAAATGAACTATTTACCCATGGACAATCTACTCCCCCTCCCTCCCTGTGCATACGTGCCAGTGCCGGTAAAATAAATTTCAAATCTTAATTGGAATTATGAATAAAAACAGGGATAAAAAACTGCTGGCTAACATTTAAATTACACGATTGATGCGCAACCCCTCTAAAATTACTACCCCCCGAGGATATTTCCTGCCACAAGTGATTATGATCTCTGACTTTCCCCCTCCCCCCTCTTCCCTTTAGTCCCCTTATCCCCCTCCTCTGCAAACTCCCCCTTACAACCCAACATATTTTTTGATTTTTAATCGCGAGACGATCCTCTGCAGACAACACCATTGGATAATGGGTATTTCTCAAACGAGAAATAGCACCATTAGCCGTGCCAATCAGTTTAGTCAATGCCTTGTCCATGCACTCATCTCCCTCATCCAATGTTTCAACTATTTCTAACAACCGCATGGTGTTAGAACTGTCTCTTTGCGCGTGGGCGTAGGACACTGCAATAGCGTGATGTTCTTTGACTCGGTTTGGAAATTGGGGGTCATTCACCTCCACCAGCTTAGCTTCACAGTCCAAAGATATTTTGTTGCACTGGAGAAGGGTGTTTTGAAAATTTTTGAAGCGTAAAATAGCCCTATCCCCTGAAACCGTTTCCACTGTCTGGTAGCCATGGCGGCTACAATGCCTCATATGATTTTGTAACTTTAGTTCAGTCCAAAATCTAGAGAGGCATGTTGGACAGTAGAAACGGGCACTCTGTTTCTTACCCTCCCCCAGAACTCTACTAATGTCAGTGATAGGCGTTAAAATGACCGATTGTGTTCGGTTGACTAGGTGGCGTGTAAAGCAACCAAACCCAGTGTTTAACCAAATCAACTGAGGGACCCCTTACGGGGAAAACCACCCCCTTCTTTTTTGAACGAACCCCATCTTCAAATTCTGTTTCATATTGTACCACAGTAACGCCAATATTCAAATGGGCATTAGCCCTTTCAAACATGTCAATAGATCTTAGCGTTACTGGGTATTTTCCTTCTAGGCAAGAAAAATCTACAACTGGGAAATCGGAACCTTCCTTCCCATGTATAGCCCAGTGATCTAAATTCTTCTTGGTAGCGTCATCTGCTAGAGGCTGAAAGGCTGATATGAGGAAAGCATATCGGAAAACACTTTTGATCTGTTTCAAAACAAATCCTGGACACCTTGAAAACCTACTAGATCTGGATTATATTTTAAAACTACTGACCCCTCAGACCCTGCCCCCCCTCTTAAAATAAAATCTTTCTTAATTTTACAAATATTTACGCTTAAATTTTCAACAAAAAGAACTAGAGATCCACTACCATTTTCATTAAAGTTCTCGAGATGTGTTATAATTTGATCGACCCAATCCATGAAAGCTCCCTCAAAATTTTCTAAATTTGAATAAACCAAACGCATCTCGGAATGTATAAAATGATAGTAAACCTCACTTTTTCCCTCATTTAAATAAAAACTTTTAAAACAATGGAGACCTTAATTGAATCCCTACCCCCCCACAACTGAATTTGATTCTCCAGAAGTGCACGAATTTTGTCTACATAGTTGTGTACAATTTCTACAGGGTCAAAAACAAAATTACCACACAAAAGCGAATTAAAAGGGTCACCAAACGTTGCAGTGAAAACAACTATATTATTTAAAATTCTGTTGGACAGCTGAAAGTCTGGGAGAGTTGTACCCCCATCCCCCTCTTGTATATTACCCCCTCCCCCAAGCTGTTCAACAATATCTGGGGTATGGGAAGCCACTTCAGTTGTTTGAAGTGGAGTCGTTAGAGTATCGGGGGTTGGAGGGGTTCCCTGTTAAATCCTGGGTAAAATCGTCTAAAATTTGTAATGTGTTTGGACTCAAGTCTACCAGCTCAACTGAGCTATAATCAACATTTAAAAAATCACCTAAAAAGTCGTCAATATTATCTGGAATTTGATGTAAATCATCCCATAGTGAATTGTTGGGGGACTCCACGTGTGCCTCCTCTCCTTCTCCAACTGACGAGCAGGGGGGAGATGGGGAGTATGGAACCAGGACAACCTGTAAATGAAAAAATAGCTTATTTTCAAAGTGTTCAAATCATCCCCTACTGCTTTTAAAATTTGGATTATTATTGCTTAATAACATTTGGTTAATACAACTGAAGATAATCTAAGATATGACATAGAAGGCGACAATTTGTTCGTTTATTTTCAGTGTTCAATTTTTTTTTTTTCGCGGCACTTTCCCGCACCGCTTCTCGCAGCGCTTCCCGTGGCGCTTCCCTGGCCCGTGCGCATCCCTGTGGCGCTTCCCTGACCCGTGGCGCATCCTGTGGCGCTTCCCTGGCCCGTGGCGCATCCCTGTGGCGCTTCCCTGACCCTTTGCGCATCCCTATGGCGCTTTCCTGGCCCGTGGCGCATCCCTGTGGCGCTTCTCGGGCCCGCAGCGCTTCCCGCAACGCTTCCCCGCCCCACAGCGCTTCTCGGACCCGCGGCATATCTTATATTAGTATAAGATATTTACAGTCTAAAACATCGCATGACATAGTAGGTTTTGATTTTGTTCAAACAATTCCTCCAAATAAAATTTCATATTAATACTCTTTATCTGCTCTGTGGAAAAAAAAACCTTACTATGACCAGAATATAGTGCCCTTTTTTTTTTTTTTGGCTTCACTAATCTAATTTAGCAAAAAGGTGAATGCATGCACTTGACGTGATTCAAAAGGGAGAACATTATATTTCCATTGGGGAGAAAAAATCTTTCAATATTCCCGTTGAGATATACTTTTACGCAGTGTTCGAAAATGGTGCATGTAGAAAAGGCCTATAAAAGTTGGATGAAATTGGTAGATATTTCTATATAATAGGTAGGAAAAAAATGCTTACATTTGCAAAGTCCGAGGGCAGTATTTGAATGCCCGAAGGCCCAGGCGAAACTTGTTGCACCATCGGTGGCGGGCTTTGTGTAGTCGGGACAGGTAGTCCATAAAAAGCAGCTGTCCATTTACTCTTTGGTTTTTGTCCTGATTGCATTGATGTCTGCACAGATGGTTGCACTTGTTTTGGGTCGAGCCAGCGTACTTAATAATGGATGGTCTTGTCTCGTCCACTTTTGCTTTCTTGGGTGGAGGGGGCACGCATTCTTCACAATTGGCCTTAAAAAGAAGAGAAAAAGTTAGTATTGAAATAATTTGCCCCTTTTTTACAGAAAGAAAGTTAGTATCATCATCCATGTAATTTTGTTTAGACAAAGCATTTATCACTAAGAAAGCACAACGTAAAAAAATTTCGTGAAATATACTAATTGCATCCTTTTTGAATCTGAGAAAGAAGAATTACGGCTCACTGAACCGTTCAAAAGCCGGCCTAGTTTGTATATTTATCACACCCCCAGAAAAAACAGACCACGGAAAATAACCCCACGGAAAATATCCCTGAGAAAAGTCTTGGAAAAATACCCCCTCCCCCCCACCGAAAGATATCGTATCCTTTTGAATCTGAGAATTACGGCTCACTGAACCGTTCAAAAGCCGGCCTAGTTTGTATATTTATCACACCCCCAGAAAAACAGTCCACGGAAAATAACCCCCACGGAAAATATCCCTGAGAAAAAGACATGGGAAAATATCCCCTCCCCCACCACCGAAAGATATGGTAAAAATGCTATTCAATTTACACAACAACGTAAAAAAATTTCGTGAAATATACTAATTGCATCCTTTTTTGAATCTGAGAAAGAAGAATTACGGCTCACTGAACCGTTCAAAGGCCGGCCTAGTTTGTATATATTATCACACCCCCAGAAAAACAGACCACGGAAAATAACCCCACGGAAAATATCCCTGAGAAAAGACATGGAAAAATACCCCCTCCCCCCACCGAAAGATATCGCATCCTTTTGAATCTGAGAATTACGGCTCACTGAACCGTTCAAAAGCCGGCCTAGTTTGTATATTTATCACACCCCAGAAAAAACAGTCCACGGAAAATAACCCCCACGGAAAATATCCCTGTGAAAAAGACATGGGAAAATATCCCCTCCCCCACCACCGAAAGATATGGTAAAAATGCTATTCAATTTACACAACAACGTAAAAAAATTTCGTGAAATATACTAATTGCATCCTTTTTTGAATCTGAGAAAGAAGAATTACGGCTCACTGAACCGTTCAAAGGCCGGCCTAGTTTGTATATTTATCACACCCCCAGAAAAACAGACCACGGAAAATAACCCCACGGAAAATATCCCTGAGAAAAGACATGGAAAAAATACCCCCCCCCCCCACCGAAAGATATCGCATCCTTTTGAATCTGAGAATTACGGCTCACTGAACCGTTCAAAAGCCGGCCTAGTTTGTATATTTATCACACCCCCAGAAAAACAGTCCACGGAAAATAACCCCCACGGAAAATATCCCTGAGAAAAAGACATGGAAAAATATCCCCTCCCCCCCCACCGAAAGATATGGTAAAAATGCTATTCAATTTACACATAATAAAGCAATGTATCTTTTTCTTAAACCCACTCCCCTTACTTTTCACACGAAGAAGCAGTTTGTTTTCACCTTACAATGGAGGTGTTAGACTTGAGGTATTGTTAACCGCACATGGTTAATTAACAATAATCACTCTTTTCACGCGAAACTGTTTTTAATTCGATGTGAAAAACTAACCATCTCAGAGAAACCTATTGGTTAAGCCGCTATCCAAATTCATATATATTTACCAAAGCCGGATGTACTTTAAAGGGGTGTCAGTAATTATCAGCTATTTAAATTGTTGCGAGAAATCTATAAGTCAAGCCATAGCGGACAGTATAATGACAGAAAGTTGACAGTTGCATTTAGATAAGATATGGAATTTATCAAAAACAGAATTATGGTCGTAAACAGAGGGGGAAGGAAGGATGGGGTTTACGTAATGAAAAAAAGAGCGTATTTTACGCTTTTTATCGAGTATAAACATCATATATAGTGGCGTTTGTATAGGGGGGGGGGGGGGCTTTTACCCGAATATAGTAGAGGGTAACCACGGAAAACAATTTTATTTTGAAAATAAAAAGTGAAAACAGAACTTACATTGCTAATTGTGGCTGCCAAGGCTTCAAGTTCATCAATAACATTCATTGTTGCTTCTATTGTGTCACAATACTTTCTGATAATTTAATCCCATTGCATGCCCGTTATATATGAAATCTCAAGGGTGAATTGTTATGTAACGGGGAAAATCATATGTAAGCACGTCTCTGATTGGCTGAGAAGGAGGATGTATCCGACTCGATGATTGGCTGAGAAGGAAACACGTGATCTAACTGTTTCCTGTTCCAGGACACCTTGACATTCACCCCTAGCATGCACTTGTCCAAAACAACAATAATAAATAAATCCCTCAGGCCTAAAGATTGAAGAAACCTTAATGTTTCTTAATTCCCCCTTCGTGAATCAATAATTCCCCCTAGCGATTATGTAAATCAAGTTCTCAGGCCAGGCTAGCCAAACAACAATGAAGCTATGTTTGTTTCTTAATTTCCCCTTCGTGAATCAATAATTTCCCCTAACGATTATGTAAATCAAGTTCTCAGGCCAGGCTAGCCAAACAACAATGAAGCCATGTTTGTTTCTTTATTTCCCCTTCGTGAATCAATAATTTCCCCTAGTGATTATGTAAATCAAGTTCTCAGGCCAGGCTAGCCGAGAAAAACATCAAATAAATCGACCTTGAAGGAAGAGGTCATTGAGTGATTACGTAATCTTTCTCCCTAGGGACTCTATGATCATATTGTTTCATAATTCCCCACGCTCGTGAATCAATAATTCCCCCATCGATTATGTAAATCACCCCTCATGTCATTCGCACGTGGCCAAACAACAACAGATCGATTGACCTTGACACACCCATTAGACTCGATCGATAATCCTTGAATAAATTATGCAAAAAAAGTTGTAGGTGGCAGCAGGGTGTTCTCGTCGCTTCAATAGGGGCATCTCTACTGATGATTATGAATATGATTTTTGAAAAAGGGAAGTACCTAGCGATTTTTGAAAACTCTAATTAAACCCCTATATAAGAGAGGTGATAAGAATGAATGTGGTACTTTTAGAGGCATTAGCCTGGTTTCTGTAGGTAGCAAATTACTTAGTATGATGATACTCTTTAGACTTAGATTGCTGTAGATAAAGTTTTAAGAGAAGAAAAGTTTGGTTTTAGGAATGGTAGAGGGTGTGTTCCCGAGTCTTCAAACACCTTTATTCCTCAGTTTTATAGATTATGAGTAAGTGTTTGATTCAGCTGATCGAAGAGCTTTAGCGAAGGTCTTATCCTTGTATGGTATACCAGGCAAATACATTAAAGTGATTAATGCTATACGCGAGAATAAAGTTGCTGCGGTTAAGGTAGGAAGCTTAATAGCTGGTTTCGTATTAAATCAGGATTTAAGCAGAGTTGCGTTCTATCCCCATTTATATTGATCATTTTGATGGACTTTGTCCTAAGAAGCACAGCAAAAGCAATGGAAGAACACGGAATCAAATGGGGAAGTAAAACTCTCCTGGACTTTGATTATGCTGATGATTTAAGCATCCTAGATGAAAGTGTGAGCAAAATGAATGAACTTTTAGAGGTTTTTCGAGTTCAGGGGTGCAAGAATAGGTTTGAAAATTAATGTTAAGAAGACTAAGTCGCTAAGGCTAGGAATAAGTGAAGGTGAAAAGGTGATGTCGGGTAACGAGAAGATCGATCAGCTTCGCTTACCTAGTTTGTACCATTAGTAAATACGGTGTTGCGAAGAAGAAGGCCCAGGGTGTTTTTTCACAGTTAAAAAAAAGTTTGGAAGAATAGGAAGATAAGTCTATGAACCAAGAATATGGCTCTGAAGCCTGGGTGCTCCGAAAAAACGGAGGAAGATTCGCTAGCTGTTTTCCAGAGATTTTGTCTACGGATTGTTTTGGGTGCCCGACTGACTGATCGTATCTCAAACAGCAGGATGTACGAAAACTGTGACTCAATCCCGCTTTCTAGGGTTATAACTCATTATAAAGAGAGAGAGGTTGAGATTGCTAAGGTATGTTCTGCAGCTGAAGGATGACATATTGCCCAAGATTGTCCTTGTCGGCCAGCCGTCTAGAGCCAAGCGAAGGCTAGCCGTCTCTGGTAGGGGTGGGAGGATGCTGTAAGGAAAGATTTAAGGGAAATGGAAACTTCCTGGAGGGGGGGGGGGGTGTAAATAGGAAGGCTTTGAATAGACTGGTGGTGGATGAGGAATTTGCGTAGCGTGTTTGCCTCAGGCGGCTTGGTGCTGCAGTGAGTTGTTAGTAGTAATAGTAGTATATAATTATCGCAATTGACTTTCAATTTACACTCTAATTCACAGGATTGATTCAAATTACATAGTATTGACTTTTTATAGACAGAGGGTTTTACTGAGATCCTTGGGCTTTTTCCTTCTTGTCACCATCAAAGATTTTCTGATGTCTTGATGTCTACGATGAATTTTCGGAACAAGTTTCGTTTTGAATGAAAAAAAGAAGAAGAAAGAACAAGTACAAAATAATGCAACGACATATATTGTACGAAAAATTACAACTCTTACAATAGTTTTCGACCTAACGACCGCGATTTTCCATGTATTTATCATAGCATGATACAAGTTCTTAACTATCGTCTTCATAAAATGTTCTCACCTGCGTTATCAACCATGTGGCAACATTGTCTTTCAGCTCTTCATCGCTGTTGAAGCGATGGCGATGGTTATGATTCGTATTTATTGCAGATAGTCATGGGGGATGAAACTTGGGTTGCTTATGATACCCATGAAACCAAACGGAAATCGATGGAATGGAGGCACACTTCGTCTCTGACAAAAATCAAACACAAGCAAATCTAAACAACACAAAAAAGTTATGTGCACTGTGTTTTGGGACAGTGTTGTAAAATAAATTTTACTCATGATTTTTTTTGCCGCGAGGGGAAACAATCAATAAAGAAGTCATTTGTTAGACGCTTAAAAAACTGCGCTGCGCAATGCAGAAAAATCCTAGAGGAATGCTCACAAAAGGCGTGGTGTTTATTCACGATAATTCCCGACCCCTACGAATGCGACAAAAAACTACCAGCAATAAAATATCTCATACTAAAAAGGACGAGAAAAAAAAACAGTTGCGACAAACATTTCTGACAGTCCTCTGTACAGCCCCGACCCTGCTCTTAGCGGCTTTACCTGTTTCTTCATTTGAAGTCTTTACTTGGTGGTCTGCGTTTCAATAGCGATGAACAGCTGAAAGAAAGTGTTTCCGCACGGTTGACAACGCAGTGGCAACATTCTGTGAAGAGGGTATAAAAAGCTTGTACCACGCTATGATAAATGCCTGGACAATTGCGGGGGTTATGTCGAAAAATAGTGTTGTAAACTAATTTCGTTGCTTTAATTGTATTTTTTTTTTTTGAAAAATAGAACTTACTTACCGAGCAAACTTTGCATCTTCCAACAAACGAAAAATCATACAAGAGATGCAAGCCATTGACCTTCATGAAGGCTCCATAGCCTGAAGAAGTAAATATATATAAAAAGTAAAAAAATATTCGAAGAAAGAGAGAGAAGGAGTGAAAGAAAGAGAGAGAGAATGTTTCAGCAAATAATTTATTCTGATCAACTGAACAACAAATAAACCGGACCAAATGGAGCCCAAAGAATCAATGATATAAAAGAGATAACTTATGAAGGGGAGGTGAAACCCGGATATCTGGCTTTGCTCATCTTTTACCACCATTGATCTTCAACATTCTTTTTGTTTATCTAGTGACTGTTTACAAGAATGCGGAACGAGAAAATTGATCAAGTAAATACTATTGCTTACCTGGATAGTTTTATCTGTAAAGATGATGGATGTAGTGAATATGTAAAAAGTAGAAGAGGGAAGGTGAGGGGTAGTTGTAGTTTCGTAGTTGGTAACAGTTTGGAACTGTTTTTGCAACTGTTTCGTAGTTGGAAACAGTTCGGAAGAACAGGAAGATAAGTCGACAAACCAAGTTTAAAATTGGAAGCTATGGTAATGACAGTAGTCAAGTATGGCTCTGACATGCCGATTCGAAACTACCTACTTACTTGCACTTGCAGCAGGACCAAGCGTTTCTGCCTCCTCAGGCATACTAACGAAGCTTCTGAATGAGGGTGTCCCATGACGGCCGGTCTTGGTGTCAATTCTTCGGCGAACTTTAGCCATTGCTTGTCCCATTAGTGGGCGAATATACGGAAACCTCCAGCAGACTCCAGATTTTGCCTAGCGAGTGACCAACAATTTTTTAGTCGGCTAAAACAGGCGACTCGAAAGGCTATGAAAGATTCGTTAAATGTTTTCAGTGGGAATTTCCGAAGTAGGGACTCGTCTGACTGACCTCATGTCAAACAATAAGCGGTACGATAGATGTCGTCTGATCCCATTTCCTTGATCTATAATGAAAGAAAGGTTAACATGGTTAGGCAACGTCTTATGGATGAAGGATGACAGATTGGTGATGATTACGCTTTTTGATCATCCTTTTGAGACCAAACGAAAAGCATTTTGTCCCCGAATGGGCTGGGGAGAGGTCATAAAAAAGGATTTCAAGGAGATTGTAGCTTCTTGGGAAGGGGTAAAGAATAAAGCTTTGAATAGGCTGGAATGGAAGAGAAGTTGGCCTCAAGTGGCTTGGTGCTTCTGTGAGCTGGTAGCAGCAATAGTGGTAGTTTTCTACCCTTAACACCTTTATAATTATACGTAAAGGAATTATTAGAGCTCATTACCATTTGTAATGAACTGATTAAATGAAATATGAAGTAAAATTTAAGTATGTAAAAGGTTTAAAATGAAGAAACAGTAATAAGAAAGGAAACTCGGGTCTTCTTGAAAGAGAGAAAAAAAAAACAATACTATCTAGTATTACCCACCAATATTGGGTTCTATTTTACTATTAGATTCCTTTCTTTCTTTTTCCCTCTTTTACTATGTTTTTTTTTTCAAATTTTGATAATTTGGTATTCTAATAAAAAGTAAGCTTCTACAGATCCAAAGATGGAAAACAGTTATTTTTGCGCCGTTTCTATTTTCTGCAATCACAATACGTTCCCGAAATAAAGCAATTTTTGTTTGAACATACTAGCTGATATGGAACTTGTAAGAAAATTGTGTGACAAACGGATATAAGCAAAGAGAGGAGAAATCTAGAGGATTCGAAGACGTCACTAGTCGATAGAGTAGGGCTGAAGCTCACATACTACTACTGCTACTAACGACTTAACGCAGCACCAAGCCGCCCGTGGCCAACACAGCTACGTACGCTCCTCCGCCATCCTGATCTATTCAAAGCTTCCCTCTTTACACCCTCCCAGGAAGTTCCCATTTACTTTAAATCTTGCTTTATGACATCCTCCCACCCAAACCGCCGACAAACCTACTTTCCGTTAAGCCCTAGACGGTTGGCCGGAAAGGACGATCTTCGGCAATCTGTCACCCTTCATCTGCAAAAGTGCCGTAGCCATCTCAACCTTTCTCTCATTATAGGCCTAGAAAGCGGGATTGAACCACACTTTTCGTACAGCCTCTAATCTTGGTTTGCAGACTTATCTTCCTTTTCTCCCAAACTTTTTTAACTGTGAAAAAACACCGTGAACCTTGGCTATTTCATTTTTAACGTCTTCAATGCTCCCACTGTCTTTACTAATAATACTACCAAGGTAGGTGAAGCTTTCCACCTGATCAATATTTTCGTTGCCCAACTTCACCTTTTCAGCTTCAATTATTCCTAGCCTTAGGGACTTCGTGCTCTTTCAGACAAAATCCATCAAAATGATAAATATAAAGGGGGGTAGAAAACAACCCTGCTTAACTCCTGATTTAATACGAAACCAGCTGCTAACCTCATTATCACCTTTCTTATACAGCGGTTTAAATAAGGTTTTCCTAAAATCGCCAAGTACTTCCCCTTCTTCGAAAATCATATTCAAAATCTTCAGTAACTTATTTCTAACCTCAGAGCCACCATATTTAAGGAACTCGCTTACCACACTATCAGCACCTGGATCCTTATTATTTTTTAATTATTTTAATACTGTCGCTAATTCTTCTTCACAAAACAGATCTTCCTTTACATCCAAGGTATCACAAACTTTTTCATTTTTCTCTATATCTTTTCCTGCAACTCTATCTCGGTTTAGCAAAATCTCAAAATGTTCTGCCCATCTCTCTTTAACTCTTTCCTTATCACTAATTGTAACCCTGTTCCTATATTTAACTGGGACAAGTCCAGATTGACTACTCCCTCTAAATATATTAACATGCCAGTACAATATTTGACTATAATACCGTCTCAAATGATGCTCACATAGATGTATTTAACTTAAAAAAATAACCGTTTTGGAAGGACAGTCTTATGATTTGGATGATCTAAAAGTAAAAAATCAAAATTTTATTGGGGGACCTAAGAAGTTTTTGGGGGAGAGAGAGAGAGAGGGGGGGAGTGTATCTCCCAAGAAGTGTGGGGTAGATTCATTTGGTATTTTTTTGTTGTTTTTTTTAAATAATCTTTCTTAGGTGGGTTCTTGGGAGGAAAGGGTATTCTTTGAAGAGGGGAGGGACATAAAGGGGTACCTTTCATTGTTTGTAGACGTATGCCCGTTATTGCTGAATACTCTTGCGTATATATGTTATATGCCATTTTCAACACAAGGTTTTTCTGTATTTATTTTATTCATATTTTAGAAGCCAAAGAAGCACCATCACGGTCATGAACATTTCACTCAAATCGGTGAGAAAAATGCGATAGCTACAGTTGCATGGATGATTGTATTCGGCGATGGCTTGCATAATTTTATTGATGGCCTTTCAATTGGTGCAGGGTTTTCTGAATCCATAAACACGGGAATCAGTATTTCTGTGGCAGTTCTTTGCGAAGAATTACCGCACGAGCTTGGTGAGATTGTCTACATTTTCCTTTCAGTTTTATAAGATTTGAAAAAGAAGAAAAAGAAAACACACTGCTGAACACAAAAATGTGTTTAAACACTAGACAGAGCCAAGGCCACAATTTGAGCACACGTGATCTAAAATTGAACCGATCTTTCTTGTTTTTTTTTTTGTCTGTGTTGAGATTATTCTTTGACTATTACGAAATTTTACATGCGGGCCGGTAACCCATGTAGAGATGTAATCTAGGTTCCAGTCGTGACCTCGAATGGTGGTAGGATGGCTTACTCAATTTATCCTTACCCCTGATCCATGTGGCTATATTGTCTGGCTCTCTATCCCAATCCTGAAGTCTCAAATTTGAATGGATAGCTTTTTTTTCAGAAGGCATTAGTGGCAAATTTTTAGGTGCGTCTTCAAAAGTCAAAACAGTTTCCGTTGTCAGTATTTACACCTAAATGGCTGCTGAATAGGAAGCTAATGTTTTTATTTGTAAAAAACAAAACAGTCTTTTAAACCCTATTTTCAAGGAAGATCATCGTATTTAAGACGGAATTCTAGTATCATATTAATAATGTCTATATCATCGTTTCTCACCCCGGGAGGTTTTGGTCCCCATGAATTCCCTTTTTTTCAAACCAGTAAAAAGTCTTGTCTAGCGATGAAATTTACTTATTAAGTCAGACATCTAATTTTACACCATTCGGAGGGCTTAGTTCCCACCCACAACTTTTAGGAATGAACAAGCTCCCCCATTTTACTATTTAAAAGAGTTAAGTAATTTAACTGTTATGATATCAATGAATGTAAAGCTAACCTTTGGAATTTGCTTACGTTTAGATGATAAGGGCCAGAAACGTCACTGGTTTTTTTGAGCGAATGAGCTAAAGCCTGTTAAAGAATTTGTTAAAAGCTCCGGTGGCAAAATCTGCGATATCGGGCTTTAATCAAATGTGTAGCAATGGTTTTTCGGCCTCAAATAACCGTTCACTTTATTCTTCAGAGAACTGTTGTTAATTGTTTTTCTTTTTTTTTACTTTAATTAGAGAATTACCCAAGATAAAGAATTGATTTTACTCCTAAACGTTTTCTTGCTTCATTTAATAGACTGAGCTCTTTAATGCCCATTCATAATGAGATTTTACTAATATCTAGGTTTAGCTAGCGCAAATTAAGAGTCAAATTTAATTTTTCACAGTTTTTTTTTTTTTTTTTTTTTTTTTTTTTTTTTTTTTTTTTTTTTTTTTTTTTTTTTTTTTTTTTTTTTAGCAAATCAGAAAATTCTATGAAAGATCTGATTGGCTAAAAATAGTGCTAGCTAAATCTCAATATTATTAAAATCTCACTACGAATGGGCCTTAGTGAAAACAGAGAGTAATGTTTGGGAAATCTAAAAATTGTTTGAAAAACCTAAAAATTTTAAATTTAAAAGCTGCTTAATTTAGCATTATTCTTAGAACAGAGGCAATAAAGGTTTTTTTTGTTTAAAATTGTTAAAAAAAACAAAAAAAAAACTGTTAACTGTTTAATACATTCAGAAGATGAAACCGCAATGATATGAATGAATTTATATTCACCCCGTCAGATTTACTTTCAACTTGGTAATGAGGGCCAGAAGCTTCACCGTGATTTGTAGACTGAATGAGCTGAAAACCTACTAAAGAATTTACTCAAAGTAATGAAAGCTGCACCGGTAATAAAAACTTGGTAATGAAATTTGGTAATAAATTTGGTAATGAAAGCTGCACCGGTAATAAAAACCAGGGCGTCACGCCTTGAACAATAATGAAGAAGATGAGTTAACTAAAAGTGCGGGTAGTAAATTCTGTAGTAAAAACTGAGCTGGTAGTAAAAGTGAAGGTGTTGTGTTTTGAACAAACGTGGCGGTGATGACTTTACCAAAAGTGCTGGTTGTAAATTCTGTAGTAAAGACTGTGCTGGTAGCAGCGCTGGTTGTGAAAGTGAGGGCGTTGTGTTTTGAACAAACGTGGCACTAATGACTTTACTAAAAGTGCTGGTTGTAAATTCTGTAGTAAAGGCTGCGTTGGTAGTGAAAGCGAGGGTGTCATACCTTGAACAAATATGGCGATGATGACTCGGTCTCAATTAACGTTTTACTTTGTTCTTCGGTTTTTTTTTTTTTTTTTTTTTTTTTTTTTTTTTTTTTTTTTTTTTAGTAAATCTGTAGTAATTCTGTAGTAAAGGCTGCGTTGGTAGTGAAAGCGAGGGTGTCGTACCTTGAACAAATATGGCGATGATGACTCGGTCTCAATTACCGTTTTACTTTGTTCTTCGGAGTTTTTTTTTTTTTTTTTTTTTTTTTTTTTTTTAGTAAATCTGTAGTAATTCTGTAGTAAAGGCTGCGTTGGTAGTGAAAGCGAGGGTGTCGTACCTTGAACAAATATGGCGATGATGACTCGGTCTCAATTAACGTTTTACTTTGTTCTTCGGAGTTTTTTTTTTTTTTTTTTTTTTTTTTTTTTAGTAAATCTGTAGTAATTCTGTAGTAAAGGCTGCGTTGGTAGTGAAAGCGAGGGTGTCATACCTTGAACAAATATGGTGATGATGACTCGGTCTCAATTAACGTTTTACTTTGTTTTTTTTTTTTTTTTTTTTTTTTTTTTTTTTTTTTTTTTTTTTTTTTTTTTTTTTTTTTTTTAACTTTTTTATTCTTACTAAAACAATAAGAGCTTAATTATTTCTAAAAGTTTTTCAATTTCAATGGTAATGATCGAAAATATACAGCCAAGTGTTCATGTAGTATAATTAAAATCCTTTTTCATATGCCTCGGGGCATATGAAAAAGGATAAAATAATTTTATCTGGTAACTCTTTATATTTTAATGGGTGCAGCTCTATTTTCTGAATAATGTAAAGCTAAACGGACGAATTTCTTCGTCAGACAATCTTTTTTTTTTCTTAAGCAGAAAATTAGAGAATCAAACAGTTCGTGGTAACGAACTGTAAGTAAGGAGCGACCCGGCTCAATGGTAACCGAAACTCTAGAAAACGGTATTTTGATACAAATAGATACATCAAAAGAATCAGATTTTAATGCTGATTTCAAATATATAAGTTTCATCAAGTTTAATTCTACCCATCAAAAGTTAGGCGCCTGAGAAAATTTGGCTGATTTTCGAAAAAAGGAGGAAAGACCCCCTAAAAGTTATAGAACCTTAATGAAAATCACACCATCATATTCAGCGTATCAGGGAACCCTACTGTAGAGGTTTCAAGCTCCCATCTACAAAAATGTGGAATTTTGCATTTTTTGCCAGAAGAAAGATCACGGGTGCGTGTTTATTTGTTTGTTTTGTTTTTTTTTTTTTTTTTTGTTTTTTTTTCCCCAGGGGTGATCGTATCGACCCAGTTGTCCTAGAATATCGTGGAAGGGCTCATTGGAATGGAAATTAAAAGTTCTAGTGCCCTTTTTAAGTGACCAAAAAAAATGGAGGGCAACTAGGCCCCCTCCCACGCTCATTTTTTTCCCAAAGTCACCTGATCAAAATTTTGAGATAGCCATTTTGTTCAGCATGTTCGAAAATATAATAAGTATGTCTTTTAGGATGACTTAATCCCCCAAAATTCCCGGGGGGAGGTCTGAAAGTTATGAACTTTACCCAATGTTAACATATAGTATTGGTTATTTGGAAGTATACAGACGTTTTCAGGGGAGATTTTTCCCGGTAGTGGGGGAGGGGTGGGTGGGTCGGGGGTTATGTGGGAGGATATTTCCATGAAGGAAGTTTTCATGGGGGAAGGGACATTGCTATGAAGGGGACGCCGGACTTCCCAGCATTATTTAAAAAAAAATCAGAAATTTAATATAAAAAAACAAGTATTTCAACTGCAATAGCAGCAACATCGAAACTTCAAACGAACAGAAAATATTACATATATGATTGGGTTCACCCCGTAGTCAATACCTCGCTCTTTAAGCCAAAGATTTTTTAGTACTTTCATAAGAGCTATTTATTCTAATTAACGGCCTTTGTGATTAAGCGGTCATCAAGGAGGCACAGTTGTGCCTCTATAAAGAGGCGACCCACCACAATGTTAAGCGATTTCAGGTCCTAGAGGTCGCAGAGAGACGGCGGTAATCGCATTTTGTAGCCCAAGCTCAAACTAAGAAACTTGCAAAATTTCATCCTCCTCCGACTTTATCTTCATGGGGTAAACTGGGCCGGAAGTTTGGACCCTCCCACCACAGCCCCCCTTTAACGTTGTCCGATTGGGCTGAAATTTAGAAGTTAAGCTTTCCTAGGGCCCGGGAGCTTATCCTCGAAATTTCAACTCAATCCGATCACTCCTTCCCTGTTTTCAAAAAACCAAATATAGCCACTTAAAATTCATTTCTTTTTTTTTTCTTAGCCACGCCTACAGGCCACACAGTGGCAACGGATCCGGTTGAATGAGGACTCATTCGAAGCAGAATTCGACCTGTTAGGGCCTTTTGATATTTTCAGACCGAAAAAAAATTATCCCCCGAATTTACATTTACGAAAAACCTTGTTTTCCTATATTAGCCCATGTTAATTTTTCCGACCACAACCCCCCTTTAACGTTGTCTGATCGGGCTGAAATTTGAAGGTTAATCTTTCCTAGGGCCTGGAAGCTTATCCTCGAAATTTCAGCTCAATCTGATCACTCCTTCCCTGTTTTCCAAAAACCAAATATCAAGTTTTTGGGAATTTGCTTGCGTCGAAAATAGCTTCCATATACTAAAAAACAATTACTGTTGTGTCTGTATAGTCTAGCGGTTACACTCCAGACTTTCAGGCGGAAAACCCGGGTTCGATTCACCATCAGAGCAATTTTTTTAATACTGAATTCAAACTTTAAAAAAAAACCCAGTTTCTTTTTTAAATTATTTGAAAAAAATTACGTTTTCTAAAGAGTTAAAGAGGCTGAGTTACAAGGAGCAATAATAAGTAATAAACTGTACAAAAACGTGCAGAAATTATTTGAAAAAAAACTACGTTTTTCTAAAGAGTTAAAGAGGCTGAGTTACAAGGTCGAACCTTAAAACGTACAGGGATTAGGAGGCACAGTTGGGGGGCTGCCGCCCCCCAAACCCCCCGCTTTCGCAGCCTTTAAATAAAAAAAAAAGTTTTTTAAACTGAAAGTAAGGAGCGACATTAAATCTTAAAACGAACAGAAATTATTCCGTATATGAAAGAGGCTGTGCCCTCCTCAACGCCTCGCTCTTTACGCTAAAGTTTGACTTTCTCACAACTCTTTTTTTAAACAATAAAAACTTTAGCGTAAAGAGCGAGGCGTTGAGGAGGACACAGCCTCTTTCATATACGGAATAATTTCTGTTCGTTTTAAGATTTAATGTCGCGCCTTACTTTCAGTTTAAAAAACTTTTTTTTTATTTAAAGGCTGCGAAAGCGGGGGGTTTGGGGGGCGGCAGCCCCCCAACTGTGCCTCCTAATCCCTGTACGTTTTAAGGTTCGACCTTGTAACTCAGCCTCTTTAACTCTTTAGAAAACGTAGTTTTTTTCAAATAATTTTTAAAGAATTGGAACAAAATTCGAACTTTCGCTTAAAGAGCAAGGTATTGACTAGGGGGCGAACCCCCTAATAAACAAATTAAAAATATATGAATATAGAACTTCGTTACGTAAGTTAATTCGTAAGTTACGTATATTTATTACTAAGAAAAACGTTCGTAAATAAAATTAAACAAGTTTCGAGAAAGCCATTTAACTAAATAAAAGTAAATTAATATGAAAATTTTGTTTTAGTTATTCATGTACGGTGAGCCAAGATCAAAACCTGCATTTATTCAAAAACGTTCAAAAATTAAATAAAAAAACAAGTTTTTTAAACTGAAAGTAAGGAGCGACATTAAAACTTAAAACGAACAGAAATTTTTCCGTATATGAAAGGGACTGTCCCCTCCTCAACGCCTCGCTCTTTATGCTAAAGTTTGACTCTGTCTCACAACTTTATTTTTTAAAACAATAAAAAACTTTAGCGTAAAGAGCGAGGCGCTGAGGAGGGGACAGTCCCTTTCATATACGTATATTTATTACTAATAAAAACGTTCGTAAATAAAATTAAACAAGTTTCGAGAAAGCCATTTTACTAAATAAAAGTAATTAATATGAAAATTTTGTTTTAATTATTCATGTACGGTGAGCCAAGATCAAAACCTGCATTTATTAAAAAACGTTCAAAAATTAAATAAAAAAAACAAGTTTTTTTAAACTGAAAGTAAGGAGCGACATTAAAACTTAAAACGAACAGAAATTATTCCGTATATGAAAGGGGCTGTCCCCTCCTCAACGCCTCGCTCTTTACGCTAAAGTTTGACTCTGTCTCACAACTTTATTTTTTAAAATAATAAAAACTTTAGCGTAAAGAGCGAGGCGTTGAGGAGGGGACAGCCCCTTTCATATACGGAATAATTTCTGTTCGTTTGAAGTTTTAATGTCGCTCCTTACTTTCAGTTTAAAAAAACTTGTTTTTTTTTATTTAATCTAATAAACATCCAGTATAGGTTCTAAAAAAAAATCTGACATGGTTTCTTAATAAAAGCTTAAATCATAATAAAAATTGAACAGCCATTCTACCTCAGATCCTATTTCAATAACAAAACTGGGGGTGCTATTGTGGCTAAAACTTGGCAGCAGAAGTTTGTTAGGAATATTGGACGTTCAAGTCCAGCTTATTTAGACAAATATAAAAGGTGAATTAATCAACCTTGTTTTGCTTCTGTAAAAGGTAACAGCTTAAATTAGAACTAAATAAAGAAAACGTGTCAAATTTAGTATTTTTATTATTATTTTTTTAATATTTGAAAACTCAACTCGACTATATTAGAAGTTTACTTCAGTTTTTAGAATTTAATATTTAACCAATTTTTTCCTTCCTTCTCGATATAATTATTTTTATGTAAACAAAATTTATGCCAAGAAATGTATTTTAGACATAGTCACTTCTGAAGACGAATTTGTGCAAAAAATACATAATTTTAAAGACGAGCATAATCTCCAGAGATCGTACATGTTATCAATAAATTCTTGCCCTTTTAAAACTAGCAAGACATACTTTGGGTGTAACTGAAGACCCTGCACTTTAGGTAATTTCTGCTTGTTTTAAATTCGAGTCATTGTCCTGAATTACCTGCACTTTAACTGAATTACCTGCAATTAACATAAATAAATAAAATAAATAAAATATATAAATAAATAAATAAAATAAATAAAATGATAAAATAAATAATAAATAAAATAAAAAGTTGAAAAAATAATTTAACTTTGGTTTTCTAATGGATTTTATTTATTTAGACAAAAAGTCTGGTGACGACAACAGCAACAACAACAGCGACCACAACAAAACAACTAAGTCCAGCGTTGCCTAGCAAAACCATTTAGTGAATTCTAAAAAGCTAAATACTGATATGAACATGAACAAAGAATGTTGTTAAGTTATAAAGCTATCTTATATAAGACGAATTTGTGCAAAAAATACATAATTTTATTATGCATATAGGATTGGCTGGGTGAAAATACCAATATGTGAGCTCAATTTTTGTTGGTACCCCCCCCCCCCCAAAAAAAAAAAAAAAATTCGTATCCACCCACTGTCATTGTCCTCGCTTTCAGTCAAGAAAAATTAGGTTCATTATCTGTTTACTCTAGAGTTCATCTTGTGAAGAGTCCTTATTACCCAATCCCATTTTGCTAGCATATCACTGCTATTATGGCAGCATAATTATGGCTGCTATTATGGCTGCTATTATTGCTAGCATAACATCTGCTATTTATGGCAGGTTTCTACATTTCGTTTAGATTTCTAGATTTCTCTCTAGAAATCTAGGGAAATAATTGTAGGATTCTAATTTTTAGTTATTATGACTCAAAATTACTCTCAAAGATCCCCAGTCTAGAAATTCTTTGCTGGTGCTCCAAGAAAAGCTTGCTGGGGGGGGGGGGGGGGTCCACGGCTCTGCCCCATTTTCTGAAATTTAAAAATATACACTTTAATTGTGTAGTGGCGATAAAATATATTTGGCACATGTGGTGGTACAGCCGATTCTTTGTCTAAGACAAAGAGCTGATAGCTTAAAGGCTCCATAGCTTAAAGGAAAAAATTATATCGAATTCTAGTTCCATGATTTAAGGTTACTAAGGTAAGATAAAGGTAAGACCCACCTATCTGTAATATGATGGATGAGAAAATTGTCGTCCCAATTTTACTACAACTTCTTCCACAACATTAATCCTTTCTACAAGGATTAATATACTTCGCTTTGCCTTGTATACTTCGGCTTTTTTCTAGATTAACCGTTTGCTAAAAATTTTGAGACAACATGCAAATTTGTTAAATTTGTTTGTTAAGTCAGAGTTCTAACTTGGTTTCACGGCAAATATATGCTTTCGTTTTTAAGATTTTGGTACTTACGCATGTGTGTGGGTTAGGGTGGGGGGCTTCAGCCTGGGGAATGACACGAATTAGCATGCAAGTCATGCAATATTTTCCATTTTGATTTTCGTTTAACAATGGCAAGCTTTAAAATAAATCAAAGGTCTGTGAAAGTTAGATTTTTTCTTTTAACTTCCTATGAATCCTTCTATCGTAATTCTTTCATTATTGCTCGTACTCCTGAAATAGCATTATGCCACTTCATTTAATCAGTGATGGTAAAAACTAAAAAATAAATGTTTTTAGTAGTGTTTTGTAAGTAATTTTGACTCTGAAAAAGAGCAATAGAACTTCTGATTACCAAAGAGCCCTCTCCGAAGTTTATACGACCACCCTTTCTATAAAAACCTTGTATGCTCCCAGGGTATAACTTACAACCCCTTGCCCTAAGGGCTGTGAGGGGGGGGGGGTCATCCTCAAAGACATAATATTCTGGCCTTTCAACTATGCTGAACAAAATGGCTGCCTAAAATTTATCATCGGGTTTTCCAAGAAAAAGAATTTCATTTGTCATTCTATGAGCTGAAAATTCGACTCGTAATAAAATGTTAGACTCACAAATTTTCGAGTAACTATTTTATTTATTAGTATATTTTTATTTCTCTTTTAGTATTTATATGAGTTAGCTGCATAAAAATACTGCTTCAAGACGTTTTTATTGTCAGGTTAAGGTCATATAAATAAGGTTTTAGTCACCAATACAACTTGGGATCAAAATACGCATATTCCCCATCGAAAGGCTCCATGAATTTGGCTTATGACTTTTAATTTCTTCTTCTTCTTGATAAAGGTGACTTTGCCGTCCTGCTAGCGTCAGGAATGTCAATGAAACAGGCTCTTTGGTACAACTTTCTATCAGCTTGTACATGCTACGTAGGACTAGCTGTTGGGATCATGCTCGGTGAAGTGGAAGCGTCTGTGTATATATTTGCATTGGCTGGCGGAATGTTCCTCTACATTTCACTGACAGATATGGTAAGCTTTGTTTATGTTGAGCTGCAAATTCCAGTTTTTTTTCTTTTGTTTACTCACAATATAAAAGGTGTTCAATAAAATATATATTATTGAAAACAAATACATTTTAAACGTTTCTCTTCTATAACGTTAATACAGCCAAAATTGCTGATGCTTTCAGGCGAAAATCAACTTATATTAAACTGTAATTCTACATTTCGTTGGTTCTTTTTGGTAACCTTGTTTAGTAAGGGGATTATCTTTTTTTGGATGTTATGACAAGTAAAAACACACAGCTCGAAATAAAAATTATTTTCAATAAAGTGCAGATGGCGTTCTGGTCTTTCGAAGGTGTAGAGGTTGTTAGTCCTACTCCTGTTTCTGTTTGTTTTAAGTCTGTGTTGAGTATTATAATTTTTTTTTTCCTTTTCTTTTAGTGATATATGTTCGCTTCACGCTTGAATTACTATCTGAATTCATAACTACTCGTCTTTGGTTTATTGTAGCCCTTTACTTTTCTTTGAAAAAACTTCTTCTGTTGAATATAATTAACCTTTATTTATTTGGATGTTTTTGATTGCTTTGTACTAAAAATAACTTAACTGATTAAGGTAGAAACACGCGTTTATCTCCAAAGCGATATTTTGACATTTCCGTTATTTATAAAAAATCTAACAAATGATCTAACACAAAATTAAATCTAACACAAAAAAAAGTATAAAATAAAACAGCTATGTTCCATTCGAGTTAATTCTTCTTCTTCTTCTTATTTGGATTTAGATGGAGAGGCTTTCGCATAATCTTATCTGGGCCCTGCAGTGTGTTTCTACAGCAGAGTTCATCTCTGCGTCCTATTTTACCAAACCGAGGTCAAACCCATTGCGCCATTACAGGACTGAGTTAATTCTAGTATAAACTCAGTCTTCAATATATTAATATTTTAGTAGTCTATGTGCTTTGTGCTATCGCTACTAACAGCTCCCAGCAGCACACCAAGGTAACTGAGGTCAACACAGTTGTGCACGCTCTCAATCTACTCAAAACTTACTCTTCACTTCTCCCTTACTTCTTCAGAACATGTTTTAGTATTAATATCTAGTTAGTGTTTTCCATTCGAGTCAATCCGGTTTTTCCTTCGTCTACATGGTTTTTTTTGTTGAACGAGCGTTTGTTTTTGACCTAACTTAACTACTTTTTAACTAGTTAACTATTACGTTAAACATTTAACCACGCAACTAATTTTTAACTTAACTACAGAAAATATTTTCTAATATTCATAATATTCAATATGCCCAAACCCTACCATAAGTCAAATCTGTCAATAAAAAAAGGTCATTTTTATGGAAGCCATGGGTTTCTTCTTGATTTTACCGTCACACTTGCATTTCAGAAGCGAACAATTAAAATGGCAAAAAATTAGTTTGGAAAGCCAAGTGTTGTTACCAACACTAATATGTTCTTAATTTTTATTTACTAATACCATGTCTTCTTATTTTTTGTCAGATTCCTGTTACACGTAGATAACTGCTGTTTCAAGTTTCCATATTTTCTAGTTTAAAAAATTATGCCTTAATTCTTGACTGTGATTGGTCTATCAAAGTTTGTATGCTTGAAAGTTGAAAAATGTTCAACTTGCGAAATTATTAACAGTGTGGCGTGCATATTGGCGCTGTAGGCGTGCGTAATTTTGGCTTCATCGACAAGTGTGACCATTATGTGGTCGCTTGACCTACAGGTGGTATAAAAAATGAGCTGACTTCGTCAGCTAATAATATTAACTCTTCTTATCTTTGGTCAGATTCTTGTTACAGATAGAAAAACTGTTGTTTCAAGCTTCCATATATTTTAGTTTGAGAAAATTGTGCTTTAACCGTTGACTGATTTGTCAATAAATATTCTTATGCTTGAAGGTTGAGCAATGGCTAACTCAAGAATTATGAATGGCGTGTATTTTTGGTGCTGTAGTCATGTGTACTTACTTATACTTAGTACCTTCCACACCGGTTGGCGCATAAGGTGACAACGGTGCCTCTCCAGGACGACCTCTGAAGAGCTTGCGGCCACAGGTGAAGCAAAGATGTACCTGCCAATGTAGCCTCCCTCTCTAGGCATCGGCCAAGCGATGCTTTTTGCCGTCCACGCCTTATAGTGATGGGGGGAACCCACAAAAACATCAAGAGGGAGCCTGTCAAAACCCATGCGGAGCATATGGCTCCAATACCGCCATCTACTACTTTGAATTCTCAATGGTTGTAATTTTGTTGTACGTAATTTTGATTTTATCGACCAGTGACCATAACGTGGCTTGGAGCATTATATTTAATGGTATCAGATATAATGATGATGTTTGATACTGTGATTGTATTGTTTTTATTGCAAGTTCACCACGTTGGTAATCTTGATAGTAGTTTAATTTAATCTTTTCTCAAGATTGGATCTCAATTTGTGAATATCTATAAAGAGAAATATGTGTAAATGAAGGTAAAGTGTGGAGTACCACAAGGATTAGTTTTCGGACTCCTGTTATTGCTGGATTATATAAAAAAAAAAAAAAAAAACTGAAAAAACATGCTATTTATTTAACGAGCTATGTAAACAACACTCTTAGCTTGGGTGTTAGAGTAGCGATTATGTTTTTAGCAGTTCTCGGACTGCTGTTATTCCTTGATCATAGAAATTACCTGAATAAATGCTTAAGTATAATATCACGGGAGTTTTTTACACAACACTGAATGTCCTAAATTGTCCCTCTCTAATTTTTCTGATAATGATAAACGTTTCATTCTTGCCGTTAAGACGGAAGGCGATCCGATTCTCAAATTATATCCAAAGTGGGAATGTAGCACCATGAACGGTGGATGTCTATGAATTTTCTTTCTGAATGAAAGAAAAGACAGCTACTATCCATGGGAAAGGAGTATTAAGCTCGACGTTGGTACCCATCAAATAACTTGCGCTGGTAAACAACTTAAAAACAAGAGAAAAAAAACTCAAGATGAAGGAAAGAGGCGGGAATACGGCCTGGATAGAAAAAGGTAAACTAAAAACAACGCGGGTATTTCGCCGCATTATAAAACATGGCGTCTTCAACGCTAAGAACAAAGACAAAATCTAAACTAACCTAAAATTAAATAAACTCTAAAAGTAAGAAAAAAAAAATATATACAATTGAAATATGATGGGGTTAAAGTTGACGAGTGTGTCAGTATCCGAGTTCAGACCGACTGTATTGGTTGAAAATTGTCAGAAATGTCGAAATACTGCGGAAGTCTAAACATTTTTTTTCCTTTAGAGTTTCAAGAGGGCTTTATTTTTCTCTGGTTCCTTCATATTTGCTGTATTGCAGAGTGTTTAGTCAGCTACGAACACTAGATAGTTAACTAGTGATGACAATCCTGAATTAGACCGTACAGACTATGGGTTCAGAATAATGCCGCTTTATTGATTAATACTAGGTTTGAGAATCCCCCCCCCCCCAAGAATTTTTGTCCGAATCCAAGAATTCTTGAATTAAAACGTAACAAAAATGCACATAAATGAATTTTTTAATGCGTTTTTTAAAAGTTTTTTTGTACCCACCTCCCGAACAAAACAATCCCCCCTCCGAATAGAAATCCTGGATACGTCCTTGTAGATATCAATAGAAAAAATTCAAAGAGCTGACTTTGAATGCCAGTCATGAGTTTAGCGTCTGGTCAACAACTCTAGTTCAAATCAAACGCAAATGCAACAACTGGACATATCCATTCTCAAAGAAAAAAAAAAACCTTTCTAGAAACCTTTCTAGAAGTACCCGACCATTATGAGGACTGAAAGCCCAAACTGTCGAGTGAAGCAAGGCATCTCGGCCTGTAAAGTGAAGATTTGTTAACCGATTGGTAGCGAGGTGTTTGTTTAATGGTTGCAGTGATACCTGCAACCTAGTAAAGAACGAACCACGGGACGTAGTAACCAAAATTTTTAAAAACGCGTTTTGAAATTTTGTGTGTTATAGGAAAAAAATTCCATTTGCAGCTGATTCATGAATGATAACTATTATCTCGACTAGTTTTAATAGTAAACGTTTGTTACAAAAGCCAACATGAAAATCTCAAAAATAGGCTGAAACTCCTTGAAAACGGAATCGAAATTATAAATACACCATTAGGATTGCCATTGCCAAAAACTCTATGGGAAACTTACAGCCCCCCCACCTTGATCAACAAAGAATGTCACTTTTTTGCATGGGTAGCACTGTTGTGTCCTCTTTTTTTTGTCGCCGCCAGCGGGAAACGGGAACATCATGGAGAGTTGTTGAAGCGCTCGTTTTGAAAGTAAATTACACAATCTACGTGTTTTTTTAAGGAACAAAGCATAATTTTTACAAAAAAAAAATGCCAAAAAAATTTTTTTTGCATTAAACAAAAAATTTGTTTTGCATAAAAAAAAAAAAGTTTTTTTTTTACAAAAAAAAAAAAAAAAAACTGGATCTGTATGTATCAGGAGCCGATGTAGTAGGATCTTTTCTTGTCAAGAGCTTGCAAAGCCGGCTAGTAAATAGCTTTTAATTTTTCGCACTAAACATTTTTGGCAGGATACAAGAAGTCTTTTGATTAGCTTGTTTCTTCGGTTAAGTTTTTCTTATTAATAAAAATCAGGTAATATTCTGCTTCTTGTGTCAGGAAAAAGAAGTAATAATAACAAGTGAAGCGAACATTAATGAATAAAATAATTTCAGGTGCCAGAGTTGAATGAAGTTGCCGAAGAAGCAAGCAAAGAATCGTTAGTTAGTGCTTTAAAAGTTCTGGCTCTTCAAAATTTGGGAATATTTATTGGAATTGCTGCATTGTACACGCTTGCCAAATTTCAAGACAGCATTCAGATTAGCTTCTGAATTAGTGAGAATAAAGTGTGTTAGACGTTTAAATCGAACTACCTGGGTGACCTCAAACTATTTTTGTTACTGTTAGTTATTTGACAGGTTTTACAATTTAATTTGAAATTATTTACTCGGAGTTTGCACTTTAAGTTTGACATGAAAAATATGGTGATATTATTTTTTTGTTAATACAGTGTCGCTAACATGATACTTAGTTTCATGTTAGGTTTTAGAAGTGAATTTGAAAGTTTGAACAACCATGCTCATCTTAACCTGTAAAGTATCTCTTACGCCCCCCCCCCCCCTCCCGCCTTATCCCACCCAATTACAGCTGCTTAGTCCATGTCTACCTACAATGAATTTTGTGGTCCATATAGTGAAAAATCCTAAAAATCTATTAGTCCTCAACCCCCCTCCCTAATCGATTTGCTTTACCCCCGAGGGGCATGCCCAAGGTTGCAAAAAACCCCTCGATATAGTGACTTCCTGGTTTCATTTTAGACCGTTCTTTAACCGTTGTTGATTAGCAGGATAGAGTGTGCGTTCTTGCAAACAACTATTGTTGGATAAATTTTGTTTCTTTTTCTTGTTTTGCTTGTTGAAATTTAATTTGAATTAATTTTGCTTTTTGTTGAATTCAATTTGAACTAATTTTCTTTTCTTGTTTTGTTAGTTGAAATTTAGTTTGAATCAATTTTGCTTTTTATACATACTGAAGTCTAGTCCATCCTCATAGAGCGTATTGAAGTCACTTCTTTTGACAGGGCGTGAAGCAGGGCTCCGTATGGCGATTTATCCTGTGTTGTTCTGGATAGTTGTCCAATGTGTTGAAGAAAGAGTATTCAAACCGCCTCCTTCAATGGTCAACCATAATTGTCCCCTATTTATGGTTCCTTTAAGTGTTGTATATTTAGGGGGCGTGGGTGCCATTTTTTGAAACAACAAGCCGCGCAAGCCATTTTATCTTCATTTATGATTATAAGAAAATGTTGTAGTAAATAGTGGGCGTTTTCAACTTCAAGAAAGGGGGATTGTCTAGGCCGTATCTAGGATTTTGTTCGGGGTGGGGTATGGCTGGGGGGGGGGGGGGGCGTTAAAAAACTTTGAAAAACGCATCAAAAATTTGTTTATGTGCATTTTTTGTTATGTTTTAACTTTTACTTTTAATTGGAGAGAATTTTTTTCTGGGGGGGGGTATTAAACCCATTCCCCCTGGATACGGCCTTGAGGAGTATATTGTCTTACGAAAATTGTAATTTCCATATCGAATTTTAATATTTTGTAAATTTCGTTTTGGTAAATTTCATAAGTTGCGTTAATAGTAATTATTTCTGATTTTTTGAAAGTGATAAAGTTATTTTTTTTTTTCTTTTGTTTACTTAATGTCAAGTTTTGCAAGAATTTTCGACGTAATAAACTTGTCTACAAATTGCTCAACGAGTTACTGAAGTCGTATTAAGTAGATGGCACTTTTCGTTATGTGACGTGACACATGATTCGAAAAAAAATGAATGTAATTCTTTGGACCACAGAGAATTAGTGATGATACTGTTAATATTTGAAATTATTAACTTTGAGCGCAATGCACCTAGGAATGAGTCACATTAGAAGTGCTTTTATGCGATAAAATCTATTCTTGAAGGAAGAAGAGGGAGTTTCATTTCGGTACATTTCATTTCATTTCAGTCATCAACTGTCATAGGAAAATGTCAGTGGAAGGCTAAAAAAATTCCTATTAAGGGCATATCCAGGATTTTCGTTTTTTGGGGGGGGGGGGGGGTTGTATAAAAAAATTACAAAATGCATCAAAAGTTTGTTTAAATATATTTTTTTTTATCTTTTCACGGATTTGACAAAAACTGCTGGGGGAGGGGTTCAAATCAGGGAACATCCCCTGGATACGGGTTTGTGCACATGGTAATTCTTATAAAATATAATTCGCTTATTTCTTAACGAGTTACTCTTTTAGATTATTAATTAGTAATTTCGAAACGTTTTAATTAGTAATATAGGAATTCAATTTATTTACTTCTAATTGTTAAGTAAAATGAATAGCTGAGTGAAAGAAACAGATTTTGCTCTTGGAGGAGGAAAGTACTTTAATTTATAGGACATTATTAAAATTTACATATAATACTACAAAAAACTTAGAAGGAAAGATGTTTGAGTATAGATCGTAGTTAAATTAATTTGAATATTTTTGCTTTTACGCAAATTGTAACACGTTAAGATTAAATGAGATTACTCAATTGAGGTTTTTTATGATTAATTCATATGGTGTTAGATTAATTGTAACACGCATTGTAAAAGTCTCTATTTACTAAGGACTCCATGGAATGTTGTTGAAAAGATCAATTCTATATGCAATCAATTATTTTTTGCATATATTGAGATATTTCAGCGCTCTGACGTCTATGATGTCGCCTCTTAACTGAAGAATTATCCATTGATATACGATATAGGACAATATATATGATAATCTTAAAAGTGGGTGATAAGATATTAAATTGAAGGGAGATATTTTTAATTTTTTACGGAAAGTTTTGACAGAAAAGTTCTTTTTCCCCAAAAGACACCTCAGGCTAAAATTTCGAAAATCTGTTGCTTTCTTTTCCAAAACTGCTGTATCGTGTTTGAAAAAGAGGATAAAAAAATATGAATTTTTTAGCCACAAATTATCCCGTTTGAGGTTTAACGTTAGAACTTCTTTGATGTTCAATGGGCGGAAACTCTTTCTTTTTTTTTCTTTTTTTTATTTTGCACTGTATAAAGAAAAATATTGTTTACAAACAATTAATCTTTAAGATTTTCTTCATTCACATTGTCTTCTAACCTTTTTTTTTGGGGGGGGGGGGGGATTTAGGCCACTTTTTAGTTGTTTTAAAGCAATCTGGATTAGGAATGAACCCTAAACTAGCTGAAATACAAATTTACTACTTATCAAATCAAATGCTTTCACACCAAATCGCCTTGGGTTTTCCACCCTCTCAGTGGTTTTAAACTAAGAACTAAGTTTTTTAAATAATATATAAGCCTCATAGAGCAACTGGGGAATGGGGTGTCTTCATGAAAAAGAAGGGCAAGAAGAAACTTCCCATCAAGACCTTTGCCCTGTATACACCTCCCTTGTTGTCCTTGGATCTTATTAAAACCCAGTCATTTTTATTTTAATAAAACATATTACTACCTATTAACACGTTTTAAAAACGTGTTTAAGCAGGTTTAAACACTTCAACTCGAGGTTTTCTTGGCCGTTATAATTACATTATGAGACGAAAATTCTAAACGGGTCAATGCAATGAGCTAAGTTAAAAATTATGCAGATTGTCGTGTACATTTTTAGAAGACGTGGATTTAGATTTGGTTTGAAGAAGAAGTATTTGATTGTCCATTAAGATTTTTCTATCCAGGAGTGTGTTCCCGGTGGAGATTACAGTTTAATACGTATTTACTTCAAGCTTAGTACGAATGAACTGTGAAGCTGCAACCGTTCATTAACCATTGCCTTAATGCACATTATAATTACTATTAAGATCTGAGTAATTTTAAGGAGTAATAATTAAAACATGAGAGTTAATTCCTTAATACTCATAATTTGGTCATTTGCCTCCATCTTTCCCAATTCGATGATGATTGCGCAGAAGTTAATAGATTAAAGGTGTTAGTAAACCGTATTCACTAAAATTTAATACGAAGTTATTTTTCGATCTTTCGAATTGTTAAGTCACCCTCACGTGTAAAAAAACTGTCATTTTTATTAAATATTATTAACTTTTTTTTTACCTGGAACCTACGAGCCTCCAGTTCTTTTTGTCGAACCTTCGGTTGTGAATGAATTTGTATTTCATATTTTTCGTTTTAAGTCAAGGTTTTTTTTTATTCCTAACTTAATTATTATTAATATGACGTAAATACAATTATAACGTAACTCATTTTACGTAGTTCATTTTATCTTTTACTTAGTAATGACATTACAGCTATCTAACTTTGCTTGATTGAAATCGATAACAACCAACAAATTACATAAAAGGATTGGCTGCTTTGCAGTTTCTAGTTGCTGTTCAGTGAAACACTATTATTTTTATTATTTCTTGTTTCATATTCCCTGTACTTCCGTGTTGTTTTTGTAGCTCTTAATTCAAATGATGGAATACTTTATTGTTTGATACTACCTGCGGAATGATTTTACTATATAAATATAATTATATATATAATATATATATACATATATTCGAAGCGAAAGCGACAAAGTATACTATGCATTTATTTAAGAACTGAATTTTGGTTACTGAAGGACTATTTTATATGCAATAAATAAATTCATTAAATTTTTTACATAATTATATAATATAGATATATAGAAATATATATATATATATATATATATATATATATATATATATATATATATATATATATATTATATATAATATAATATATAATATATATATATATATATGTACAATTATATACATATATAATACAATTACATATATATAATATATAATTATATACAGTAATTATATAATATAGACATATACATAATATATACATAATACATAATATATATATATAATATATATATATATATATATATATATATATATATATATATATATATATATATATTATATATATATATATATATATATATATATATATATATATATATAATATATATATATATGTACAATTATATACATATATATACAATTACATATATATAATATATAATTATATACATAATTATTAAATATACATATACATAATATATACATAATACATAATTATATATATAATATATATATCTATATATATATTATATATATATATATATATATATTATATATATATATATATATATATATAGATATATATATATATATATATATATATATATATATATATATATATATATATATATATATATATATATATATATATATATATATATATGTATATATATATATATATATATATATATATAGATATATATATATATATATATATATATATATATATATATATATATATATATATATATATATATATATATATATATAGTTTTATGTGCATACTTTTATGAAATACTTGCATTTCTGATGATAAGTTTAGACACACTATTGTCGGATGTAAAAAAAAAAAAAAAAAAAAAAAAAAAAAAAATGTAACGAATAAAAGAAACGTCAGTGGGGAAGATGGAAATTAAAGATTAGCCTCTTTCAGTCTTTTTAAGGTAGAAAACCTGACCTAAATTTATCAAAATAACATCAAAGGCAGTTTATACATGAAAGTAATTGAAAAATAGGTTAGGAATACCGACTATTTGGGGGTGGGGTGGGGGGGGGGGGTTCGAAGCGAAAGTGACAAAGTATACTACGCATTTATTTAAGAACTGAAGTTTGGTTACTGAAGGACTATTTTATATGCAATAAACAAATTCATTAATTTTTTACGTTAGCGTGGCACATGCCTAGTGGGGGACATTTAACTTCTGGCTAATGCACCAAACGAAAAACAGAAAATTCTTCAATCTGGTTTACACAAAAAACCTTTAATGCTTAAAACGAGAAAGCGACAAACAATTTAGCCTACGTGAAAAAAGTAAAGCAAAACAATGGTTATAAGTAATTATATATTTCAATACAATAATGATAACTACGCATAAGAACGTATCAACGGGGAGGGGTGTATGTTGCCAGGTTTGAACCCCCCCACCCGAAATGTTTCTCACTCGTAGAAAGGTAACAAAAATGCATAAGACCGTTTTTTTCTGTAAATTTTTTTTGTTACCCCCTCCCCCTGAAAACTAATGCATGTTTTTTGGTGGTGTTGTTTTTTGTTGCTTTTTTATTGCTGTTTCATTTTTTTTTTTTACGAGGGGCGGGGGGCATTTTAAGCTCTTTTATGGTAGAATAGATGCTTCAGAGTTAGGAATTAGTTATGAATTGTAGTTTTGCAGAAGGAACATTTTGGAGTAAAGAATGAGAGCTGCAAATTTAATTTTTAGAAATTTAATTTTTTTCAGCAAAAATAATGGGTAAAGTTAAAACTTGAAACGAACAAAATTATTCTGCATATGGGGAAAACTGCCGCCCACTTAACCACCTGGTTTTACGCAAAATTTTTAACATTGTCAATATTAATTGAACTCCCAATCAAACATAAGGTTAAGTTTAAAAAGAGACGTTAAAAATTGCCATTCTTTGGTTCTCTTTTAAATGTTAAGAAATTTTTCAGTCATTGTAACCATCTTGTTCGCTTAATGTTTTTCGAAATTTGGGGAGGTGGGGTACCAGGTGGAAATCAAAAGGCATACGTTTGGCTATGGCTTTTTTTTATTAGCTGTTGATTTTAAATATTCTCAGGCACCTGTTTCACATAGCACGAGCAAGGGGATGCCCACTTTGAGAAATAATATAAAGTTGGTAGTGTGTGCCAAGCGTGGTGAAACTGTATGGCACACGTGGCGTTACGAGATTTACGGCAGTTGGGGGAAAGTGGATGCCGCCTCGACAAGGTCGCATTTAGGATCTTAGTTGGGGGGGGGGGGGGGGTACAGGAATTTTTTTAGAAAACAAATAAAAAATTTGCTTGTATACATTTATTGTTACTTTTTTATGAGTCTAACTTTTTTTTTTTTTTTTTTTTTTTGGGGGGGGGGGGGTCAATCTCGGTAGCCTCCCTCCAACTGGATACGGCCTTGACCCTGGTGCACGAGACCCTTTATGGGGTCAGTATTGGATATGTTATCAAACAAAACGAAATAATCTTGATTGGCCCACGGTCGTATCCAAGATTTTTGTTCGGGGGGGGGGGGCTACTACAAAAATTTAAAAATCACATCAAAAATGTGTTTGTATTCTTTTTTATTACGTTTCTACGAGTCGGAAAAACATTTCAGGTTGGGATTCTCAGGCACCTGTGTCCCGGCACATGTGTGTATCCCCTAAAAACAGGAAAAGCATCAAATGATTCCACAACCTTAAAAAAAACTTCCTCGATAAGCAAATTTAGAAATATTGTGTAATTCTTTAATTCTTTTTAACGCTTGAATTGTGCTATCGAAACACAGAAGTGTTAGTGTCAATCCAGATAGTATTGTCAATCCAGAGAGATACACAGATTATGTTTTCACTTTAGTGTTGATCCTCCTATTTATGGTTGAAAAGTATCGTTCTTTGCTTTAAATACTTTAAATACAATTGTTGTTAGAAAATTGCTGTTGAGCTGACCCCTCCCCCTTTATTGCAGGTAAATGGGAACTAGCTAATAAGTTATCTAACAGGGTATCTGAATTACATTACTATTATGTGTCAAAGAAACCCCCAAATGAATACAGCAAAATATACACATTTTTTCTCTAAAGCAGTATCTATAACACATATTATAATTTATGCTCGAACACGTTTTGTGGTTTGAGACTTAATATTTACATGGGGGTTGTCTCTTCACGGCTTCTAATAGAAATACCACTTGGTAGCAGTGGAAGACGGCTCAACAGGGAATTTCCATAACTGTTTACTCGGCTGTTTTTAAAAGAAAGTTCTGGTCGAACAGAAGCTTAATACAAGCTTAATCTAATATCAGGGTTCCAAGATTTAAATAAAACTTTCAATATAATATAGAGTGAGCAACAAGGGATGGAGGAACATGGGGAGGAAGAAAAGGATGAACTAAAAAGAAAAAAACTAATTTTCTCTGTTGTCGGCTAATGAAAAGTTTGGACTGCTAATAACTTAAACAACAAACACTTCTTAAAAAATTCATTTGTTTTTGACAACAATATGTGGTTGGATAACCAATGCCGTACAGAACAAAAACACAAGAAAATAACACCACTTAGATTTGTGTCTTCGTCATACTATTTTTATTAGAGCTTTTTTTTTACCTGATTTTCATTTGAAAAGGAGCAAAAAAGATCACGTTTGGGGATCTTGGTTAGGAATATGCATTTTGTAGGATATATGTTAATTAATGAGGAGGGGGGATGTACCAGATTTACCCCTCCCCCCCCCCCCCCCCTACCCCACAAAAAAAAATTGTCCGACTCTAACAAAAAAGATTGCACGACAAAATTTATGAAAAGATTACGAAAATCTAACAAAAAAGATTACGACAAATTTTTGTTGTGGTTTACTAATTTGTTTTTGTACCCCCCCCCCCTTCCCCCTGAAAACAAATAACCTCCTCCGCATTTTCTGAACATTAATCTTGGACACGGGTTCCTCTGATTTTTTCCTTCCCATACTTTGGAACGATGGCTAAAATTCTGGTGTAGCAGTGTTTTGACGCTGCTTAAATGACTTGAAGAATTTTAGTTGCTGAAATGTTCTTTTTTTTAATTTTAAAATTTTGGCTATGTTTTAACTCTTTCTAAATTGCAAATTTTTTTAGTATAGACCATTATTACAAAAGAGTATACTCCAGAATTGGATGTTTTATGTCTACCATCCGGTAGCATCTTTCGCTGGTTAGAAATAAATGCATATGTTTTGTAAATTTTTTATAAAACTATTATTATGGCATGCAAACAAAAGATTTGTGTTTCTCATGGCATAAGCCTACAGTGACTGGAATTGAGATTCAAATTTGCATCTTAATATGTCGAAGCCTGTCAGAAGCCTCTCGACTTCAGACTATTCTTGAATAATTTCTCATGATAAAAAGGATTCCATTGTTTTTTCTACCATGTTCCAGTTTAAGGTATTTTATTTCTATTCATTTAAGACTTTAACATCAGTCTTTAATTTTATGCAAAAAAAAAACGATTTAAAATTAATTTAATTGGCTAGTCTCAGAGACATATTCTTAGCCTCCTCTCCCCCCCAGAAAAATAAAATGTTCATTAATTTTAATTCAATATTATTTTACATTATATAGCCTGATTACATAGCCTGAAACTCCCTTTTTCAAAGAGGCCCACTACTCTTTTTGGCGCGCTTGAGACACAGAAATTAACAAACAGAAAAGTTTTTTCAGCTAAAGCAGGGAACAAGTTTAAAGCTTAAAAATAAATAATAATTGCTCTCTATTTTTAAAAACTTCTGGGTGTTTTCCAAATCATACCCGGACCTATCCAAGATATAATTGGAGGCTTTTACCAAGGACATTAAATCTCGTCCAGGCTTTTACCAAGGACATTAAATCTCGTCCAGACTTTCACCAAGGACATTGAATCTCGACCAGACTTTTACCAAGGACACTAAATCTTGTCCAGACTTTTACCAATGCCATTAAATCGCGGCCAGACTTTTACCAAGGACATTAAATCTCGACCAGACTTTTACCATGGACACTAAATCTCGACCAGACTTTTACCAAGGTCATTAAATCTCGTCCAGGCTTTTGCCAAGGACATTAAATCTCGTCCAGACTTTTACCATGAGCATTAAATATATTACCTTTAATAATTGGGTTCAGTTTTGCATATTTTTTAATAAAGTTGGGTTTAGTTTTCAGAAATGGACATTAAATCTCGTCTAGGCTTTTACCAAGGACATTAAATCTTGTCCAGACTTTTACCAAGGTCATTAAATCTCGTCCAGGCTTTCACCAAGGACATTAAATCTCGACCAGACTTTTACCAAGGACATTAAATCTTGTCCAGACTTTTACCAATGCCATTAAATCGCGTCCAGACTTTTACCAAGGACATTAAATGTCGACCTGACTTTTACCAAGGTCATTAAATCTTGTCCAGGCCTTTACCTAGGACATTAAATCACGACCAGACTTTTACCAAGGATATTAAATCTCGACCAGATTTTTACCAAGGACATTAAATCGCGTCCAGGCTTTTACCAAGGACACTAAATCTCGACCAGACTTTTACCAAGGTCATTAAATCTCGTCCAGACTTTTACCAAGGACATTAAATCCAGTCCAGACTTTTACAAAGGACATAAATCTCGTCCAGGCTTTCACCAAGGACTTTAAATCTCGACCAGACTTTCACCAAGGACATTAAATCTCGTCCAGGCTTTTACCAAGGACATTAAATCTCGTCCAGGCTTTTACCAAGGTCATTAAATCTCGTCCAGGCTTTTAACAAGGACATTAAATCTCGACCAGAGTTTTACCAAGGAGAATAAATCTCGTCCAGGCTTTTACCAAGGACATTAAATCTCGTCCAGACTTTTACCAAGGACATTAAATCTCGTCCAGGCTTTTACCAAACACATTAAATCTATTACCTTTAATAATTGGGTACATTATTCGATATTTTTTAATAAATTTGGGTTTTAGTTTTCAGAAATATGAACATCCCAGTTTAAAATGTATCTGATTTTATTAATAACATTTTCTTAGCTAGGTTTCTCGACCTTTCATAGATGTGTGTTGCATGAAACTCATGACTTTGGGATGTCTAGTTTGCTATTTTGGACCTTTCTGAGCTAGATTTCCTAACCTTTCGCAGGTGTATGTCTGTTTTATTAATTATATTTAATTTTTAATCAAGTTGGGTTTTAATTTTCTGAAGTAAGAACATCTTGTTTAAAATAAATCTGATTTTATTAATAATATTTTGATTTCTTTTAATAATTGGGTACATTTATGCATATTTTTAAAAATAAAGTTGGGTTTTATTTTTCAGAAATCATGAACATCCTAGTTTAGAATACATCTGATTTTATTATAACATTTTCTTAGCTAGGTTTCTTGACCTTTCATAGATGTGTGTTGCTTGAAACTCATGACTTGGGATGTCTAGTTTGCTATTTTGGACCTTTCTGGGCTAGATTTCCTAACCTTTCGTGTGGGTATGTCTGGTTTAATAATAATCTTTGATTTTCTAATAAAGCTGGGTTTTAATTTTCAGAAATAAGAACATCCTTGTTTAAAATAAATCTGATTTTATTAATAATATTTGATTTCTTTTAATAATTGGGTATATTTTTTTATTAATAACATTTTCTTAGCTAGGTTTCATAACCTTTCTTAGGTGTATGTCTGGTTTTATTAATAATATTTGATTTTCTAATAAAGTTGGGTTTTAATTTTCAGAAATAAGAACATGCATGTTTAAAAATAAATCTGATTTTATAATAATATTTGATTTCCTTTTGATAATTGGGTACATTTTTTTTATTAATGACATTTTCTTAGCTAGGTTTCTTAACCTTTCGTAGATGTATGTCTAGTTTTTTATTAATAATATTTGATTTTCTAATAAAGTTGGGTTTTAATTTTCAGAAATAAGAACAGCCATGTTTAAAATACATCTGATTTTATTAATAATATTTGATTTTCTTTTAATAATTGGGTACATTTTTTTATTAATACCATTTTCTTAGCTATGTTTCATACCTTTCGTAGGTGTATGTCTGGTTTTATTAATAATATTTGATTTTCTAATAAAGCTGGGTTTTAATTTTTCAGAAATAAGAACATGATTTTCATGTTTAAAATACATCTGATTTTATTAATAATATTTGATTTTCCTTTTAATAATTGGGTACATTTTTTTATTAATAACATTTTCTTAGCTATGTTTCATAACCTTTCGTAGGTGTATGTCTGGTTTTATTAATAATATTTGATTTTCTAATAAAGTTGGGTTTTAATTTTCAGAAATAAGAACATCCATGTTTAAATACATCTGATTTTATTAATAATATTTGATTTCCTTTTAATAATTGGGTACATTTTTTTTATTAATAACATTTTCTTAGCTATGTTTCATAACCTTTCGTAGGTGTATGTCTGGTTTTATAAAAAATATTTGATTTTCTAATAAAGCTGGGCTTTAATTTTCAGAAATAAGAACACATCCATGTTTAAAATTTATCTAATTTTATTAATAATATTTTATTTCCTTTAATAATTGGATACATTTTTTTTATTAATATAACATTTTCTTAGCTATGTTTCATAACCTTTCGTAGGTGTATGTCTGGTTTTATTAATAATATTTGATTTTCTAATAAAGTTGGGTTTTATTTCAGAAATAAGAACATGCATGTTTGAAATACATCTAATTTTACTAATAATATTTGATTTCCTTTAATAATTGGGTACATTTTTTTATTAATGACATTTTCTTTGATATGTTTCATAACCTTTCGTAGGTGTATGTCTGGTTTTATTAATAATATTTGATTTTCTAATGAAGTTGGGTTTTAATTTTTAGAAATAAGAACAAACATACATTTTAAAATAAATCTGATTTTAATAATAATATTTGATTTTCCTTTTGATAATTGGGTACAGTTTTTTTTTTTTATTAATGACATTTTCTTAGCTAGGTTTCTAACCTTTCGTAGATGTATGTCTAGTTTTATTAATAATATTTGATTTTCTAATAAAGTTGGGTTTTAATTTTCAGAAATAAGAACATCCATGTTTAAAATTTATCTAATTTTATTAATAATATTTGATTTCCTTTAATAATTGGATACATTTTTTTTATTAATAACATTTTCTTAGCTATATTTTCATAACCTTTCGTAGGTGTATGTCTGGTTTTATTAATAATATTTGATTTTCTAATAAAGCTGGGTTTTAATTTTCAGAAATAAGAACATCCATGTTTAAAATTTATCTAATTTTACTAATAATATTTGATTTCCTTTAATAATTGGATACATTTTTTTTTTTTTAATACACATTTTCTTAGCTATGTTTCATAACCTTTCGTAGGTGTATGTCTGGTTTTATTAATAATATTTGATTTTCTAATAAAGTTGGGTTTTAATTTTCAGAAATAAGAACATACATGTTTAAAACACATCTGATTTTATTAATAATATTTGATTTCCTTTTAATAATTGGTACATTTTTTTTATTAATAACATTTTCTTAGCTATGTGTCATAACCTTTCGTAGGTGTATGTCTGGTTTTATTAATAATATTTGATTTTCTAATAAAGTTGGGTTTTAATTTTCAGAAATAAGAACATACATGTTTAAAATACATCTGATTTTATTAATAATATTTGATTTCATTTTAATAATTGGGTACATTTTTTTTTTAATATACATTTTCTTAGCTATGTTTCATAACCTTTCGTAGGTTTATGTCTGGTTTTATAATAATATTTGATTTTCTAATAAAGTTGGGTTTTAATTTTCAGAAATAAGAACATCCATGTTTAAAATACATCTGATTTTATTAATAATATTTGATTTCCTTTTAATAATTGGGTACATTTTTTTTATTAATAACATTTTCTTAGCTATGTTTCATAACCTTTCGTAGGATTGTATGTCTGGTTTTATTAATAATATTTGATTTTCTAATAAAGCTGGGTTTTTAATTTTCAGAAATAAGAAACATCCATGTTTAAAATTTATGTAACTTTATTAATAATATTTGATTTCCTTTTAATAATTGGGTATAATTTTTTATTAATAACATTTTCTTAGCTATGTTTCATAACCTTTCGTAGGTGTATGTCTGGTTTTATTAATAATATTTGATTTTCTAATAAAGCTGGGTTTTAATTTTCAGAAATAAGAACATCCATGTTTAAAATTTATCTAATTTTATTAATAATTTGATTTCCTTTAATAATTGGATACATTTTTTTATTAATAACATTTTCTTAGCTATGTGTCATAACCTTTCGTAGGTGTATGTCTGGTTTTATTAATAATATTTGATTTTCTAATAAAGCTGGGTTTTAATTTTCAGAAATAAGAACATCCATGTTTTAAAATTTATCTAATCTTATAATAATATTTGATTTCCTTTAATAATTGGATACATTTTTTTTTATTAATAACATTTTCTTAGCTATGTTTCATAACCTTTCGTAGGTGTATGTCTGGTTTTATTAATAATGTTTGATTTTCTAATAAAGTTGGGTTTTATTTTCAGAAATAAGAACATGCATGTTTGAAATACATCTAATTTTACTAATAATATTTGATTTCCTTTAATAATTGGGTACATTTTTTTATTAATGACATTTTCTTAGATATGTTTCATAACCTTTCGTAGGTGTATGTCTGGTTTTATTAATAATATTTGATTTTCTAATTAAGTTGGGTTTTAATTTTCAGAAATAAGAACATCCATGTTTAAAATACATCTGATTTTATTAATAATATTTGATTTCCTTTTAATAATTGGGTACATTTTTTTTATTAATAACATTTTCTTAGCTTTGTTTCATAACCTTTCGTAGGTGTATGTCTGGTTTTATTAATAATATTTGATTTTCTAATAAAGCTGGGTTTTAATTTTCAGAAATAAGAACATCCATGTTTAAAATTTATCTAATTTTATTAATAATATTTGATTTCCTTTAATAATTGGATACATTTTTTTTATTAATAACATTTTCTTAGCTATGTTTCATAACCTTTCATAGGTGTATGTCTGGTTTTATTAATAATATTTGATTTTCTAATAAAGTTGGGTTTTTATTTTCAGAAATAAGAACATGTATGTTTGAAATACATCTAATTTTACTAATAATATTTGATTTCCTTTAATAATTGGGTACATTTTCTTATTAATGACATTTTCTTAGATATGTTTCATAACCTTTCGTAGGTGTATGTCTGGTTTTATTAATAATATTTGATTTTCTAATTAAGTTGGGTTTTAATTTTCAGAAATAAAAACATCCATGTTTAAAATACATCTGATTTTAATAATAATATTTGATATCCTTTAAATAATTGGGTACATTTTTTTTATTAATAACATTTTCTTAGCTTTGTTTCATAACCTTTCGTAGGTGTATGTCTGGTTTTATTAATAATATTTGATTTTCTAATAAAGCTGGGTTTAATTTTCAGAAATAATAACATCCATGTTTAAAATTTATCTAATTTTATTAATAATATTTGATTTCCTTTAATAATTGGATACATTTTTTTTATTAATAACATTTTCTTAGCTATGTTTCATAACCTTTCGTAGGTGTATGTCTGGTTTTATTAATAATATTTGATTTTCTAATAAAGCTGGGTTTTAATTTTAGTAAATAAGAACATCCATGTTTAAAATTTATCTAATTTTATTAATAATATTTTATTTCCTTTAATAATTGGATACATTTTTTATAAAGCTGGGTTTTAATTTTCAGAAATAAGAACATCCATGTTTAAAATTTATCTGATTCTATTAATAATATTTGATTTCCTTTAATAATTGGATACTTTTTTGCACATCGTAGGTGTATGTCTGGTTTTATTAATAATATTTCTATCTGATTTTATAAATAAAATTTGATTTCCTTTAATAATTGAGTACATTTTTGCATATTTTTTTTTTAATTAAGTTAGGTTTGAGTTTTCAGAAATATGAACATCCCAGTTTAAAATACATCTGATTTTATTAACAACATTTTCTTAGCTAGGTTTCTTAGCCTTTATTATATGTGTGTTGCACAAAACTCATGATTTGGGACGTATAGTTTGCTATTTTGGACTTTTCTGAGCTAGATTTCCTAACCTTTCGTAGGTGTATGTCTGGTTTTATTAATAATATTCAGGACATGGCCAAATGAGTTATATATTTATTAATATATAACTTCAAAACAATGGCCAAATGAGTGGAAGAGATCATTGCTTATGCCGCTTTTTAAGAGAGGTAACCCTAAGTTGCACATGAATTATCGTTTAATAGCGCTAGTCCCTGCTTTAAGTAAGATAATGGAGAAAATACTAGATACAAGGCTTTCTAAATGGTTAAATAAAAATAATATAATACATGAAGAACAAGGAGGTTTTAGGACAGGGTACGGGACGGTAGGAACAATATTTATTTTAAAGGCATTAATTGATAAACATGGAAAGGGAAAAACTTGTCTTTATGTGGGATTTCTGGACCTCCATAAGGTGGTCGACAGTGTCGACAGAGAGCTATTAAAGGATGCCCTGTTTAGAATTGGCCTCCCTCATTTGTTTGTGAGGTTGATAGTGAGTATGTATATTTGTGTGAGTGGAATCGTGTTAGTTGGTAACAGGTTTTCTAGGTTTTTTAATATTAAGCTGGGTGTAAAACAAGGCAGCACTCTTTCTCCTAAATTGTTTAATATTTTTATAAATGATGTTGTTGATTATCTAGAGAATAGATGGGCTCCGAATGTTAGTCTAGGGACCCATAAACTATCACTACTATTATTTGCAGATGATATTGCTTTGGTGGCTAGCACACCGCAAGATCTGCAGACGCTTTTGAGTCTCATAGAAGAATATTTGCAGATGAAAAAATTAAGGCTGAATGTTGAAAAGAGTGAAGTTGTTATTTTTAGAAAAAGGAAAACAAGTGGCGAAGATAATTATAAATTTAGGATTTGTTTTATCGGAAAATGGAAGTTCAAAGAGTCATGTTGATGAACTAATTAATAGAGGTAAAGTGGCCATGTCTGCAATTTTTAGAAATCCGACGATAATAGGAATTAAAAACCTAAAAATGCACAAAAGAATATTTAATACAAAAATTTTACCAGTATTAGAATATGGAGCGGAGATTTGGGGCGGAGATGCGGCACAGAAGTTGGAGCCCCTCCAGCTCCAGTATTATAAAACACTGTTTGGATTACATCAGACAACTCATTCACAGGTTCTGAAAGGCGATATGGGCCTGTTTTCGTTAAAACTACGTAGGTCTATATTGATGCTTAGATTTTGGTCGAAGATCATAAGGTGTAATGAACATAGACTAGTAAGTGCTGCTTATTATCAGATGTTGAGCTATGGTTCGAAAACGTCGTGGCCATCCCAAATTAGGTCATTACTAGAAAGAGTGGGAATGGCTTACTTATGGAATGACGGTCTTGGTTCCCCTGATCTACCAACAAATTTAGTAAGCCAGGTACGATTTATCTTAGAGGGTCAAGAAATTCAGTATTGGCAAGGGCTGGTTTTAAATTCTGCTACATTGAATCATTATAATCAGGTTAAACCTAGTTTTGGAGAGGAAATTTATTTTAAATTCAATTTACCGGCTATGATTTTATGTCGATGGATTCAGCCTAGGGCGAATTGCCTTCCAATCCAGAGCAGGCAAATGGTGTTCGACAGGGGGATAGTACATCCTGATGGTCGGTATGTGTGTCCTCTTTGTAGGGATGAGGACGAAGATTTGGACCATTTTCTCCGAAAGTGCCCGGTGCTCTCTGATTTAAGGGAAATTTACTTACATGGGATTGTTTTGCTGCTTCCAAAAATTTTACAAAGTAGTAATCCAACCACAATATTTCGTATTGGTGCGTACGTAGAGAACGGATTAGAAAGAAGGAAATGTTTTTAGAATTAATTATTATTAATTATTTGGAATTAAAGTTATTTTTTTTGGTAATTTACCAGAAGGTATTTTTCGCTATGTATCATGTTAATGTGTGTTTCGTAATTTGCTCTGTTGTAATTTTTCTATTTTTCATAATTTTTGTGTGTATCTCTTGGGCTTTTGAAATACACGATCTATCTATCTATCTATCTATTTGATTTTCTAATAAAGTTGGGTTTTAATTTTCAGAAATAAGAACATCCATGTTTAAAATACATCTCATTTTATTTATAATATTTGATTTCTTTTAATAATTGAGTACATTTTTGCGTATTATTTTTAATAAAGTTGGGTTTTAGTTTTCAGAAATATGAACAATCAAGTTTAAAATACATCTGATTTTATTAATAACTTTTCTTGACTAGCCTTCTTAACCTTTCACAGGTGAATGTCTGATTTTCCTAGCTAGGTTTTTAACCTCTCGTAGGTGTATGTGTGGATTTATTAATAATATTTGATTTTCTAATAAAGTTGGGTTTTAATTTTCAGAAATAACAATATCCTTGTTCAAAACACATCTGATTTTTTTTTAATAGCGACAAAGAACACACTGCCTTTCCATCATAAACAATAAGTAGAACATCAGGGAAATTTTTATAAAAGACAGTGGAACGCAACTTTAAATGAATGTTTCGACCCTATATCCAAGGGCCGTCCTCAGCAAAACAAACGAAGAGAATAAAAACAATATAAAAAAGAAACTTACATTAAAATTCAATCATTAAAACTGAAAAGATCTTTTTTTATTTTTTTTTTTTAAACAGCCCTAATATCATTACTTCAAGGAAGTTCAACCAGGACTCAACAGTCCCGGTTTTCTTATATTTCGTAGGTGTATGTCTGATTTTATTAATAACATTTTCACAGCTTAGATGTAAAATACATCTTATTTTATTAATGACATTTTCTTAGCTAGGTTTCATAAGCTTTCTTAGGTGTATGTCTGGTTTTATTAATAATATTTGATTTTCTAATAAAGTTGGGTTTTAATTTTCAGAATAAGAATATCCATGTTTAAAATACATCGGATTTTATTAATAATATTTGATTTCCTTTTAATTATTGGGTACATTTTTGCATATTTTTTTTTAAATAAAGTTGGGTTTTAGTTTTTCAGAAATATGAAAATGCCAGTTAAAAAGACATCTGATGTTATTAATAACATTTTCGTAGCTAGGTTTCTTAACCTTTCGTAGATGTGTGTTGCATGAAAATCATGATTTGGGATGTCTAGTTTGCTATTTTGGACTTTTCTGAGCTAGATTCCTAACCTTTCGTAGGTGCATGTTTGGTTTTATTAATAATATTTGATTTTCTAATCAAGTTAGGTTTTAACTTCCAGACATATTAACATCCATGTTTACCTTTTTATCTGATTTTATTAATAATATTTGATTTCCTTTAATAATTGGGTACATTTTTGCTTATTTTTTTTAATTAAGTTGGGTTTTAGTTTTCAGAAATATGAACATCCCGGTTTAAAAATGCATCTGATTTTATTAATAACATTTTCTTAGCTAGGTTTCTTAACCTTTCGTAGATGTGTGCTGCATGAAACTCATTATTTGGGATGTCTAGTTTGCTGTTTTGGACTTCCCTGGGCTAGATTTCCTAACCATTCGAAGGTGTATATCTGGTTTTATGAATAATATTTGATTTTCTAATAAAGTCGGGTTTTAATTTTCATAAATTAAAACCCATAATTTCATAAATTTAAGTTTAAATTTTATATTTTCATGTTAAAATACATCTGATTTTTTAACAATATTTGATTTCTTTCAATAATTGGGTAAATTTTTGCTTATTTTTTAAAAAAAATAAAGTTGGGTTTTAGTTTTTAGAAATATGAACATCCCAGTTCAAAATAAATCTGATTTTATTAATAACATTTCTTAGCTAGGTTTCTTAGCCCTTCGTTGATGTGTGTTACATGAAACTCATGATTTGGGATGTCTAGTTTGCTATTTGGGACTTTTCTGAGCTAGATTTCCAAACCTTTCGCAGTTGTATGTCTGGTTTTATTAATTATTTTTAATTTTCTTGTCAAGTTGGGTTTTAATTTTCAGAAATAAGAACATTCATGTTTAAAATTTATCTGATTTATCAATAATATTTGATTTTCTTTAATAATTGGATACATTTTTGCATATCGTAGGTGTATGTCTGGTTTTATTAATAATATTTGTATCTGATTTTATTAATAATATTTGATTTCCTTTAATAATTGAGTACAAATTTTGCATTTTTTTAAAGTTGGGTTTTAGTTTTCAGAAATATGAACATCCGGTTTTAAAATACATCTGATTTTATAATTTCCTAACCTTTCGTAATATAAAGTAATATAGTTTATAATAACATTTTCTTAGCTAGGTTTTTTAACCTTTGATAGATATGTGTTGCATGAAACTCTTGATTTGGGATGTATAGTTTGCTATTTTGCACTTTTTTGAGCTAGATTTCCTAACCTTTCGTAGATGTATGTCTGGTTTTATTAGTAATAGTTGATTTTCTAATCAAGTTGGGTTTTAATTTTAAGGAATAAGAACATCCATGTTTAAAATATATTTCATTTTATTAGTAATATTGGATTTCTTTTAATAATTGGGTACGTTTTTGAATTGTGTTTTTAAATAAAGTTGGGCTTTAGTTTTCAGAAATATGAACATCCCAGTTTAAAATACATCTGATTTTATAATAATATTTTCTTAGCTAAATTTCTTAACCTTTCGTAGGTTTTAATTTTCAGAAATATGAAAATTTTTAAAATACATCTGATTTTATTAATAATATTTGATTTCTCTTTAATAATTCGGTACGTTTTTGCATATTTTTTCTATAAAAGTTGGGTTTTAGTTTTCACAAATATGAACATCCCAGTTTAAAATACATCTGATTTTGTTAATAACATTTCCTTAGCTAGGTTTCTTAAACTTTCACAGATGTGTATTGCATGAAACTCATGATTTGGAATGGTTTGCTATTTCGGACTTTTCTGAGCTAGATTTCCTAACCATTCGTAGGTGTACGTCTGGTTTTATAAATAATATTTGATTTTCTAATCAAGTTCTGTTTTAATTTTCTGAAATAAGAACATCAATGTTTAAAATATATCTGATTTTATTAATAATATTTGATTTCCTCTAATAATTGAGTGCAATTTTTTGCATATTTTTAAATAAATTTGTGTTTTTATTCATTTTTAAGGTTAATTTAGACTAGGTTACGTGCGCGTACGTAACCTAGTCTAAATTAACCCTAAAATTAATAAAACCCGAGGATGTTAAAAAATATGCAAATTGTTATGAAATGGTTAGGAATGCTTAGGAAATCTAGCACAGAAAAGTCCAAAATAGCAAACCATCCCAAGTCATGAGTTTCATGCAACACACATCTATGAAAGGTTAAGAAACCTAGCTAAGAAAATGTTATTAAAAAAAATCAGATGTATTTTAAACTGGGATGTCCCTATTTCTGAAAACTAAAACCAATTTTTTTTTATTGCAAAATGTACACAATAATTAAAAGGAAATCAAATATTATTAATAAAATCAGATGTATTTTAAACATGGGTGTTCTTAATTCTGAAAATTAAACCCAACTTGGTTAGAAAATCAAATATTATTAATAATACCGGACATACACCTACGAAAGGTTAGGAAATCTAGCTCAGAAAAGTCCAAAATAGCAAACTAAACATCCCAAATCATGAATTTCATGCAACACACATCTACGAAAGGCTAAGAACCTATCTAAGATAATGTTATAAATAAAATCAGATATATTTTAAACTGGGATGTTTTATATTTCTGAAAAACTAAAACCCAACTTTATTAAAAAAAAATATTCAAAAATGTACCCAATTATTAAAAGGAAATCAAATATTATTAATAAAATCAGATATATTTTAAACATGGATGTTCTTATTTCTGAAAATTAAAACTCAACTTGATTAGAAAATCAAATATTATTAATAAAACCAGACATACACCTACGAAAGGTTAGAAAATCTAGCTCAGAAAAGTCCTAAATAGCAAACTAGACATCCCAAATCATGAGTTTCATGTAAACTCACATTAACGAAAGGTTAAGAAACCTAGATAAGAAATGTTATTAACAAAATCAGATTATTTTATAATGAGATGTTCATATTTCTGAAAACTAAAACCCCACTTTATTAAAAAAAAATACAAAAATGAACCCAATTATTAAAAAAACAAATATTGTTAAAAAATCAGATGTATTTTAAACGTGAATGTTCATATTTCTGAAAATTAACACCCAACTTTATTAGAAAATCAAATTTATTAATAAAAACCAGACATACACCTACGAATGGTTAGGAAATCTAGCCCAGAAATGTCCAAAATAGCAAACTAGACATCCCAAATCATGAGTTTCATGCAGCACAGATCTACGAAAGGCTAAGAGACCTAGCTAAGAAACGTTATTAATAAAATCAGATATATTTTAAATTGGGATGTTCATATTTCTAAAAAAAACTAAAACCCAACTTAATTTAAAACAATAAGCAAAAATGTACCCAATTATTAAAGGAAATCCAACATTATTAATAAAATCAGATAAATTTTAAACATATGATGTTCATATTTCTGAAAACTAAAATCCAACTTTTTTTTAAAAAAAATATACGAAAATGTACCCAATTATTAAATGCAATCAAATATTATTAATAAAATCAGATAAATTTTTAAACATAAATGTTCTTATTTCTGAAAATTAATTCCCAACTTGATTAGAAAATCAAATATTATTAATAAAACCAGACATACACCTACGAATGGTTAGAAAATCTAGCCAGGAAAGTCCAAAATAGCAAACTAGACATCTCAAGTCGGGAGTTTCATGCAACACACATCTACGAAGGGTTAAGAAACCTAGCTAAGAAAATGTTATTAATAAAATCAGATGTATTTTAAACTGGGATGTTCATATTTCTGAAAACTAAAGCCCAACATTATTAAAAAAAATATGCAAAAATTTACCCAATTATTAAAAGAAATCAAATATTATTAATAAAAATCAAATACATTTTTAAAAATGGATATTCTTATTCCTTAAAATTAAAACTTAACTTGATTAGAAAATCAAATATTAAATAAAACCAGACATACACTTACGAAAGGTTAGGAAATCTAGCTAGAAAAAAAAAAAAGTCCAAAATAGCAAACTATCCATCCCAAATCAAGAGTTTCATGCAACACACATTTATCAAAGGTTAAAGAACCTAGCTGAGAAAATGTTATTAATAAAATCAGATGTATTTTGAACTGGGATGTTCATATTCTGAAAACTAAAACACAAATTTATTTTAAAAAATATGCAAAAAAAATTACCCAATTATTAAAAGGAAATCAAATATTATTAATAAAATCTGATGTATTTTAAACATGGAGGTTCTTATTTCTGAAATTAAAACCCAACTTTATTAGAAAATCAAATATTATTAATAAAACCAGACATAAACCTACGAGAGGTTAAGAAACCTAGCCCAGAAAATCAGACATTCACCTACAAAAGGTTAAGAAAGCTAGCTAAGAAAAAGTTATTAATAAAATCAGATGTATTTTAACTGGGATGTTCATTTTTCTGAAAACTAAAACCCAATTTTATTAAAAAATATGCAAAAATGTACTCAATTATTAAAAGAAATCAAATATTATTAATAAAATCAGATGTATTTTAAACATGGATGTTCTTATTTCTGAGAAATTAAAACCCAACTTTATTAGAAAATCTAATATTATTAATAAAACCAGACATACGCCTACTATTGGTTAGGAAATCTAGCCCAGGAAAGTCCAAAATAGCAAACTAAACATCCCAAATCATGAGTTTCATGCAACACACATCTACGGAAGGTTAAGAAACCTAGCTAAGAATTTTTTTGTTGATAAAATCAGATGTATTTTAAAACTGGGATGTCTATATTTCTAAAAACTAAAAACCCAACTTAATTTAAAAAAATAAGCAAAAATATACCCAATTATTAAAGGAAATCAAATATTATTAATAAAATCAGATAAATTTTAAACACGTATGTTCTTATTTCTGAAAATTATAAAACCCAACATGATTAGAAAATCAAATATTATTAATAAAACCAGACATAGACCTACGAAAGGTTAGGAAATCTAGCTCAGAAAAGTCAAAAAAATAGCAAACTAGACATCCCAAATCATGAGTTTCATGCAACACACATCTACAAAAGGTTAAGAAGAATAGGTAAGAAAATGCTATCAACAAAATCAGATGTGTTTTAATTTGGGATGCTCTTATTTCTGAAAACTAAAACCCAACTTTATTAAAAAAAAATATGCAAAAAATATACTCAATTAGTAAAGAAATCAAAAAGTAGTAATAAAAGTCAGATACAAATATTATTAATAAAACCAGACATACACTTACGATACGCAAAATTGTATCCAATTATTAAAGGAAATCAAATATTATTAATAAAATCAGATAAAATCAGTTTCATGCAACACACATCTACAAAAGGTTAAGAAGAATAGGTAAGAAAATGCTATCAACAAAATCAGATGTGTTTTAATTTGGGATGCTCTTATTTCTGAAAACTAAAACCCAACTTTATTAAAAAAAATATGCAAAAAATATACTCAATTAGTAAAGGAAATCAAAAAGTAGTAATAAAATCAGATACAAATATTATTAATAAAACCAGACATACACTTACGATACGCAAAATTGTATCCAATTATTAAAGGAAATCAAATATTATTAATAAAATCAGATAAATTTTAAACATGGATCTTCTTATTTCTGAAAATTAAAACCCAACTTGATTGGAAAATCAAATATTATTAATAAAACCAGAGAAATACACCTACGAAAGGTTAGCAAACTAGCAAACTAGACATCCCAAATCATGAGTTTCAAGTAACACACATAAACGAAGGTTAAGAAACCTAGCTAAGAAATGTTATTAATAAAATCAGATGTATTTTAAACATGGATGTTCTTATTTCTGAAAATTAAAACCCAACTTTATTAGAAAATCAAATATTATTAATAAAACCAAACATAAAGCTACGAGAGGTTAAGAAACCTAGCCAAGAAAATCAGACATTCACCTACAAAAGGTTAAGAAAGCTAGCTAAGAAAAAGTTATTAATAAAATCAGATGTATTTTAAACTGGGATATTCATATTTCTGAAAACTAAAACCCAATTTTATTAAAAATATGCAAAAATGTACTCAATTATTAAAAGAAATCAAATATTATTAATAAAATCAGATGTATTTTAAACATGGATGTTCTTATTTCTGAAAATTAAAACCCAACTTTATTAGAAAATCAAATATTATTAATAAAACCAGACATACGCCTACTATTGGTTAGGAAATCTAGCTAAGAAAAGTCAAAAATAGCAAACTAGACATCCCAAATCATGAGTTTCATGCAACACACATCTACAAAAGGTTAAGAAGAATAGGTAAGAAAATGCTATCAACAAAATCAGATGTGTTTTAATTTGGGATGTTCTATTTCTGAAAACTAAAACCCAACTTCATTAAAAAAAAATATGCAAAAAAAATACTCAATTAGTAAAGTAAATAAAATATTATTAATAAAATCAGATACAAATATTATTAATAAAACCAGACATACACCTACGATACGCAAAAATCTATCCAATTATTAAAGGAAATCAAATATTATTAATAAAGTCAGATAAATTTTAAACATGGATCTTCTTATTTCTGAAAATTAAAACCCAACTTTGAAAAAAAATGTACACAATTATTAAAAGAAATCAAATATTGTTAAAAAATCAGATGTATTTTAAACATGGATGATTCTTAATTCTGAAAATTAAAAACCAACTTTTTTAGAAAATCAAATATTATTAATAAAACCAGACATACACCTACGAATGGTTAGGAAATCTAACCCAAGTTAGTCCAAAATAGCAAACTACACATCCCAAATCATGAGTTTCATGTAACACACATCTACGAAAGGTTAAGAAACCTAGCTAAGAAAATTTTATTAATAAAATCAGATGTATTTTAAACTGGGATATTCATATTTCTGAAAACTAAAACTCAACTTAATTTTAAAAAAATCAAAAATGTACCCAATTATTAAAGGAAATCAAATATTATTAATAAAATCAGATAAATTTTAAACATGGATGTTCATATTTCTGAAAATTAAAACCTAACTTGATTAGAAAATCAAATATTATTAATAAAACCAGACATACACCTACAAAAGGTTAGGAAATCTAGCTCAGAAAAGTCCAAACTAGCAAACAATACATCCCAAATCATGAGTTTCATGCAACACACATCTATGAAAGGTTAAGAAACTTAGCTAAGAAAATTTTATTAATAAAATCAGATTTATTTTAAACTAGTATGTTCATATTTCTGAAAACTAAAACCCAACTTTATAAGAAAAATATGTAAAAATGTACCAACTTATTAAAAGGAAATCAAATATTATTAATAAAATCAGATGTATTTTAAAAATGGATGTTCTTATTTCTGAAAATTAAAACCCAACTTTATTAGAAAATCAAATATTATTAATAAAACCAGACATACACCTATGAAAGGTTATGAAACCTAGCTAAGAAAATGTTATTAATAAAATCTGACATACACCTACGAAAGGTTAGGAACTTGCCTCAGAAAAGTCCAAAATAGCAAACTAGACATCCCAAGTCATGAGTTTCCTGCAACACACATCTACGAAAGGTTAAGAAACCTAGCTCTGAAAATTTTATTAATGTAATTTGATGTATTTTAAACTGGGATGTTCATAATTTCTGAAAACTAAAAACTCAACTTATTAAAAAAATATGCATAAATGTACCCAATTATTAAAAGAAATCAAGTATTATTAATAAAATCAGATTTATTTTAAACAGGGATGTTCTTATTTCTGAAAATTAAAACCCAACTTGATTAGAAAATTAAATATTATTAATAAAACCAGACATACACCTACGAAAGGTTAGGAAATCTAGCTCAAAAAAGTCCAAAATAGCAAACTAGACATCCCAAATCATGAGTTTCATGCACACACACATCTACGAAAGGTTAAGAAACCTAGCTAAGAAATGTTATTTTAGAACCTAACTTGATTAGAAAATCAAATATTATTAATAAAACCAGACATACACCTATGAAAGGTTATGAAATCTAGCTCAGAAAGGTCCAAAATAGCAAACTAGACATCTCAAGTCAAGAGTTTCATGCAAACACACATCTATTTAAGGTCAAGAAACCTAGCTAAGAAAATGTTATTAATAAAATCAGATTTATTTAAGCTGGGAATGTTCATATTTCTAAAAACTAAAACCCAACTTTATTAAAAAAATATGCAATAATGTACCCAATTATTAAAGGTAACAGATTTAATGTCCTTGGTAAAAGCCTGGACGAGATTTAATGTCATTGGTAAAAGTTTGGACGAGAAGTCTGGTCGAGATTTAATGTCTTGGTAAAAGCCTGGGCGAGATTTAATTACCTTGGTAAAAGCCTAGAAGAGATTTAATGTCCTTTGTAAAAGCCTGGACGAGATTTAATGTCCTTGGTGAAAGCCTGGACGAGATTTAATGTCCTTGGTAAAAGGCTAGACTAGATTTAATGTCCTTGGTAAAAAAACTGGACGCGATTTAATGCCCTTGGTAAAAGTTTGGTCAAGATTTAATGTCCTTGGTAAAATTCTGGACACGATTTAATGGCATTAGTAAAAGTCTGGACGAGATTTAATGTCCTTGGTAAAGTCTGGTCGAGATTTAATGTCCTTTGTATAAGCCTGTACGAGATTTAATGACCTTAGTAAAAGTCTGGACGAGATTTAATGTCCATTTCTGAAAACTAAAACCCAACTTTATAAAAAAAAATATGCAAGAATGTACCCAATTATTGAAGGTAATATATTTAATGTTCATGGTTAAAGTCTGGACGAGATTTAATGTCCTTGGTAAAAGCCTGGACGAGATTTAATGTCTTAGGTAAAAGTCTGGGTGAGATTTAATGTCCTTGGTAAAAGCCTGGACGAGATTTAATGTCCTTGGGAAAAGTCTGGACGAGATTTAATGTCCTTGTAAAAAGTCTGGACAAGATTTAATGTCTTTGGTAAAAGCCTAAAATTATATCTTGGATAGGTCCGGGTATGATTTGCAAAACAGCCAGAAGTTTTTAAAAATAGAGAGTAATTATATTTATTTTAAGTTTTAAACTTGTTCCCTGCTTTAGCTGAAAAACTTTTCTGTGTGTTAATTTCTGTGTCTCAAGCGCGCAAAAAAAAAGTATTGAAAAAAAGATGGGGGCGCGGGGCCCAAAAAAAAAAAAAAAGGGCCCAAAATCTTTTTCGGGATTGGGGTAGGGAACCTTACATCACTTCAAATGGTACATTTGTATTATACTGAACACAGTCGTGAACCGCCCCAAATAAAAAATAATATGTATCTCTTAATAGAGTTAGCATTCCCTGATATGCCTTACCTTTTTTGTTTCTACTTACTTCTTCCAAATTTATCATGTCTCATGGAGAAATTGTGTCAATCAGATATCTCGTCCCGTCTGTATTTCCAACTCTCTGATATGAATGTTCCAATGTTGAAATTTCCTTATCTGATGATGTCACCTTGTCATCCCAAAATTTCTAGCTCTGTGATTGACAGCTGTCATCTTTTCCTTATCTGATGCTGTCACCTGATCTTGTACCGGTTGTATTCACTGAGCGGGTTGCGTCACCCATGAAAGTAGGTCAATGATCTTGTACTACTCGCGGTATTCAAGGCCCATATATGGACTTCCATCCGGAATAGTCACCCCCTCTGTACTGGCTGTTCTGTTCAGCAGTTGCATAACTAAATCCTCTGAGGACTAAGCCTCAAAACATGAGGAATAAGAGGAAAAAAAGCTATAAAAGTGGTTCTAGGCGTTTAACCCCCCTGGATATTAAATCTCGACCAGATTTTTACCAAGGACATTAAATCGCGTCCAGGCTTTTACAAGGACACTAAATCTCGACCAGACTTTTACCAAGGTCATTAAATCTCGTCCAGACTTTTACCAAGGACATTAAATCCAGTCCAGACTTTTACAAAGGACATTAAAATCTCGTCCAGGCTTTCACCAAGGACATTAAATCTCGACCAGACTTTCACCAAGGACATTAAATCTCGTCCAGGCTTTTACCAAGGACATTAAATCTCGTCCAGGCTTTTACCAAGGTCATTAAATCTCGTCCAGGCTTTTAACAAGGACATTAAATCTCGACCAGACTTTTACCAAGGAGAATAAATCTCGTCCAGGCTTTTACCAAGGACATTAAATCTCGTCCAGACTTTTACCAAGGACATTAAATCTCGTCCAGGCTTTTACCAAACACATTAAATCTATTACCTTTAATAATTGGGTACATTATTCGATATTTTTTAATAAATTTGGGTTTAGTTTTTCGGAAATATGAACATCCCCAGTTTAAAATGTATCTGATTTTATTAATAACATTTTCTTAGCTAGGTTTCTTGACCTTTCATAGATGTGTGTTGCATGAAACTCATGACTTGGGATGTCTAGTTTGCTATTTTGGACCTTTCTGAGCTAGATTTCCTAACCTTTCGTAGGTGTATGTCTGGTTTTATTAATTATATTAATTTTTAATCAAGTTGGGTTTTAATTTTCTGAAGTAAGAACATCTTGTTTAAAATAAATCTGATTTTATTAATAATATTTGATTTCTTTTAATAATTGGGTACATTTATGCATATTTTTTAAAAATAAAGTTGGGTTTTATTTTTCAGAAATCATGAACATCCTAGTTTAAAATACATCTGATTTTATTATAACATTTTCTTAGCTAGGTTTCTTGACCTTTCATAGATGTGTGTTGCTTGAAACTCATGACTTGGGATGTCTAGTTTGCTATTTTGGACCTTTCTGGGCTAGATTTCCTAACCTTTCGTGTGTGTATGTCTGGTTTAATAATAATCTTTGATTTTCTAATAAAGCTGGGTTTTAATTTTCAGAAATAAGAACATCCTTGTTTAAAATAAATCTGATTTTATTAATAATATTTGATTTCTTTTAATAATTGGGTATATTTTTTTTATTAATAACATTTTCTTAGCTAGGTTTCATATACCTTTCTTAGGTGTATGTCTGGTTTTATTAATAATATTTAATTTTCTAATAAAGTTGGGTTTTAATTTTCAGAAATAAGAACATGCATGTTTAAAATAAATCTGATTTTAATAATAATATTTGATTTCCTTTTGATAATTGGGTACATTTTTTTTTATTAATGACATTTTCTTAGCTAGGTTTCTTAACCTTTCGTAGATGTATGTCTAGTTTTATTAATAATATTTGATTTTCTAATAAAGTTGGGTTTTAATTTTCAGAAATAAGAAACAGCCATGTTTAAAATACATCTGATTTTATTAATAATATTTGATTTTCTTTTAATAATTGGGTACATTTTTTTTATTAATACCATTTTCTTAGCTATGTTTCATAACCTTTCGTAGGTGTATGTCTGGTTTTATTAATAATATTTGATTTTCTAATAAAGTTGGGTTTTAATTTTCAGAAATAAGAACATACATGTTTAAAATACATCTGATTTTATTAATAATATTTGATTTCCTTTTAATAATTGGGTACATTTTTTTATTAATAACATTTTCTTAGCTATGTTTCATAACCTTTCGTAGGTGTATGTCTGGTTTTTATTAATAATATTTGATTTTCTAATAAAGTTGGGTTTTAATTTTCAGAAATAATAACATCCATGTTTAAATACATCTGATTTTATTTAATAATATTTGATTTCCTTTTAATAATTGGGTACATTTTTTTTATTAATAACATTTTTCTTAGCTATGTTTCATAACCTTTCGTAGGTGTATGTCTGGTTTTATAAAAAATATTTGATTTTCTAATAAAGCTGGGTTTTAATTTTCAGAAATAAGAACATCCATGTTAAAATTTATCTAATTTTATTAATAATATTTTATTTCCTTTAATAATTGGATACATTTTTTTTATTAATAACATTTTCTTAGCTATGTTTCATAACCTTTCGTAGGTGTATGTCTGGTTTTATTAATAATATTTGATTTTCTAATAAAGTTGGGTTTTTTTTATTTTAGAAATAAGAACATGCATGTTTGAAATACATCTAATTTTACTAATAATATTTGATTTCCTTTAATAATTGGGTACATTTTTTATTAATGACATTTTCTTAGATATGTTTCATAACCTTTCGTAGGTGTATGTCTGGTTTTATTAATAATATTTGATTTTCTAATGAAGTTGGGTTTTAATTTTTAGAAATAAGAACATACAAGTTTAAAATAAATCTGATTTTAATAATAATATTTGATTTCCTTTTGATAATTGGGTACATTTTTTTTTATTAATGACATTTTCTTAGCTATGTTTCATAACCTTTCGTAGGTGTATGTCTGGTTTTATTAATAATATTTGATTTTCTAATAAAGTTGGGTTTTAATTTTCAGAAATAAGAACATACATGTTTAAAACACATCTGATTTTATTAATAATATTTGATTTCCTTTTAATAATTGGGTACATTTTTTTTATTAATAACATTTTTAGCTATGTGTCATAACCTTTCGTAGGTGTATGTCTGGTTTTATTAATAATATTTGATTTTCTAATAAAGTTGGGTTTTAATTTTCAGAAATAAGAACATACATGTTTAAAAAATACATCTGATTTTATTAATAATATTTGATTTCGTTTTAATAATTGGGTACATTTTTTTATTAATAACATTTTCTTAGCTATGTTTCATAACCTTTCGTAGGTTTATGTCTGGTTTTATTAATAATATTTGATTTTCTAATAAAGTTGGGTTTTTAATTTTCAGAAATAAGAACATCCATGTTTAAAATACATCTGATTTTATAATAATATTTGATTTCCTTTTAATATTGGGTACATTTTTGCATGTGTTTTTTTTTAGTAAAGTTGTGTTTTGCGTTGCTTTAAACTAATTCGAAGAAAAACTACATATTCGGTTCTATTGTTTAAACTATTTTTGGAGGGTCTTACCAGTAGTAAAGTTGTGGAAGAAACGATACAAGGATACAACTGGCCAACCCGAAATAACTCTCAATTCCTATAACATATCCGAATTAAAAGAGTCGATGTTGCGAGCCTTGACATAATTAGGAAATTAATGACGTCTAAAACTCTAAAAGAATAAGAGAAACGTCACTGTTGGAAATTAAAGAGTAGCCTCTTTCAGCCTTTTTAAGGTAGAAAACCTGATCGAAGTTTATGAAAATAACATCAAAGGCAATTTATACATGAAAGTAATTGAAAATAGGTTAGAAATACTGACTATTTGGGGATGGGAGGGGGATTCAAAGCGAAAGTGACAAAGTATACTATGCATTTATCTAAGAACTGAATTTTGGTTACTGAAGGACTATTTTCTATGCATAAATAAATTTATTAATTTTCTACGTTAGCGTGGCACGTGCCTAGTGGGACATTTAACTTGTGGCTAATACACTAAATACATCAAACGAAAACCAGAATCTGGTTAGCACAAAAACCTTAATGCTTAAAACGAGAAAGCGACAAGCAGTTTATTCTACTTTCTTAATGCTAAACATCGTAATGACACTAAACACCAACAGCCTACGTGAAAAAGGTAAATAAAAACAATAGTTGTAAGTAATTATATATTTCAATACAATAAATGATAACTACGTACAAGAACGTATCCACGGGAAGGGTTGTATGTTGCCAGGTTTGAAACCCCCCCCCCCTCTCACCAGAAATTGTTCCGACTCCTTAAGAGGTAACAAAAACGTGTAAGACAGTTTTATGTGTTTTGTTAAGTTTTTTGTTACCCGCTCCCCCTGAAAACTAATGAATGTTTATTTGTTGTGTTTTTGTTGTATGTTGGGAAATGGTGGGTGTGGAAGGGGTGTTAGTTGCCTTCCAATTACTTTCAACTATTAAAAAAGGCACTAGCCATTTCAATTTCTAATCGAATGAGCCCTTTTTAAAGTTTCTACGACAATACGTTCCATAAAAACCTTATATGCCCCCAGGGCATAACTTACAACCCTTGTCCTGAGGGTTGTGAGGGGGTTGTCATCCTCAAAGACCTAATTTACAGAACTTAAAAACTACGTTGAATAATGTGGCTATCTCAAAATTTTGATTGGATGTGTTTGGGGAAATGATGGGCGTGTAGGGGGGGGGGGGCTAGTTGCCCTCCAATCACTTTCGACTATTAAAAAGGGCACTAGCCCTTTGAATTTCCAATCGAATGAGCTTTTTTTGAAGTTTCTACGACAACGTCTTCTTTAAAAACCTTATATGCCCCCCAGGGCATAACTTAAAACCCTTGCCCTGAGGGCTGTGGGGGAGTGTCCTCCTCAAAAACATATTTTCTTTCTGGAAATCAACTACGCTGAACAAAGTGGCTATCTCAAAATTTTGATTGGATGTTTTTGGGGAAATGATGGGCGTGGGGGGGGGGGGCTAGTTGCCCTCCAAAAACTTTGGACTATTAAAAAGGGCACAAGCTCTTTGAATTTCCAATCAAATGAGCATTTTTTGAAGTTTCTACGACGACGCCTTCTATAAAAACCTTATATGCCCCCAGGGCATAACTTAAAACCCTTGCCCTGAATGTTGTGGGGGAGTGTCCTCCTCAAAAACATATTTTCTATCTGGAAATCAACTACGCTGAACAAAACGGCTATCTCAAAATTTTGATTGGATGTGTTTGGGGGAATAATGGGCGTGGGGGGGGGGCTAGTTACCCTCCAATCACTTTCGACTATTAAAAAGGGTACTAGCCCTTTGAATTTCCAATCGAATGAGCCTGTTTTGAAATTTCTACGACAACGCCTTCTATAAAAACCTTATATGCCCCCAGGGCATAACTTAAAAACCTTGCCCTGAGGGTTGTGGGGGAATGTCCTCCTCAAAAACATATTTTCTATCAGGAAATCAACTATGCTGAACAAAATGGCTATCTCAAAATTTTGATTGGATGTGTTTGGGGGAATGATGGGCGTGGGGGGGGGGGCTAGTTGCCCTCCAATCACTTTCGAATATTAAAAAAGGGCACTAACCACTCAATTTCCAATCGAATGAGCCCTTTTTGAAGTTTCTACGACAACTCTTTCGATACGAAATGCCCGGGTATGGGAGAAAAAACCAAAAAACACCCTTTGTGCCTACATCGTTCTTTACTAATGCAGCGATAGCGCGCTGCCTGTGATTAAGAGTTCTTTCGGGTTGGCCAATTGTATCGTTTCTTCAACAACTTTACTATTGGTAAAAACCCTCAAAAATTGTTTTCAAATTCGCAATGTTTAGTTTTCTTGAAATTTAATAATAGCGACGCTTTATCTATATTGATTTTGTAATACTCAATATAGTATTTTTTTATTCTTTTATTATATAGCATAAACAATACAAAATGTTCACAGTTTAAAATTTAATTTGTTGTCTATTTTTTGTAAATTTTTCATCACATTAATATTTTATCAAGATGATGAAGAAAGAGTAAATACAAGACTTCCGAAGAAAGAATCAATAAATTAATTTGCTAAATAAGGGGTTGACTACTCTTAGTTGAAATTTATAAGTTCTTGTGTTTCAGTTTTTTTGAAAATTAAATGGGACTCAACAGAATATAATATTTTAAGCTGAAGGCTAGTATATAAAATTGTAAAAAAACAAATACGGAATTACGGAATTACGAGTAAAGTTGTCCGGTTTAAATTTCATAAGCTTAGTCGTGGAAATTACAGAACAAACATTGCTAAAATAATAATTCGGGTCGAAAGAGGGGAGAGGGGGAGAGTATACAATATGTGGACTAGAAGAAGTATGGGTACTTATGCATTATCTGGTACACGACGCTATATACTGAATAGGAAAATGCTAAAGGAAACCAGTCAAACGGGTATTTGCAATAGATAAATGGATCGTAAATCGTGGTTTCTCATTGAGTTTACAATACTTAAACTATTGTTTTTTGGGGATTAGGGGGGAAAGGTACCTAGGTTAGGTTACGTATTTAATATATGCTATGCTTTACCCCCCACCCCCCTAAAGTGCAAATATATGGCCCAAATTTGTTTCTAAACTATTATATTTTCATCCTATTTTATTTCATTAGAATTAAAGAAACTTGACTTCTTTCGTGTGTACCATATAATGCATAAGTACCGACAGAGGTTATGCTCAATGGGCAAGAGCGGCGATGAAATTAAAAGACATATGTTTGCAAATGTTTCAATAATATGGATACAGGAAATTTAAATATTGATTCAATGTATAACATCCTTCTAAAAAGTGAACCAGTTGCAAACGAGGGTAATAAGATTTTACAAAACCACCCAGGGATGATATTAAATACAAGACCAAGGAAAATTGTATAAGTAATAGCAAACAACAGGATTATTTTACAATAGATTAATTAACTTAGTTTTCATTTTATATAATTTTTATGCAGTTGCTTTCATCGAAGTAACTCTATTAGTAACAGTAAACCAAGTGGTCTGTTGTGACAACTGTAGTTTAATATTTGTGGTTTTTTTCCTTATGTGTTTTTAGTTTATTTTAGTTTTTTTTAATCTTTGTCTCCTTTACGTTGAAGACACCTCGTTTTTATACAGTCGAAATATCCGTGTTTTTTTTTTTTTTTTTTTTTTTTCGTTACTGGCCGAAGTCTCATTTTGTCTCTTTCCTTCATTGAGTTTTTCTCTCTTTGTTTCTTTGGTAGAAGAAAGATCAAGAATGTGGGTTTGTAATTTTTTTTTTTTCCAAGGGATTTCCAGAAAAAATTTCTGCGGATAGAGGATTTATGGTACGATTTGAAAAATTATCAGAAAAATTAAATAAAAAACTATCTTTTTCCAATGAAGGTAAGCTAAGATGAATTTTCCAGGCGGGATTGTTCGTAGGAAATTCTCCGGAGGGAATTTTCAGAGAGGATGGTATTTCCCAGGGGGAATTTACAAAGAACAAAAATTTCATTAAGTCATTTTCTATCAAGGGCGGAGGGGGTCCATGAAGGCTGGAGATGCGTTTTCCACTATTATTTAAAAAGAGCTAAGAAATTCAAACAAGCAAGTTTTTTCAACTGAAAGTGAGGCGCAACATTGAAACTTTAAACAAACATAAATTATTCCATATGTGAGGTGGGCCGCCCTCCTCAATACCTAGCTCTTTATCCAAAATTGTGACTTTTTGTATCTATTCTTTAGGAACGGCTCCTGAAAACAAGACCCATTAATTTGAAGAAGAAGCTTTATCTAAGTGATAAAAATCTTGAGGTTTGAGGTGAGGACAGTGCCCCTCGTATACACAGTTAATTTTGTTGTTGTTGCAAGTCTTAAGTTGCTCCTTACTTTCAATTGAAAAAGTCTGTTTCCTTATTTTAGTATCAATAAAGACGGTGGGTGCAGTGAAGAAGTTAAAACTAGAATAGCCAGAGCCCAGGGTGTTTTTTGCAGTTAAAAAAAGTTTGGAAGAATAGTAAGATACGTCTGCGAACCATGATTAGAATATTGGAAGCAACAGTAACGACAGTAGTCAAGTACGATTCCGAAGCGTGAGTAATCTCAAATATGGAGGAAAATTTACTAAATGTTTTTCGGAGATTTTGTTTTCGGATTGTTCTGGGTACCTGACTGATTAACCATATCTCAAAAGGTAAGCTGTACGAAAAGTATTAGTTAAATCTACTTTATAGGGCTTGTCAGTCAAACGTCTAGGGCAAAACAAAAAGCAGGTCGTATCCAAGTAGGGCAGGAGGATGTCGTCAAAAAAATTGTCGTCAAAATTTTTGTCCAGAAATTCAAATGATCCAAGTAGGGCGGAGGATGTCGTCAAAATTTAGTGAAATGGGAAATCTTTTTGTGCTTATTCTCTTCTTTGGCCGGTCCGTTATAAAAAAAAAAGATTTACTAATTAGTCGTTAGTAAGGAATATACGAAGGAAATGTTCAAGCCTTTAAGATTACAAAGCCTGAAATTTATAAGCATTTTTGCTCTTGTATGTCTCTCATCCTGCAGAGTTGTTAAATAATATTAATTAAATAGGTGTAAGCATTGGCAATAGAAGGTATGTTTTGTTCGTTCTCAGATTCAACTATACTCCTTCAATCAGAAAAATTGGATTCTTATAAATTTCAGTAAAAAAAAAGTACTTTCTTTTACTACTTGTCACAGAAAAGTAGTAAAATAATATTTTTCACTTGACAGTTTTTTCATAACTTGGTTTTTGGTTTTCACTTACTAAGGAAGCTGAGGCATTAAGTATACAAGAGGGGTATTATTCAAGAGAGGGGGGGGGGTGAAGTTATACCTCCAATCATTTGTCTTTTACTATAAAAAAAACTATAATGGTATTCTTTTAATGCTTCTCAACCTTTCCAGTCTACAAATTACACTAAAAGGTGCCATTTTACAGTGGTGTAGTTAGGTGCCAAGGGAGATGGCTGTTCTTGCGTGCATCCACAAGGGGGGAGGGGGCAGGGCGTGGCTCCAGCATTTTTATTGGGGGGCATAGGGGTCCATATCCGGATAGTGAAGGGGCATAGGCTATATAAAAAAATCTCCAGATTATTGGGTGGGCAATCCCCCCCCCCCCGAAAAGACGCCCACGGGGGGGGTGTAAACAGAGTTTTCTTTCAATACTATGAAATTGCGATGTCACCAGATGATGGTGATCAGGGGAGCAGAAATCAAAACTCTCATCCACGTCAACATATCATCCATATTTAATTAAAGTTACCCATCAAAATACCCTAGAAGTTCCAACTTAATTCCTTTAGTCTTTCGCAAGCTATTGCAAAAACACCCTTATGAAAAATTTGGGTTGATATAACCTTTTGATTTGATTCAATATCCACATTAACATGATATAAAAGTTCCAGCGTAGCACCCCTAGCTGCCCCTACCGTAAAATCCCTACTATGATCAGTTCAAGAGAATGACCGGAGAAACACAAATTCACAATGGGTGAAAATGAATAGCCTGGACCATCATTTGAAAAATAGACCAATCTGAGCAGCTAAAGCTAAAGGCACTAACAAATTCTTTGAAATAATAAAAAATCCATTCCGAAGAAGAAAGAATTGTGGGTTAGAAGACATGCGACAGCAAGTATCAGAAGGAAAAAAAAAAAAAAAATTCTTTGTAATAATTCTGTTTTTTTTTTTTATTTTTTTTTTTATTTTTACTTTTTTAATTCTACGAAATTCTTTGAAATAATGAAACTCTATTACGAAGAAGAAAGAATTGTGCGGTTAGAAGATATGCAACAGCAAGTATCAGTAGGGAAAAAAATAAAATTGAGAATGGAGGCATTTATTTTGCCGAGGAAAGAGTAGCTAACAAAGATAATTCGTTTCAACATTCCTCCTTGCATGCTCGAAGTATATTTCGCTCTAGATTCGTTCATCGTAAGCGATGATGGAACCATCAATAGTTGTAATGTTTTTAACAGTAATGATCTGGACAGATTTATCACAAGATCAATTTAGTTTCACACCCATCACAAACCCCTGAAGCTGATTTTCAACCTCAGGAAGCTTTATTTTTGAGGATCGTGCAATCTGAATAGTGCGACGCTTAGTGTACCAAAATGTTTCTGCTTCATTGAAAATTTATTTATTGAAATGTCTTCTTCATTCTTTTTCTGCTTTATTGAAATTTAATTTATAGAAATTTTAGTAACCCAGACAACAGGGCTATCCACATACTGTGTATATGCAAACTTTATCAAAGGCATTAGAAAACGTGTTTGACTGACTAAATAAAATTGCAAAAAAAAAAAAAAAAAAAAAAAAAAAAAAAAAAAAAAAAAAAAAAAAAAAAAAAAAAAAAAAAAAAAAAAAACGCGGGCCGCATGCGGCCCGCGAGGCGTCTTGGCGCGGCCTGCAAGACCTTGGCGCGGCGAGGCCACAACACACCTGACGGACCATATTACTAACCCTACCACTACCCAACCAAGTGATAGGGGGTGCCATCTAGCATTCTACCATATAGCATTCTTGAAAAAATTCGTAAGCCTCATTTAGCATAGTTACTTTGATTTTCAACTATCCAGTCCAGACCAATTGTTTTGGTATGTTACAATTTTTGTTTTTGAGAAAACCTATCTCAAAGTTTGGAAAATTCACCCCCAAAAAAATTTTTTTTTCTCTGGATTTTCTTTATTTATTCTTTTTTAGTTCAGTAAATTCTAGAGCTTAGGGTCCCAAATGAAAGCCAAATTATATGATCATGTTATGTGGCCATCTTGTGGCGAAACATTCAGAAGAAAAAATAAAGGTTGATTTTGCACATGGGTGTCATCTGGTATATAGTGGGACGGGAAAATATGGTACACACTGGGACACTTCCCAGCATGTACCAAATGAAACCCATCTACAAAATCGAGGGTATTTATTCTCAAAAGGGTTTAAGTGCATCCAGGTTGTCAAAGCAGCATAGATAGAATATATCAGGAACAGAATAGGTATTAAGTTTCCACTTTCAGGGAAACTAGAGGGGGAGTAAAACTAAATCAAAAGGTAAAATACATATCCAGATTGTCAAAAGTGTGTATGTGCAATATCCCAGGAAAAAAGGGGGTACGTTGGAACTTTCAGAGCATATTATTGGGGATGTTAAACTAAATCAAAAGACTCTATGTCCCCCCAAGTTTGTCATTAGGTCCTATTACGGCATTTTAGGAACGGATAAAGGTATTTATTTGAAATTTAGGGACCTGTTGAGGGGATTTATAACTAAAAATATCGATGTTGAAATGGTCTATCTGCAAAATATATAGGATGGCTAAGCACATTAAAGTGAAACTATCAAGGGATATTACAAAGTATATTGAACAAATCAATATGTACTCTATGCATGCAGGTCGTCAAAAGGACATATGAACAATATCCGAAAAACAGCTGAAAGCAATAAATTGAACCTTTGAGGGCTGGTACTGCTACTACTTATGCAATTAGCTACTGTTATTGTGACTTTTTCAAACTGTGGCTGCTTTCAGTTGCTTGATTTGTAACTACTTGCAACTGCAAATACTTGTCAGTGTGACAGATTGCGACTGCGACCTCAACTAATTGTAATTACAATTGCCAGTGCATGTGACTTTGACTGCATCAACTACTTTACTAAAGCAAACAACAAGACAATCCCTAAGAGTTGGAGCAATGCCAAAAAGACCGGGATAGACTGGCTGAAAGGTTTTCGAGCTCAAAATCCACAAATATTACTACGCAAGCCTGAAACCCACAGGCACTGGTCATGCACCGAGCTTTAACAGAGTCAACATTGACATTAACATAAGTTGGGCGCAAAACCCATATGTCTTCCCAAGGCCAGAATAAAATTTGCACTTTGCTGAAAAAAAATATAAATGTTTTTATTTTTACAACTTTAATAAGTCAAATAATATTAACATTTTGATTACTAAATATCAGTATATGTATATTAAACTGACAATCAAAATTCATTTGTATTTTTCAGTAAAGTGCAAATTTTGTTCTGGGCTTAGGAAGGTATAGGGGTTTCAAGCCCCATCTACAGAAATATGAAACGTTTTATATATTTCAGAAGGATAACCACGGATGCGTGTTATTTTTTCTTATTTCTACCCTCCCCCTGGACGATCGAATCGAAACCCATGGTCAGGCTTGGATATACCAATAAGCCTACGAGGCCCGGGTCTAGGGACGCACAATGCCAGGGGGCGCAATAAATTATCACCGATTGATTTTTTTTCTTAGTGAAAACTTGACCAATGCTATTTATGGTCAAAGTGCCAAATGCACTCCGCTGTCGTGCAGCCTATTCACAGAAAACTGATTTTAAAACAACACAGGAATTCCGTGGCAACTTATAAACTGTCATATTTCTCCCAAGAATGGCAGATGAGAGTTTGGTATCACCTCTATTTTTCATTACTTTTGGCTCACCAGTTGTGTTCTGTTCAGTACTTCCACTATCCCCGAATTTTCGGAGACTTCCCCTAAAATCTTGCAAAAACGGAGCGGCTAAAATGCGTGCGCCTAGGAGCGTCAAAGCTTTAACTTCGGCCCTGTCAATGGTCTTAGAACCTTGGCAGAAGGTTCATTAGAAAGGAAATTGAAAGCTCTTGTATTCTTTTTAAGCAGCAATGCTGAATAATTTTTTGGCATAAATTTCGATAGATTTAGACAAGCAGCCACGTTTACGTTCAAATAATAGTATTACCATCAAATTCAATATAGCAGAGAACCATATTGTAGAGCACTCATTTTAAGCAGCAATGCTGAATAAATTTTACCATAGATATTGACAGTTTTGGAAAAGAGGACATCATTTACGCCCATATGGGGTAATAAGAGACACAAGATTAAACTTAAGCAAATTCACTATTGATTCAAGATGATTTTACCTTAGTTTCATTAGATCTCCAAGACTCTTGCATATTTTTTAGTTTTAACAAAATAGTTTTCAAAACACAAGTTTCAAAAAATAAAAAAGTAAAATAAAATAAAATCCCCAAGAAATGGGTATAACACTTCTTAGGTGCACAAGTCTTTGAATTGAGCCTTGAGCAACACCATAATCAACATATGGGGATAAATGAGAAAATGAATGAAACATATATTAACCTACCAGAAGATTTAAGATTCAACCAATAGGGTACAATCACTCTTCACTGTTTTCAATTAGGAAGAGGCACTTGCTTTCCCCTAAATAAAATCCCCACCCCTCTTACATTCTGAATTTTTTTAGGGGGGGGGGTTCAATTGACAAATTCCTGTTTTGGTATTTTCACTTGGAGAATTGTAAAAGAAAGAGACAAATTTGGGTAGCCTAATTTTTGGTAGCCTAAAACAGATAACAACGTGAAACAGATTGTAATACAGGGGGGGGGGGGAGAAGAAAATTTTTTCCCTGTAAATTTTGAAAAAATGCATTTTCCGGTTTTTACTAAAAATCACAAATGTTCCTGTCCCAAAAATAAGAAAAGGTTGCTTGTCTCTTCCTAAGAACCTAAATGCTCCTGGGTTCCCCCTTAAACCCGCATAATACCAAATCTTGAATAACTATTGCAATAGGAATTTTCCAAATGTAAAACGAAAACTTAAAAGGTGACACAATAGTTGCATTCCTAGGGATAAGGCCTTCCAATTATGCAAATAGCTCATTTAGAGCAAAGGCTTATGGATAAATATTAATAGAACCTTGGAGCCATGAAAGGATTTCAAATATGAATGACTGAAAGACCACAAGTTAATCTCTTTTCCGTTCATTTTTTTTCCTCGTCAAATTGTCATTTAGATCATGGGTCGGCAACCTTTTGTTTTAAAAGGGCCAAAAGTTTACAATGGAATTTTACGCGGGCCGCATTTATGTCATATGTCATTGCACTGTAGTGTAGTATTGTTGGTATACTATGATAAGTAGAGTGCATCTACAATATTTATATACAAATATTTTAGGTTTAAAATAAAATGATTCATGTACATTTTTAATACATTTATTGTAGTTCATACAATCAATAAGATTTTCGTTGTTGCATTTGACTTGCATTATTTTTTATTTTTTTTTTTTTTACATTAGCTTGCATTCTTGTAGTAGAGATGTCTAATATTGCGTCTAAATATATGTCCGATAACCGAGAACAATGTTTATTTTTTTTTGATAATTCAGAATTGAAAAAGTTTGCTCACAAAATATGTACTACCAAACATAGTAATTCACAAAATACTCAGCAAACCTTTTTAATTCCTTGTAGTTTTCAGAAGGCAAACTTCCATAGAATTCCACCAAGTTCGTTTTTTTCTTTAAAAGCTATTTTAAGTGTGGTATCACTTTGCAAATCTGTTACCTAGATTTGCAAATCACTTGGTAAATTACTGATATCCACTGCGAAGGGGTTTTCGAAAATATTCGTCTTGCGTGAGATCTTTGTGAAATCAGGAACCCGGTTTTCAAACTCAGTTTGAAGTTGTATTAATGCACTTTTTATTTTAGTATTTTCCCAAACAAAATTTATACAAGCTTTTTCTACTGCTTTCTTGCAATTTGGAAAATGGTCGATGTGAATATATCCTTGAGGTGATGGATATATTTCAAAAATAAATCTTGACTGATCCAACTGGATGATGAGATTCCACCTGCTGAGTTTGCTGGAGCACTAGTTAGCATGTGAGGCTGAAAAATTTTCCTTGGAAATATAAATTAAGGTGGTAAATACTGAATGCTTGCAGAAACAGTCCCGACCAAGGTCACAAGGACACCTCTCTCTGAGGATGTTGCCTTGCACAATATCATCCGACCCCTCTTCCTAAACACTTTAGGAGGAACGTGAACTGTGGTCACAGAGTTTTCGTCACAGTTGCATATGTCACTTGCATTAAAAGGGAGTTTTTTCTAGATCTGACTTCGGGTTTGAGAAGAACTGTTCAATGTTGACTCTGTTAAAGCTCGTTGCATGACCAGAGCTTGTGGGTTCAGGCTTGCGCAGAAATATTTCTGGATTTTGAGCTCGAAAATCTTTCAGCCAGTTTTTCCCTTTCTTTTTGGAATTGCTCCAGTTCTGAGGGATTGTCTTGTTGTTTGCTATAGTAAAGTAGTTGATACAGTCAAAGTTATATGCACTGGCAATTGTAATTACAATTAGTTGAGGTCGCAGTCGCAATCTGTCACATTGACAAGTATTTGCAGTTGCAAGTAGTCACAAATTCAAACAGTTGAAAGCAGCCACAGTTTGAAACAGTCACAATAACAGTAGCTAATTGCATAAGTAGTAGCTGTGCCAGCTTTCAAAGGTTCAATTTATTGCTTTCAGCTGTTTTTCAGATATTGTTCATATGCCCTTATGACGACCTGCATGCATAGAGTACATATTGATTTGTTCAATATACTTTGCAATATCCCTTGATAGTTTCACCTTATTGTCCTTAGCCATCCTATATATTTTGCAGACAGACCATTTCAACATCCATATTTTTAGTTATAAATCCCCTCAACAGGTCCCTATGTTTCAACTAAATACCTTTATCCGTTCCTAAGATGTCGTAATATGCCCTTATGACAAACTTGGACGGACATAGAGTCTTTTGATTTAGTTTAACATCCCCAATAATATACTCTGAAAGTTCCAACGTACCCCCCTTTTTTCCTGGGATATTGCACATACACCCTTTTGCCAATCTGCATTTGTATTGTACCTTTTGATTTAGTTTTACTCCCCCTCTATTTTTCCTGAAAGTGGAAACTTCATACCTATTCTGTTCCAGGTGTATTCTATCTATGCTGCTTTGACAACCTGGATGCTCTTAAACCCTTTTGAAAATAAATACCCTCGATTTTGTAGATGGGTTTCATTTGGTACATGCTGGGAAGTGTCCCAGTGTGTACCATATTTTCCCGTCCCACTATATACCAGATGACACCCATGTGCAAAATCAACCGTTATTTTTTCTTCTGAATGTTTCGCCACAAAATGGTCACATAACATGACCATATAATTTGGCTTCATTTGGTACCCCCAAGCTCTAGATTTTACTGAACTAAAAAAGAGTAAATAAAGAAAATCCAGAGAAAAAAAATATTAGAAAAAAATCTTCTTCATAATAGATTTTCATTATTTCAAAGAATTTCATAGAATTAAAAAAATAAAAAAAAGTAAAAATTAAAAAATTAAAAAAAAAAGAATTATTACAAAGAATTTTCTTATATTTTTTTTCCTTCTGATACTTGCTGTCGCATGTCTTCTAACCGCACAATTCTTTCTTCTTCAGAATGGATTTGAATTATTTCAAGAATTTGTTAGTGCCTTTAGCTTTAGCTGCTCAGATTGGCCTATTTTCAAATGATGGTCCAGGCTATTCATTTTCACCCATTGTGAATTTGTGCTTCTCAAGTCATTCTCTTGAACTGATCATAGTAGAGATGCTACAGTAGGGGCAGCTAGGGGTGCTACGCTGGAACTTTTATATCATGTTATTGTGGATATTGAATCAAATCAAAAGGTTATATCAACCCAAATTTGTCATAAGGGTGTTTTTGTGATAGCTTGCGAAAGACTATAGGAATTAAGTTGGAACTTTTAGGGTATTTTGATGGGTAACTTTAATTAAATATGGGTGATGTGCTGACGTGGATGAGAGTTTTGATTTTTACTAACCTGATCACCATCATCTGGTGACATCACAATTTCATAGTATTGAAAGAAAACTCTGTATACATCCCCCCCCCAAGGGTGTCTTTTCGGGGGGGGGGAGATTGCCCACCCAATAACCTGGAGAATGTTTTTTTATATAGCCTATGCCCCTTGACTATCCGGATATGGACCCCTCTTCCCCCCCTCCCCCCAATAAAAACGCTGGAGCTACGCCCTGTCCCCTCCCCCTTGTGGATTAGGGCAAGGACAGCCATCTCCCTTGGCACCTAACTACGCCACTGTAAAATGGCACCTTTTAGTGTCATTTGTGGACTTTAAAGGTTGAGAAGCATTAAAAGAATACCATTATAGTTTTTTTTTATTGTAAAAGACAAATGATTGGAGTTTTAACTTCACCCCCCCCCCTCGCCTCTCTTGAATAATACCTTTCTTGTATACTTACTTTCTCAGCTTCCTTAGTAAGTGAAAACCCAAAAACCAAGTTATGAAAAAAACTGTCGAAAAATGTTATTTCACTACTTTTCTGTGACAAGTAGTAAAAGAACGTACTTTTTTTTACTGAAATTTATAAGAATCCAATTTTTCTGATTGAAGGAGCATAATTGTATCTGAGAACGAACAAAACATACCTTCTATTGCCAATACTTACACCTATTTAATTAATTCTATTTAACAACTCTGCTGGATGAGAGGCATACAGACCAAAAATGCTTATAAATTTCAGGCTTTGTAATCTTAAAGGCTTGAACATTTCCTTCGTATATTCCTCATTAACGACTAATTAGTAAATTCTTTTTTTTATAACGGACCGGCCAAAGAAGAGAATAAGAACAAAAAGATTTCCCATTTCACTAATGATATCCTCCTACCCTATTTGGATACGACCTGCTTTTTGTTTGGCCCTAGACGGTTGACTGACAAGCCCTGGAAAGTAGATTTGACTAATATTTTTCGTACAGCTTACCCTTTGAGATGTGGTTAATCAGTCAATTTTAGGCTCAAACCTCAAGATTTTTATCACTTCGAGATAAAGCTTCTTCTTCAAATTAAATGGGTCTTGTTTTCAGGAGTTGTTCCTAAAGAATCGATACAAAAAGCCACAATTTAGCATAAAGAGCTAGGTATTAGGAGGGCAGCCCACCTCACATATGGAATAATTTATGTTTTTTTCAAGTTTCAATGTTGCACCTCACTTTCAGTTGAAAAAACTTGCTTTTTTAAACTTCTTATCGCTTTTTTAAATAATACTGGAAAATGCATATCCAGCCTTCATGGACCCTTTCCCCTCTTGATAGAAAATGACTCAATGGAATTTGTGTTCTTTGCAAAATCCCCCTGGGAATTTCCATCCTCTCTGGAAATTCCTCCGGAGAATTTCCTACGAACAATCCCGCCTGGAAAATTCATCTTAGCTTACCTTCATTAGAAAAAAAAAGTTTTTTATTTAATTTCTGATAATTTAATTTCTTTAATTTTTAATTTTATTTAATTTCTTTTATTTAATGTATGATTTGATTTTTCAAATCGTACCATAAATCCTCTATCCGCAGAAATTTTTTCTTGGAAATCCCTTGGAAAAAAATAATTACAAACCCACATTCTTGATCTTTCTTCTACCAAAGAAAACAAAGAGAGAAAACTCAATGAAGGAAAGAGACAAAATGAGACTTCGGCCAGTAACGAAAAAAAAACAAAAAAAAAACAACACGGATATTTCGACTGTATAAAAACGAGGTGTCTTCAACGTAAAGGAGACAAAGATTAAAAAAAAACTAAAATAAACTAAAAACACATAAGGAAAAAAACCACAAATATTAAACTACAATTGTCACAACAGACCACTTGGGTTACTGTTACTAATAGAGTTACTTCGATGAAAGCAACTGGATAAAAATTATATAAAATGAAAACTAAGTTAATTAATCTACTGTAAAATAATCCTGTTGTTTGCTATTACTTATACAATTTTCCTTGGTCTTGTATTTAATATCATCCCTGGGTGGTTTTGTAAAATCTTATTACCCTCGTTTGCAACTCGTTCACTTTTTAGAAGGATGTTATACATTGAATCAATATTTAAATTTCCTGTATCCATATTATTGAAACATTTGCAAACATATGTCTTTTAATTTAAATTGCCGCTCTTGCCCATTGAGTATAACCTCTGTCGGTACTTATGCATTATATGGTACACACGAAAGAAGTCAAGTTTGTTTAATGCTAATGAAATAAAATAGGATGAAAATATAATAGTTTAGAAACAAATTTGGGCTATATATTTGCACTTTAGGGGGGTGGGGGGTAAAGCATAGCATATATTAAATACGTAACCTAACCTAGGTACCTTTTCCCCCCTAATCCCCAAAAAACAATAGTTTAAGTATTGTAAACTCAATGAGAAACCACGATTTACGATCCATTTATCTATTGCAAATACCCGTTTGACTGGTTTCCTTTAGCATTTTCCTCTTCAGTATATAGCGTCGTGTACCAGATAATGCATAAGTACCCATACTTCTTCTAGTCCACATATTGTATACTCTCCCCCTCTCCCCTCTTCCGCCCCGAATTATTATTTTAGTAATGTTTGTTCTGTGTAATTTCCACGACTAAGCTTTAGAAACTTAAACCGGACGACTTTACTCGTAATTCCGAAATTAACATATTTGTTTTTTACGATTTTATATACTAGCCTTAAGCTTAAAATATTATATTCTGTTGAGTCCCGTTTAATTTTCAAAAAGATTGAAACGCAAGAACTTATGAATTTCAACTAAGAGTAGTCAACCCTTATTTAGCACATTAATTTATTGATTCTTTCTTTGGAAGTCTTGTATTTACTCTTTCTTCATCATCTTGATAAAATATTAATGTGATGAAAAATTTACAAAAAAATAGACAACAAGTTAATTTTAAACTGTGAATATTTCGTATTGTTTTATGCTATATAATAAAAGAATAAAAAAATACTATATTGAGTATTAAAAAAACAATATAGATAAAGCGTCGCTATTACTAAATTTGAAGAAAACTGAATATTGAGATTTTGAAAACAATTTTCGAGGGTTTTACCAATAGTAAAGTTGTTGAAGAAACGATACAATTGGCCAACCTGAAAGAACTCTCATTTCTGATTTAGATTTAGAAGAGTCTAGATTTAGATTTAGATTTAGAACTCTCATTTCCGATTTAGATTTAGAAGAGTCTAGATTTAGATTTAGATTTAGAACTCTCATTTCCGATAACATAACAGATTTAGAAGTTTATTAGTCGAAGTTGCAAGCCTTGAATGCCCTTGAATTATAAGCATTCAAGTGCTCTTAGGTGATAATTTAATTAAACGATGTTTCTGATCAGTTATTTGCTTAGATTAAGTTAATAGATTAAAGGTGTTAGTTAACCGTATTCACTAAAATTTAATACCAAGTTAATTTTCGAATTGTTAATTCACCCTCACGAGTAAAAAAACTGTCAGTTTTATTAAATGTCATTAACTTTTTGTTTGACCTGGAACCTACAAACCTCCAGTTCTTTTTATCGAACCTTCGGTTATGAACGAACTAGTATTTCATATTTTTGTTTTAAGTCACTGGTTATTTTGTTTTTCCTAACTTAAGTATTATTAATATAGTGGAAGTACAATTATAACGTAACTTATAACTTTATTTATAATTTGGTTCATTATATTTTTTACTTAGTGATGTCATTAATGCTGTCTAACTTTGCTTGATTGAAATCGATAACAGTCACAAATTACATAAAGGATTGGTTACAAATTATAAAAGGATTGGCCGTTTTTAGTTGCTGTTCAGTAAAACACTATTTATTTTGTTATTTCATGTTTCATATTCCCTGTACTTCCGTATTGTTTTTGAAGCTCTTAAATCACATGATCGAATACTTTTATGTTTAAACCCTACCTGCAGAATAGTTTTATGATATAAATATAATTATGTATATATGATATATATATATATATATATATATATATATATATATATATTATACAGTTATATATATATATATATATATTATATATATATATATATATATATATATATATATATATATATATATATATATATATATATATATATATATTATATATATATATATATATATATATATATATATATATATATATATATATATATATATATATATATATATATATATATATATATATATATATATATAATAAATATATTTTTATGCGCATACTTTTATGAAATACTTGCATTTCTGATGAAAAGTTTAGAGACACTGTTGTCGGATGTAAAAAAAATGTAACGAATGAGAGAAACGTCAGTGGGGAAGGTGGAGATTAAAGAGTAGCCTCTTTCAGCCTATTTAACGTAGAAAATCTGATCTAGGTTTATCAAAATAACATTAAAGGCAGTTTGTACGTGAAAGTAATTGAAAAATAGGTTAGGAATTCTGACTATTTGGGGATGGGGGGGATTCGAAGTGAAAGTGACAAAGTGTACTATGCATTTATTTAAGAACTGAATTTTGGTTACTGAAGGACTTTTTTATATGCAATAAATAAATTTATTATTTTTTACGTTAGCGTGGCACATGCCTAGTGGGACATTTAACTTGTGGCTAATACCTCAAACGAAAAACAGAAATTTCTTCAAAACTCTTCAATTTTTTACGATTTAATATACTAGCCTTAAGCTTAAAATATTATATTCTGTTGCGTCCCGTTTAATTTTCAAAAAGATTGAAACGCAAGAACTTATGAATTTCAACTAAGAGTAGTCAACCCTCAATTAGCATATTAATTTTTCTATTTTTTCTTTGAAAGTCCTGTACTAATTGTTTCTTCATCATCTTGATAAATTTTTTTGTGATAAAAAATTGACAAAAAATAGGCGACAAAGCAAATTTTAAACAATGAATATTTTATGTTGTTTATATTTTATAATAAAATAATAAGAAATACTATATTGAGTATTACAAAAACAATATATATAAAGCGTGCTGCTTTAAACTAATTCGAAGAAAACTACATATTCGGTTCTATTGTTTAAACTATTTTTGGAGGGTCTTACCAGTAGTAAAGTTGTGGAAGAAACGATACAAGGATACAACTGGCCAACCCGAAATAACTCTCAATTCCCATAACATATCCGAATTAAAAGAGTCGATGTTGCGAGCCTTGACATAATTAGGAAATTAATGACGTCTAAAACTCTAAAAGAATAAGAGAAACGTCACTGTTGGAAATTAAAGAGTAGCCTCTTTCAGCCTTTTTAAGGTAGAAAACCTGATCGAAGTTTATGAAAATAATATCGAAGGCAATTTATACATGAAAGTAATTGAAATAGATGAGTTAGGAATACTGACTATTTGGGGAGGGGAGGGGGATTCAAAGCGAAAGTGACAAAGTATACTACGCATTTATTTAAGAACTGAATTTTGGTTACTGAAGGACTATTTTATATGCAATAAATAAATTCATCAATTTTTTACGTTAGCGTGGCACGTGCCTAGTGGGACATTTAACTTGTGGCTAATACACTAAATACATCAAACGAAAACCAGAATCTGGTTAGCACAAAAACCTTTAATACTTAAAACGAGAAAGCGACAAACAATTTAGACTAGTTTCTTAATGCTAAACATCGAAATGACACTAAACACCAATAGCCTACGTGAAAAAGGTAAAGCAAAACAATGGTTATAAGTAATCATATATGTCAATACAATAAATTACAACTACACACAAGAACGTATCCGCGGGGAGGGGTGTATATTGCAAGGTTTGAAGCCCCCCTCCCAAATGCAAAATTTTTCTGAATCATAGAAAGGTAACAAAAATGCATAAGACCGTTTTTTGTGTTTTGTTAAGTTTTTTTGTTACCCCCTCCCCCTGAAAACTAATACATGTTTATTTGTTGCTTTTTTTGTTGTTGCTTATTTATTACTGGTTTTTCGACGCGGGGGGAGGGGGCATTTTAAGCTCTTTTATGGTAGATTAGATGCTTCAGAGTTAGAAATTAGTTATGAATTATAGTTATGCAGAAGTAACATTTTGGAGTAAAGAATAAGAGCTAGAAATTTAATTTTTAGAAATTTAATTTTTTTTTTTTTTAGCAAAAACAATTGGTAACGTTAAAACTTGAAACAAATAAAATTATTTGGTTCTCTTTTAAATTTTAATAAATTATTCAGTCATTGTGACCATCTTGTTCAAATAAGGATTTTTTTGAAATTTGGGGAGGTAGGGTATCAGGTGGAAATCAAAAGGCATACGTTTGGCTATTGCTTTTTATTAGCTGTTGACTTTAAAGATTCTCAGGCATCTGTGTCTCATAGCACGAGCATGGGGGTGCCCACTTTGAGGAATCACATAAAGTTGGTAGTGTGTGCCAAGCGTGGTGAAACTGTATGGAACAAGTGGCCAAGATTTACGCCAGATGGGAGAAAGTGGGTGCCGCCTCGATAAGGCAGCAATCAGGATCTTTTTTTGAGGGGGGGGGGGGGGGCACAAGAAATTTTTTGAAAACATATAAAAAATTTGCTTGTATACATTTATTGTTACTTTTTTACGAGTCTGACATTTTTTTGGGGGAGGGGGTCAATCCTGGTAGCCTCCCTCCACCTGGATACGGCCTTGACCCTGGGTGCACGAGACCCTTTATGGGGCTAATAATGGATATGTTATAAAAAAAAAAACGAAATAATCTTGATTAGGCCACGGTCGTATCCAGGATTTTTGTTCGGAGGGGGGGGGGGCTACAAAAAACTTTAAAAACCACATCAAAAATGTGTTGGCATTTTTTTTATTACGTTTTTACGAGTCGGAAAAACATTTCGGGTTGGGATTCTCAGGCACGTGTGTCCCGGCACATGTGTGTATCCCCAAAAAACAGGAAAAGCATCAAATGATTCCACTACCTTAAAACAACTTCCTCGAGAAGCAAATTTGCATCTTAAAGTGTCGAAGCCTAAAACATGCTCTCCATGTCAGACTATTCTTAAATATCATTATAAAAAGGATTCCATTGTTTCTACGATGTTCCAGTTTAATTTCTCTTCATTTAAGACTTTAACATCACTCTTTACTTTTATGCAAAAAAACTATTTAAAATTAATTTTAATTCGCTAGTCTCAGAGACATATTCTTAGACCCCTCCCCTCCCCTCCATAAAAATAAAATAATTATTAATTTTAAGTCAATATTATTTTAAATTAATTCTATTAATTAGTTTAATGAATTAATTCATACAATGAGAATTGTTTTTTTCCTGATTTTAATTGGAGCTTTGATTTTTGACTAGTCTTATTCAGTGATTGTCATTCAAAATAAGTAAAATGAAGATTTTTATATCAAGGCCATTTCCAGGGGGAGAGGGGTTACCGGATTTGATCCCTATCCCCTGAAATTTTTCCCAGCTCGTAAAAACACAACTAAAATGCATATAAACAAATGTTTGATGTGTTTTTAAAGTTTTTCTGTAAAACCCCCTCCGAAAAAAAACCTCCCCACCCAAAAAATCCTGGATACACCCTTTTTACTATTTGAAGTAAATGTGAATACGTAAGCCCTTAAATATCTTAATCACTGTTTTAGAAAAAAATTGAGTTTATTGTCCAATTACTCTTCTTTGACAGAACAAAATTTAGACAAGAAAAGATCCTATGTTTAGTTGATAGCCTTAAACCAAGGCCGTACCCAGAGGTAAATGTTTTGCACTTTACCGAAATTTGCACTTTACTGAAAAAATATAAATGTTTTTATTATAACTTTAATAAATCAAATAATATTAACATTTTGATTACTAAATTTCAGTATATGTAGGACATATTAAACTGACAATGCACATTCATTTGTATTTTTTCAGTAAAGTGCAAATTTTGTTCTGGCCTTGGGAAGGCATAGGGGTTTTGCGCCCAACTTATGTTAATTTCTGCTCGTTTTGAGTTTGACTCGGTTAATTATTGTAATTTTGTTCGTTTTGGGTTTCATTTATTTATCAATGCTGATTTGTGGTAGTTTCACGCTTGGTAGATTATCTGATTTTATTTCTGCTCATTTTCTGTTAAATGGAGTTCTTTACTTTTCTTTGAAAAACTTATTTTGTGGAAAAAGTTTTTTTTAATTAATTTCTGTTCGTTTTATATTGACATGGTCTTTACAGGAAAAAAGAAAATAATACTTTAAATCTTTTTGTTTTTTAAGACTTTATAGTTTGGCCTGCTATTTGTATGCTGGAGAAAAATTTTCAGCAATTTTTAACAACATACACAATTTTGAAAATCTGAACCCAAATAGTACTGTTTAATTTAGTTTCATACCTCCTCTAGTTGACCTGAAATGGAAACTTGATACCGTTCGTAAAAAAATCTGTTTACTTTCTTTGATAGTTTGGATACACTTGCGCTATTTTGATTTGGTTAAATTTTAAGAGCAGAAGTAGCCCCGGAAGTTTAAACATAATACCTCAGTCGTTCTTGGGATACTGCTGAGATGCCTTATTGGGAATAAGCCTTATCACAGTGCATTTTGATTTAATCTTAAGGCAACATTTAGTTTTTAAACATAATGGGCAAATGGGAGGGTAGGCATGGGAGGGTGGGCGTGAGAGGGTGTGTTTGGGAGTGGAAGGGGGATTAGTTGCCCTCCAATCACTTTCGACTATTAAAAAGGGCATCAGCCCTTTCTATTTTCAATTGAATAAGCCCTTTTCGAAGTTCCCACGACAACTCCTTCGATACGAAGTGCCCTGGTCTAGACAACAACAACAACAAAAAATAATATATTATACCCACATCGAACTTTACTATAAAAATTTCAAGCCTTCCAATCACTTTCGACTATTAAAAAGGGCACAAGCCTTTCGATTTCAAATCGAATGAGCCCTTTTGGAAACGACAACGCTTTCTATAAACACTTTGTATGCACCCGGGGCATAAATTACAACCCTTACATTAAGGTCTATTAGGGTGGTTGTCATTCTCTAAGACGAATTTCCAGAACTTTTCAACAACGTTAAACAAAATGGTTAACTCAAAATTTTCATTGGATGTGTCTGGGAAACGGTGGGCATGAGAGGGGCGGTAGTCGCTCTCCAATCACTTTAAAATATTAAAAATGGCCCTAGCCCTTTCAATTTCCAATCAAATAAGCCCTTTTGAAGTTTCTACGACAAAATTTTCAGTAAAAATTTTATATGCCCCCAGGGCATAACTTACTACCCTTGCCCTGAGTGCTGGGGGGGGGGTGTCATTCTCAAAGACCTAATTTCCATGACGTTCTACTGCGTTGAACAAAATGGCTATCTGAAAATTTTGATTGGATGTGTTTGGAGGAATAGTGGGCGTGAGAGGAGGGTTAGTTACCCTCCAATCACTTTCGACTATTACAAAGGGCACTATCCCGCTCAATTTTGAATTGAATGAGCCCCTTTTGAAGTTGTACGACAACTCTATCTATAAAAACCTTATATTCCCCAGGCCAGAACTTACAGCCTTTGCCCTTGGGCTTCTGAGGGGTTTGTCATCCTTAAATGCATAATTTCCAGAATATTCAACTGCGATGAACAAAATGGCGATGAACAAAATGGCTATCTCTGAACTTTGATTGAATGTTTTTGGGGAATGGTGGGCGTAAGAGGGGGTTAATTACTCTCCACTCACTTTGACTATTAAAAAGGATAATTTCAATTTCCAATCAAATGAGCCCTTTTTGAAATTTCTATAACAACTTTCTATATAAAATTTATATGCCCCCAGGGCATAACTTACAACCCTTGCACTAAGAGCTCTGAGGGGTTTATCATCCTAGAACGCCTAATTTCAAGAACTTTCAACTACGTTGAACAAAATGGATATCTCAAAATTTTGATTGGATGTGTTTGGGAAAATGGTGGGCGTGAGAGGGGCGTTAGTCGCTCTCCAATCACTTTCAACTATTAAAAAGGCACTAGCCCTTTCAATTTCCAATTGAATGAGCCCTTTTGAAGTTTCTAAGCTTTCAATAAAACCCTTATATGCCCTCAGGACCTAACTTACAACCCTTGCCCTGAGGGCTGTGGGGGGAGGGGTTGTCATCCTTAAGGACCTAATTTTCAAGACTTTCAACTACGTTGAATAAAATGGCTATCTAAAATATTGATTGGATGTGTTTTGAGAAACGACAGGCGTGAGAAGGGGGTTAGTTGCCCTCAAATCACTTTTGACTATTAAAAAGGGCATTAGCCCTTTGAATTTCCAATCGAATGAGCCCTTTTTCAAGTTGCTACGACAAAGATTTCAATAAAAACCCTATATGCCCCCAGGGCATAACTTATAACCCTTGCCCTGAAGACTGTGGGGGGAGTGTTTTGCGTAAAGGTATAATTTCCTGAACTTTGAACTGTGTGGAACAAAATGGCTATCTCAAAATCTTTATTGGATGTGTTTGGGGAAATGGTAGGTGTTAAAGGAGTGTTATTTGCTTTCCAATCACTTTCGACTATTAAACAGGGCACTAGCCATTTCAATTTCCAATCGAATGAGCCCTTTTTGAAGTTTCTACGACAACGCGTTATATAAAAAACCTTATATGCCCCCTGGACATAATTTACAACCCTTGCCCTGAGGGCTGTGGGGGGTTGCCATCCTCAAAGACCTAATTTTCAGAACTTAAAACTACGTTGACTAAAACGGATATCTCACTAGTTGCCCTCTAATCACTTTTGACTATTAAAAAGGGCACTAGCCCTTTGAATTTCGAAACGAATGAGCCTTTTTTGAAGTTTCTACGACAACACCTTCTATAAAAAACGTATATGCCCCCATGGCATAACTTACAACCCTTGCCCTAAGGGCTGTGGGGGACTGTCCTCAAAAACATAATTTCTATCTGGAAATCAACTACACTGAACAAAATGGCTATCTCAAAATTTTGATTGGATGTGTTTCGGGAAATGGTGGGGCGTGGAAAGGGTGTTAGTCGCCTTTCAATCACTTTTGACTATTAAAAAGGGTGCTAGCTCTTTGAATTTCAAATCGATAAGCAGTTTTTCAAGTTTCTATGACAAAGATTTCAATAAAAACCTTATATGCCCCCAGGGCATAGCTTATAATCCTTGCCCTGAGGGTTGTGGGGAAGTGTCCTCCTCAAAATATATTTTCTATTCGGAAATCAACTACGCTGAAAAAAATGGCTATCTCAAAATTTTTATTTGATGTGTTTGGAGGAATGATTGGCGTGGGGGGGGGGGGGCTAGTTGCCCTCCAATCACTTTCGAATATTAAAAAGGGCACTAGCCCTTTGAATTTCCAATCGAATTTACTTTCTTTGAAGCTGTACGAGAACGCCTTCTTTAAAAACCTTATATGCCCCCAGGGCATAATTTAAAACCTTTGCCCTGACGGCTGTGGGGGAGTGTCCTCCTCAAAAACACTTTTTCTATCTGGGAATCAACTACTCTGAACAAAATTGCTATCTCAAATTTGATTTATATGTGTTTGGGGGGGGAATGATGGGCGTGGGAGGGCTAGTTGCCCTCCAGTCACTTTCGACTATTAAAAAGGGCACTAGCCCTTTGAATTTTCAATCGAATGAGCCTTTTTGAAGTTTCTATGACAACGCCTTCTATAAAAACCTTATATGCCCCCAGGGCATAACTTAAAACCCTTGCCCTGAGGCTTGTGGGGGAGCGTCCTCCTCAAAAACATATTTTCTATCTGGAAATCAACTACGCTGAACAAAATGTCTATCTCAAAATATTGATTGGATGTTTTGGGGGGAATGATGGGCGTGGAGGGGGGGGGTTAGTTGCCCTCCAATCACTTTCGACTATTAAAAAGGGCACTAGCCCTTTAATTTCCAATTGAATGAGCCTGTTTTGAAGTTTCTGCGACAACGCCTTCTATAAAAACCTTTCCTGCCCCAGGGCATAACTTAAAACCCTTGCCCTGAGGTTGTGGGGGAGTGTCCTCCTCAAAAACATATTTTCTATCTAGAAATCAACTACGCTGAACAAAATGGCTATCTCAAAATTTTGATTGGATGTGTTTGGGAATGATGGACGTGGGGGGGGGGGGGGTTCGTTGCCCTCCAATCACTTTCAACTATTAAAAAGGGCACTAGAACTCTCAATTTCCAACCGAATGAGTCCCTTTTGAAGTTTCTACAAAGACCCCTTCAATATGAAGTGCCCTGCTCTAAAAGAAAAAAAAAATGATAAATGATACATTGTGCAAACATCGTTCTTATATGCCCTCAGGGCATAACTTAAAACTTTTACCCCGAGGGTTGTGGGGGAGTGTCCCACACAACCCTCGACTATTAAAAAGGGCAATAGCCCTTTATCGACTATCACTCATAGTGATCGACTATCACTTTCGACTATTAAAAAGGGCAATAGCCACTCCAATTTCCAATCGAATGAGCTTCGAAGTTTCTACTACAACTCCTTCGATACGAAGTGCCCGGGTATGGAGAAAAAAAACACATTGTGGGGTTGTCATCCTTAAAGATCTAATTTCCAAAACTTTGAACTACGTTGAATAAAATGGCTATCAAAAAATTTAAATTGGATGTGTTTGGGGAAAAGGTGGGCGTAAGAGCGGTGTTAGTTGCCCTCAAATCACTTCCGACTATTAAAAAGGGTGCTAGCTCTTAGAATTTCAAATCGAATGAGCGCTTTTTCAAGTTTCTACGACAAAGATTTCAATAAAAACCTTATATGCCCCCAGGGCATAACTTATAATCATTGCCCTGAGGGTTGTGGGGAAGTGTCTTCCTCAAAAACATATTTTCTAATTGGAAATCAACTATGCTGAACAAATGGCTATCTCAAAATTTTTATTGGATGTGTTTGGGGGAATGATTGCCGTAGGGGGGGGGGCTAATTGCCCTCCAATCACTTTTGAATATTAAAATGGGCACTAACCTTCTGAATTTCCAATCGAATGAGTTTTTTTTCCAGTTTATACGACAACGCCTTCTTTAAAAAACCTTATATGCCCCCAGGGCATAACTTAAAACCCTTGCCCTGAGGGCTTTGGGAGAGTGTCCTCCTCAAAAACATATTTTCTATCTGGAAATCAACTACTCTGAACAAAATGACTGTCTCAAAATTTTGATTTATATGTGTTTGGGGGAATGATGGGCGTGGGGGGCTAGTTGCCCTCCAATCACTTTTGACTATTGAAATGGGTTCTAGCCTTCTGAATTTCTAATCGAATGAGCTTTTTTTGAAGTTTTTACGACAACACCTTCTTTAAAAACCCTATATGCCCCCAGGGCATAACTTAAAACCCTTGCCCTGAGGGCTGTGGGGGAGTGTCCTCCTCATAACATATTTTCTATCTGGAAATCAACTACGCTGAACAAAATGGCTGTCTCAAAAATTTGATTGGATGTGTTTGGGGAATGATGAGCGTGGGGGGGGGGGGGCTAGTTGCCCTCCAATAACTTTCGAATATTAAAAAGGGCACTAGCCCTTTGAATTTTCAATCGAAAGAGCCAGTTTTGAACTTTCTGCGACAACGCCTTCTATAAAAACCTTATATGCCCCCAGGGCATAACTTAAAACCCTTGCCCTGAGGGTTGTGGGGGATTGTCCTCCCCCAAAACATATTTTCTATCTGGAAATCAACTACGCTGAACAAAATACTTACTTACTTACTTACTTATGTCTCTTGCCGGGCGCTGCTCGGCGTAGAGAATGACGTCTGCCTCCTCCATCCACTTCGGTCCATGGCAAGCGTTTGCACATCGCTCAGCCTGATTTTTGCCATCGTCAGGAACTCGGACAGGCTGTCAGACCATCGTTTCTTCGGTCGGCCTCAATGTTACTTCCAACCGGCGTTGACAGGGTCGAAGTCCTGAATGTTTTCGCAGGTATGTGTGGAGGCATTCGAAGTAAGTGTCCGAACCATCGTAGTGTTCGCTCGGCTGCTTGGGTCGAAAACCGAGACTGCTTGGTGAGCTGCAGCAGCTTCCCATTGCTGACGAAGTCGAACCATCGTTGACCTCCGATCCTCCTCAGGCTCTTCGACTGAAAGACATCAATTGCCTTGAGGGTCGCAGCTGAAGCTTGCCATGTCTCAGCTCCATAGAGCATCACAGAGCCGACGAGGGCGTTGAAAATCCACAGCTTCGTTGTGCGACTGATGTTTGGTTTTCACCAGAGGTGACAGTTCAGTCTGCCCATGGCAGAAGACGCTTGAAGAATTTAAAGCAGGAACTAGAGCAATTAAACTGGGATAACGTAATGGAGATTCAAGATGTAAACGAAGCATTTGGGTCATTTCACTCAACGTTCTTGGATGTATACAGTAGGTGTTGCGTGAGAAACCTGAGAACTAATAAACGACAAAAAGACCAGCCAATTAGCCCCTGGATGACGGATGGTCTTCTGGCCTGTGTGAATAAGAAAAAACCACCTTTGGAGAGAGTATAGACGCTTTCCGAGCTTAGCGCGGCTAGAGGAGTATGAGCAATACAGGAAAGTCCTTCGGACTGTGTTACAAAGAGCAAAGCGTGGCTACCTGCACCAAAAGCTGACGGAAAGCGGGAAGGATGGTCGAAAAGTTTGGCGAATTATCAACTCGGTACTACGGCCAACCACTAAGTTGCCACAGTTTGCCGCATCGCTGAGTATATTTTTCGCAAATATCGGCCATACCACAGCAAATTCCGTCGGGACACCATCTAAATCATAAAAAGAATACCTTGGCCCGAAGTGTATGAAATCAATGGCAGTGAGTCCTGTGACACCAGGTGAGCTCGAATTACTTGTAAAAAATTTGAAGGGCTCTGCCGCTGCAGGTTTCGACCTGGTCCACACAAAGGCACTGAAAGTAGTAGTGACGACCATTGCTGAGCCGCTAACTTACTTGTAAATCTTTCATTAGATAAAGGGGTCTTTCCTGAACTGTTAAAAAAGGCAAAGATAATACCTCTTCACAAAGATGGAAGTCATACAGACGCAGAAAATTATAGACCAATCTCAATCTTATCAGTTTTCTCGAAAGTCTTTGAAACACCAATTAAAAACCAGCTTTACCAATATTTAGAGGCCAAAGGCTTTTTTAACAGCCGCCAATTCGGGTTTAGGGCTGGCCATTTAACCGAAGACGCCCATACCTCACTAACTTTATTCGTAAACAGAATCCTAGATTTGGGTGCTTTACCTGCAGCAGTGCTTCTAGATATTAAGAAAGCGTTTGATAGCATGCACCCCGAAATACTACTAGGAAAGCTGGATCATATTGGAGTTCGTGGCCAAGTCCTAGATTAGTTTAAGTCTTACCTGGAAAATCGTCGAATTTACACAGGAAATGACCATACAAATGATGTCGTAGTTAACTGCGGGGTGCCACAGGGCTCTAAATTGGGACCGGTATTGTTTCTTGTTCACGTAAATGATCTTCAGCAAGTACTGACTCCTGCAAGTCGTAGCCCTTATTGCTGCAAACTATGTCACCCACAAACGACGCCGGGGTCTATAGTAGAAGCCGAGGACGAACTAACGGCATTTGCGGATGATTCACTTATGGCAAGCTCAGAATGGAACATCAAGTCTCTTAAAGCGAAACTACAAGACATTCTTGAAGAAACGTACCTGTGGATGGACGCAAATCGTCTAGTCATCAACATTGACAAATCGAGTGTTTTATTTTTTTTTCACGTATAGATTCACTGGCTCCTGATGTGATTGGTATTAAAACCTCTCGTGGACTTATAAAGAGACCAGAAAAAGGACACGTTCGATGCCTAGGGGTTTTAATCGACGAAAACCTCTCGTTCAGACACCACATAGCAAGTGTCGAGACGAAGCTTTCAAGGAACCTTGGAATATTGAGAAAACTCAGTCACCATTTCCCTTAAAAAAATACTGATCCACACTTACAGAGACTAAACTCACTTCACAACAAAGCACTTCAAATTTTAGGCCCAGCACCGAACAGACTATCAATGACATCAATTTACAGTCTATCTTGCACCGTTTTTTGTTTTAAATATTTTTCAGGAACACTCCCATCATCATTTAAAGGCTTATTCACACTAGTATCACAAATCCATAGTTTAAATACACGATCTTCATCAGGCATTTGTATACCCCCGACACCGACAGCTAGGTCGGAATTTTCTCCTAGAATTGCGTGTGTTAGAGAGTGGAATGCACTTCCGCAAAAGCTGAAGTCATATAGGTCTCTCGGCTCCTTTAAAAAGAATGTAAAAAAATATCTAAAAGATTGAAAATTTATTTACTAGATTTATTTTATTATTATTATGTTTAAAATTTTTTTTGATATTATTATTATTTATTATATTTTAGTTTGATGCTTCAAGGGGTGGGAGCGGAGGAGAAGTTGTGTTAAATTTATTGTTATTTGATGGCGGTTCGGGGTGGAAATTGGAGAGGACAGGAGGCCACGCTGTATTTAGAGTGTGTAATTATTACGGGCCCAAACGTGCATCAATGCACAAGGAATTGAGTTAAATGTATTTTATATATATATATTTTTTTTAATTGAAACCCATATTGAACTGAAACTGAACTGAACTAAAAGGATGCTTTTCCAGAACTGACTTCGGGTTTGAGAAGAACTGTTCTATGTTGACTCTGTTAAAGCTCGTTGCATGACCAGAGCTTGTGGGTTCAGGCTTGCGTAGTAATATTGGTGGATTTTGAGCTCGAAAACCTTTCAGCAAGTCTATCCCTGTCTTCTTTTGGTATTGTTTCAGTTTTCAGGGATTCTCTTATTGTTTGCTATAATAAAGTAGTTGATGCAGTCAAAGTCATATGCACTGGCAATTGTAGTTACAATTAGTTGGGGTCGCAGTCGCAATCAGTCACATTGACAAGTATTTGCAGTTGGAAGTAGTCAGAAATTCAAACACTTAAAAGCAGTCACATTTTGAAAAAGTCGCAATAACATTGGCTAATTGCATAAGTAGTAGTTGTAGCAGCCCTCAAAGGTTCAATCTATTGCTTTCAGCTGTTTTTCAGATATTGTTTATATGCCCTTTTGACGACCTGCATGCATAGAGTACATATTGATTTTGTAAATGCCTTGATAGTTTCGCCTTAATGTCTATAGCCATCCTATATATATTGCAGATAGACCATTTCAACATCCATATTTTTGTTATAGATCCCCTCAACAGGTCCCTAAGTTTCAACTAAATACCTTTATCCGTTCCTAAGATGCCGTAATATGCCCTTATGACAAACTTGGATGGACTTAGAGTCTTTTGATTTAGTTTTAACATCTCCAATAATATGCTCTGAAAGTTCCAAAGTACCCCCTTTTTTCCCTGGGATATTGCACATACACCCTTTTGACAATCTGGATATGTATTGTACCTTTTGATTTAGTTTTACTCTCCATTTAGTTTCCCTGAAAGTGGAAACTTAACACCTATTCTGTTCCTGAGATATTCTATCTATGCTGTTTTGACAACCTGAATGTACTTAAACCTTTTTTGAAAAAAAAAATTACCCTTGATTTTGTAGATGGGTTTCATCTGGGACATGCTTGGAAATGTCCCATTATTTACCATATTTTCTTTTCCCACTATATACCAGATGACACCCATCTGCAAAATCAAGCGTTGTTTTTTTTGTTCTGCATTTTTTGCGACAAGATGGCCACATAACATGACCAGATAATTTGGCTTACATTTGGTATCCCAAGCTCTAGATTTTACTGAACTAAAAAAGAATAAGCAAAGAAAATCTAAAGACAAAATATTCTTTGGGGTGTGTTTTCCAAACTTTGAGATAGGTTTGCTCAAAAACAAAAATTGTAACATACCAAAACAATTTGTCTCAACTGGATAGTTGAAAGTTAAAGATAAGGCTATGGATTTTTTCAAGAATGCTATATGGCAGAATGCTAGATGATACCCCCTGTCACTTTGTTGGGTAGTGGAATGGTTAGTAATATGGTCCGTCAGGTGCGTTGCGGCGAGGGTCTTGCCGGCCACGCCAATACAACTTGTGGTCGATATGCAGCCCGCGAGGCCCTGGGTTTTCGACCAATGATTTAGATAATTGTTTTTTTTGGCGATTTTATTTTGTCAGTCAAACACGTTTAATAATGCCTTTGATAAAGTTTGCATATACACAGTATGTGGATAGCCCTGTTGTCTGGTTACTAAAATTTCTATAAATTAAATTTCAATAAAGCAGAAAAATATTGAAGAAGATATTTCAATAAATAAATTTTCAATTAAGCAGAAATATTTTGGTACACTAAGCATCGTACTTTCCAGATTGCACGATCCTCAAAAATAAAACTTCCTGAGGTTGAAAATAAGCTTCAGGGGTTTGTGATGGATGTGCTGCTAAATTGATCTTATGATAAATCTGTCCAGATGCTTTACAGCTAAAAGCATTACAACTATTGATGGTTCCATCATCGCTTACGATTAACGAAGCTAGAGCAAAATCTAATTCGAGCATGCAAGGAGGAAAGTTGAAACGAATTATCTTTATTTGCTACTCTTTCCTCAGGAAAATGGAGGCCTCCATTATCAATTTTTTTTCCCTTCTGATACTTGCTGTCTTATGTGGTCTAACCACACAATTCTTTCTTCTTCATAATGGATTTTTATTATTTCAAAAATTTCTTAGAATTAAAAAAAAAAAGAAGAATTATTACAAAGAATTTTTTTCCTTCTGATTCTTGCTGTTGCATGTCTTCTAACCGCACAATTCTTTCTTCTTCATAATGGATTTTTATTATTCCAAAGAATTTGTTAGTGCCTTTAGGTTTAGCTGCTCAGATTGGCTTATTTTCAAATGGTGGTCCAGACTGTTCATTTTCACCCATTGTAAATTTTTGTTTTTCTCCGGTCATTCTCTTGAACTGATCATAGTTGGGGTGCTACGGTAGGGGCATCTAGGGGTGCTACGCTGGAAATTTTATGTCATGTTATTATGGATATTGAACCAAAGGGTGTATTTGCGATAGCTTGCGAAAGACTAAAGGAATTAAGTTGGAACTTTTAGAGCATTTTGATGGGTAACTTTAATTAAATATAGATGATATGTTGACGTGAATGAGAGTTTTGATTTTTACTCCCCTGATCCCCACCATCTGGTGATATCACAATTCATAGTATTGAAAGAAAACTCTGTTTACACCCCTCCCCCCAGAGGTGTCGTTTCGGGGAGGGGGGGGAATGGCCCACACAATAATCTGGAAAAAAATATTATATTTAGCCTATGCCCTCTGACTATACGGATATAAACCCCTCTGCCCCCCACTCCCAATAAAAATGCTGGAGCTGCACCCTGCTCCCTTCCCTTGTGGATGAACACAGGGACAGCCATCTCCCTTGCCACCTAAATACGCCACTGTAAAATGGCACCTTTTAGTGTCTTTTGTGGACTGGAAAGGTTGAGAAGCATTAAAAGAATACCATTATAGTTTTTTGTTTATAGTAAAAGACCAATGATTGGAGGTTTAACTTCACCCCCTCTCTCTTGAATAATACTCCTCTTGTATACTTACTGTCTCAACTTCCTCAGTAAGTGAAAACCAAAAAAACCTATTTATAATAAAAAAAAAAAAAAAAAACTGTCAAGTGAAAAATATTATTTTGATACTTTTCTATGACAAGTAGTTAAAGAACGTACTTTTTTGACTGAAATTTATAAGAATCCAATTTTTCTTATTGAAGGAGCCTGGTTAAATCTGAGAACAAACAAAAAATACCTTCTATTGCCAATACTCAGGCTTAGGTTATTTTATTTACAAACTAAATACAACTACAATATGGGTATGCCCGGCTGAGAGTCTAGCTCATATTACCAGGCAACCAATAACAAAAAAAAAAAACTAAAACATAATATATAACTGTATTTGTACATAACCACACTCTTTTGTAAATAAATAAAGAAAAAAACAGAAAAATGTATGACTTACCAAGCATCACCCTAGCCAGCAGCCAAATGGAGAACAAACTAAAAAAAAAAAAACACCAAAAATAATGAAGCGAAGCCGTGGGGAAACCCTACCAAGAGAATGAGTCAGTGGGAAGACCATAGCTGAATTAAAAAATAAAAATAATAAATAATAGATAAATAAAAAAAATAAAATGATCAAAGGGTTAGTAAAAGAGTTTTTAATTGCACCGCAGTGTACCAACAGAAAGACCAATATTAAGACCCGACCCATGCACATTCCAAAGTTTGGTTATGCAGTGCCTGAGTGAGAACCTCGATCTCTCAGTGCAAGCTCGGGGTTCAACATACTTAGAAGATCCCCTAGTTCCATAATCATGCTCACATTGGTTCAATAGATTCATAGCATAAAAATTTTCGGTAGAAAAATAGCAAAATACTTAACACAAAACATAAATCCATGAAAAGATAATAATAATTCCACTGGTAAATATATCAAGGAAAGAATATACACTTTTAATTGGCGATTTTGTGGGTAGGGATATTGGGGAGGGCGTGAAAGTTTTCAGCATACACAGTGCTTTATTTTGCTGCCTTTGAAGTGGTTTTATATGAGTTTTAAATCTATTCAGAAAAACCAGGGGACAATTACTCAGATGAGAATGGACTAGGGCAAACTATACCGATCTCATTGCATGAAAAGGTAGAATAAATTTCGACATAAAAGTAGAGGAAAGGTAAAAGGTAGAAGTTCAGGTAATGACTGGTCAGTACGAGAGAAAATCATGAACTTGATTTTTGACACATTAACAGATAATTAATTTCACACCTAAATATCTCATAGTAGATACACGCTCTAAATAAGTAGATTCATCAGTGAGTAGTCTACTAAGCTCAGGTAATGACTGGTCAGTACGAGAGAAAATCATGAACTTGATTTTTGACACATTAACAGATAATTAATTTGCGCTAAACAAAGTTTCTGTCCTCTCGAAAGCTGCCAACATATTCTTCTTAAGTGACATTTCATCAGCACCGGACACTGTGCTGGCCATATCGTCAGCGAACAGGACATTTAGCCCGAGATTTTCCAGCGCCCTGTTGATGTCGTTAACATAAATAAGAAAGAGTAGAGGTCCAAGTATGGACCCTTGAGGAACGCCGACTTGACCAGTGATACCAAGTAGGGAAGAGGTAGCATTTCCACCATCCACAAACTTACTGCGCCCAGTTAAATAGGATTCAATCAGAGAATTTGCAGGTCGGTGTATACCATATTTTTCCAGCTTACAAAGCAAAAATGCATGACAAATAGTATCGAACGCTTTTTTAATGTCTATAAATATAGTAGCCAGAATTTCTTTTTCATCCATAGTGTCGTGTATAAACTCTGTGAGTGTCAGAATCGTATGTTCAGAGCTATGACCCTTCCTAAACCCAAACTGAAGGTCGTTAGAACATCTCCCCTTATAAAAAAAAACTTCACTATGCGGTTGTAAAGACATCGTTCAATTACTTTTGCGAATGAAGATAGGATCAAGGTTGGCCTGTAGTTTGTTGGATCTTTCACCTCATCACCATTATGCAGAGCTAAAACACGTGCAGACTTTAAGCTAGTTGAGAATGTCCACTTGAAAAACATAAGTTGATAACATGAACCAAAAATTCTGTAACATCAGGCATTATCCATTTTAATAGGTTTGTCGACGAGCCATCCGAACAATCCGATGGAAGGCACGGAATTAGAATATGCTGAATCGGGTAAACTTCGAGTTGGTGCCTAAAACGATATTACGTGACCAATATTTGCGAAGTGCTCATTTATGAGACCAACAACATTTTGCTTTCCTTTAACAATTTTCTTGTCTTTTGGTGATAATATCTCTTCCGGAAGATTTTTTTATTTTCTTTTTCCCAAGGCATTCATTAATAATCAACCAAGTCTTTTTGGGAACCCTTCAGCATTTTGAAGACTGCTTCGTTTGTCGCTGTACTGCTGAAATTTGGTCTGATTTGGTCTGATTTTCATGTGTAGGATCTGCCATGAATTTCCTGTAGAGGTTATTTTTGGTATGGATAGAGGACAGAAATATAGATAGAGGACTAGAGGTTTAATATGGCGCCTAGCTTGCCGGATTGATAAAGGACATGCCTTATTAAGTACTATTTCGAACTGGTTGATAAAGTACTCAATAGCTTTGTCCACGTCGTCACATTCTAAGCAGGGAGACCGGTCGACTTGGGACAGTAAACTTTTCAGTTTATCAATCGAAGCAGCGTCCAGTCTTCTTGACCTCAAAGAAGAGGTTTTAGGGGGGGGGGGGGCGTTTGAAGGTAGCACAGGATCATAAAATGGTCAGAAGTATCTTCAACTATAACGTTACAACCCAGTGTCTCGAAATTTGTGAAAATATTGTCAATTAACGACGTTGACGACTCCATGATTTTCGTCGGGATCCGGCATGTTGGAAGCAAACCCGCGGACATAAAAATCGTTAAAGAGTCATCGGCAACATTATTCCAAAGCATTGAAATCACATCCCTATGTGCATTACTAATATCAGTATTAAAATCACCCAACACCATTAACTTACATTTCCTTTGGATCATCAGCGAGCTAAGTTCATCGAACTTCTCTACAAATTGTTTAGCAGCCGAACTTGGCGGCCTATATAGGGCGCAACATAACACTTTCGAAGGACTTAGATCTAGCTCAATAGCAAAATATTCAAATGACATTTCTTCATAAAGGTAATCATAACCATTCACTTCTTTTACAGGTATACTATCATTTACAAAAAAGGCCACCCTCCTCTCTGTCTACCTATTTTATTTTTAAACAACGACTAATACCCATTTATATGAGCTAGCTCAGAAGAATGCTCATTTAAAAATGTTTCACATGCACCAAAAACATCAATCTTATGGTCGGGAAGTAATAGTGAAATGTTTTCTAAACTACTCATAAGTCCACAACAATTTAGAAGCGCTGTTTTCAGACTCTTCTTTGTTGGTTTACTCATAATCATTCCAGGAGAAAGGTATTTGTTCGTGGGTAATTTACTAATAAAATAATCATAAGTGTTTTTATCTTCTCTATCAATGCATGAAAGAATCTGTCTTAAATTCAAGGGTCTCCCCTCCAACTCACTCAACCTATCGCGAGTTCCACCACAGCCACCACCATTCAAATTAGAAAATAATTACTCACCCGTATTCTCCACTTGGCGGCGGGCCGGGATGACGCAGTGGGAAAAATTCAAACCTTTTTGAAGTTTCAAACGCTGACAGTGCGGCAGTACGTTCTTGTAGAATTCCTGCAACAAAATATATACGGCAAGAAAACTGAACCAATTTTAATGAATTTAGGCCTAGGAGCTCAGAGATAGATGAGCAGGGATTTGGAAATAAGCAAAAAATACGGAAAAAAAGAACAGTATATAGGAACGAAAAGAGCATAAAGAAAGGAAACAAAAGTAAAAAAGAACACAGACAACGAGATAAATACACTTCTTTTTAAGTAGGACCCTTTACTTATCGACCTTCACATCCCTAAGCAGCATAGTGAATGCTACTCTATATAGTGAATCAAAAAACATAATCAATCTGACAAATCATTATATAGAGATATATACAACCAATATTAGTATTCGTCATGTGTTTACCCATTTGCCAGTTATACCGTTTCTAGTTTGCAGCAATAGTCTGGAACCGGATTGTTTCACTCACGTGAACTTGGATATTTCCTGAGCTTTAAGATCACGTGCCATGGCCAAAAGCTCATTACGTAGGGCATTTAGTGAAGGAGGCAGATCAGTATATATTCTCATACTGCTTCCTTTAAGTTTGCCTAAATTGCCCAATAGCATTTGCAAGTCCAAATTATTCGCACAAGAAATAAGAGAACAGGTGATACTCCAGCTTGTTTGTTGTTTCTAATTGTAATGGGGCTAACACTCTAAATGCACTTTTTTAAGAGGAATATCTTTTTCAATCTCTAATTTCTCTTTGAATAAAGTCTTAATATGTTCGCTGAGAGATTGGCCTAATTTCTCTTTTGGCAGGCCATAAATAATCAAATTCAGCTGACGATCCTTAACTTCTAGTTCAAGCAACCTTTTTTTCGAGCTTCATACGCTCAGCTTGATGGCTTTCGATAGAAGATCGTAGTTACACTATTTCAGCATCTTTATTTGCTAAACTTTGCCTGAGGGATTGTATGTCGGACATAGCCGTATCGAGCTTGGAAGACACTCCAGCCTGGTGCGCTTTGATCGAAAATTGATCATCAGAAAATTGAAAGCAGGCGTTCCTTCAAGTCCTTAGTTGCTTTTTCAAACGATGATTGGGTTACCGCCATTGTTGAGTAATTTTGCTTTAATTGCTTCTCAGGAGAAAATCTAGCTTAGAAAAACATGAAACAAAGACTTACACGCAAGGGGGGCAATATTAAACCCCGCTCTTTCAAAAAAAATGCAGCTGTAATTTAACTTCAATTGGTAATAATCCTTAAGCTTGTGGTCAGCACACCAGTAAACCAGTTAAACATGGTCACTTGGCAACTAGAACACAGAAGCACTTAATTAACTAATATCGAAAACTGGGTCAAGTTAAAAGCAAACTAGATTTCAATTTATAATCCTCTTAGGTGTTCTCTCTCTTTGAACTGTGAATCAATACACCTATTTAATTAATTCTATTTAACAACTCTTCTGGATGAGAGACATACAAGAGCAAAAATGCTTATAAATTTCAGACTTTGTAATCTTAAAGGCTTGAACATTTCCTTCGTATATTCCTTATTAACGAATAATTAGTAGATCTTTTTATGACTGACCAGCCAAAGAAGAGAGAGTAGCACAAAAAGATCTCCTATTTCTCAAAAATTTTGACACGACATCCTCCTACCCTATTTGGATACGACTTGCTTTTTGTTTGGCCCTAGACGGTTGACTGACAAGGACTAGGACGGTTGACTGAAAAGCCCTAGAAAGTATATTTGACTAATATTTTTCGTACAGCTTACCATTTGCACAACCCAGCACAATCCGAAAACAAAATCTCTGAAAAAATATCTAGTAAATCTTCCTCTATATTTGAGATTACCTACGCTTCGGAACCGTACTTGACTACTGCCATTACTGTTGCTTCCAATATTCTAATCTTGGTTCGCCGACGTATCTTACTATTCATCCAAACTTTTTTTTAACTGCTAAAAAAACACCCTGAGCTCTGGCTATTCTTGTTTTAACTTCTTCACTGCACCCACCGTCTTTATTAATACTAAAATAAGGAAAACAGATTTTTTCAATTGAAAGTAAGGAGCACCATTAAGACTTGCAACAAAAAAAAATGATTGTGTATACGATGGTTTACTGCCCTCTCCTCAAACCCTTACTCTTCACGCTAAGATTTTGATCACTTTGAAAAAGCTTCTTCTTCAAATTAAATGGGTCTTGTTTTCAGGAGTCGTTCCTAAAGAATAGATACAAAAAGTCACAATTTAGCGTAAAAGACCTAGGTATTGGCGTAAAGACCTTTATACTTGTCAGTGTCGCTTGAGTTTAATCCGAAGCTAGAGCAATTGTTGGTATCAGTAAAGAATATCAAAGGACTGATTGAAAATTTAGAGAACCGAATTGCAAATTAGAAGTGAAAATTGATGATTATGAGCAAGAAAAACAGCTTGGAACTCTAGCTTTTCACGGTATTAAGCAGCAACCGGGTGTTGACTTGAAGTCGACTATTCTGAATATAGCCTCGCAAAAGCTGGGGCTTTCCGGTATCTCTGATTGTGATTTTTTCTATGGTTTACAGGTCGAAATTGAATAATCCAGGGTCCGCAAACGATAAAGTTGCACCAGTGTCCGTGAGATTTTCTACCTGTGAGACGGCCCGTAAAGTGTTTGCGAGTAAATCAAAATTGGCTGGTTCGAAAATCTTTTTGTCTGAGTCTCTAACCAAGCGCCGTCATGATATCCTGAGTGCCGCGAGAGACAAGTTTGGCGTGAAAAATGTATGGTCAGATCGTGGCCAGGTTCTCGCAATGCTTCCGGGTGAGCGAGCTGCTCGTCGAATAAACTCGCTTTCAGATTGCGTTTAGTTTGTTGTTTATGAGTAGTTTGGTAGTGTTTATCTCGTTAAGATGTTCTATATTGCTCTTTATTTATATTTTTATTTTGTTGGTTATTTTTTGATTTCTTATGAGCATAAATATTGTCCCGTTTGAGCGTGGAAAAGGGATGAATTATAGGATTCTTTTTTGCGTAGTTGATATGAGTAGTAGTTTACGTGGAGATTGAGTGATTTGCAAAAGAATCCATTTAATGTTGATGATTATTTGTTCACAGATATTGGAAATGATGGGTCGCAAATTAGTTTTTGTCCATCTTTTGATAGTAAATATCGCCAGTTATCAGCTTTGGAGGAGTTAGACCGGTCTGGATTTCATGCATGTACATGGAATTGTCATTTAACGTCTTCTTACCATGAGATTTTTTGATTTTATTTCCCGATCTAATGATTTACATATAATGGCATTATGTGAAACATTTTTGGGTCATGATACCCTTCTCTCGTCCTTTAACTTTCCAGGTTATGAATTGATTGCTCGAAGTAGATCATCAATGGGACGTGGTGGCCTGGCTTTCATTTTCTGACAGAATTTGAATTGGAAAATTAGAAAGGATTTGGACATTTGGAAGGAGGGTAAGATAGAAACCTTTAGTATAGAAATTCAGTTTGAAAATCGAGCTTGTATTTTTACTGTTGTATATAAGCCACCAAGTGTATCATTTGAAGAGTTTGCTGAAGGATTTGAATGTCTTGCTGCAAAGGTAAATAGATCTAGTCAAGAGTTTATATGTATGAGAGACTTTAATTTTGATTTGTTAAATATGCGTGAACCAAGTTTGGATTTTTTGAGCCTGATGATGTCAAATGATTTATACCCGACCGTGAGCATTCCAACGAGAATCACGGATCATTCGGAAACGCTCATCGATAATGTGTTTGTGTCTTCAGCGATACTAAGTAAAGCGTGCTGCTCTGTTGTTATAAGCCCAGCCTCCGACCATCTTCCGGTTGTATTGCATTTGAATTCTGAAGTGAAGAAAAATTACAGAAAGAATAAAATACCAATGCGTGAACTGAAGCCAGTTAATCTGAAAAAATTTGAAGAACAAATTAGTGTTATTAACTGGGAAACAGTACCGAATGAAGATCATCCGTCGGAAGCATTTGAAAAGTTTAACCAAATAGTTTCGAATATTTATGATAGCACGTGTCCGCTTAAAGAAACAAACCTCAGAAAGAATAAACCGAGAAAACCATGGTGTGATGATGAGCTGTTAAATCTGTTTAATATGAGAAATCAGGCGTGTGAGGAGCATCTGAATCTTCCGCAGAATAATGAGCTCCATGTGATGTATAAAGAGCTAAGGAATAGGGCAAATGCCCTAAGAAGGAAAAAAAGAAGGCATATTTTACAAATGTATTTGAAGAAAGTAAACGTAACCCCAAAGCAACATGGCAAGTTGTGAATAATCTTCTAAAACGTCCTATGAAGCCATCGGAGCCAAAAATTGTGCTAAATAGTAGGACCTTGGATGAAACTGAGGAAATCTGCAACGCATTTGGACAATATTTCTATGAAATGGGCTGCAAGATTCAAGAAGAAGCAAGGAACTCCCATGTTTTCGAATCAAGCAGTTTTGTGGATGAGCGAGGAAGAGGTTTCGAAATGAATTTCCAGCCTTTTACTGAAGAGGAGGTACGCAAAATTGTTAGCACGATTAAGTCAAACAGTGCTGGAGTTGATGGAATGAGCCTTAGAACGCTCAAGTCGGTTCTGGTTTATTTGCTTCCTGTCCTCGTATACCTTATCAATATTTCTATGGAAAAGGGGATGTTTCCGAGTGCGCTTAAAATAGCTAAAGCTGTACCGTTGCACAAAGGTGGAGTCAAAACTGACATATCTAATTGGAGACCAATATCAATTCTCCCGATTTATTCAAAATTTATGAAAAGATTGTGCATCACCGGCTTTACGAGTATCTGATGAAAATTGGTGTTTTACACGATGGTCAATTTGGCTTTCGAAAAGGATATTCGACGACGCAGGCAGTCCAGCATCTTCTGGAAAATATTAACTCAGCACTTGAGAATGGCGAGCAGTGCATGGGCGTTTTTATTGATTTTAGAAAGGCTTTCGACACTGTTGATTTTAAGATTTTATTGGAAAGGTTGTATCATTTAGGCATAAAGGGTAGTGTTTTAAATTGGTTTGAATCGTATTTAAGTGAAAGGAAGCTACGAGCGACTTTGAGTAACAAATCTTCTCAGCTGTTTCCCATAAAGTGTGGTGTTCCACAGGGCTCAGTTCTTGGTCCTCTCCTGTACCTAATATTCGTAGACACATTGAGATTCTACATTCCCGGAGCTTCAGTTACTTCGTTTGCTGATGACACGACTTTAGTGATTGCAGCAAAGTCGCTGCAAGAGCTCTTGTTCAAGGCGAATAAGGCGCTTGATGGCCTACATGAATTTGTTTGTGCTAGCCTACTTAGCGTCAATGCATCAAAAACTAATTTTATGATGTTTAAGAGGACCAATTCTGCTCCCACTCTCCCTGGTGTTATTATTTACAATGGCCTACCGCTCTCACAAGTCGAAGAGATCCGATATCTAGGATTCATCCTGGATCGAAACTTGAGTTGGAGAAAACACTGCGACATCATAGCATGCAAGCTGGCGCGAGGCCTTGGAGTTCTGAACCGTTTTCAAAATTTTTTACCTTTGAAAAATCTGCTTTTATTGTATTTTTTATTAATAGCGCCTTATTTAAATTATGGTTGTTTGATTTCTGCAAGTAATTTTAGTTGCAATTTTAGAAGAGTTCAAGTTCTGCAGAATAAGGCTATAAGGTTGATTGGAAGGTATGATCGTGGTATTGAAAGCACTGAATCACTTTTTAGAAAGTTTAAAATTTTAAAGGTTGGTGAAATAAGGGATTATCAAATTGGAGTATTTGTATTTCAGTGTCTGAATGGTCTTGCACCGGATTTTTTTATGAATATTTTTAAGCCTAATTCGTTTTTATCACGATTATTCGACTAGGAGTGCGGATAGTCTTGCATCTGAGCCATGGAACACAACGAGAGCGAGTCAAGTGACCAGACACAAGGGCCCGTCAGTTTGGAATTCGTTCCCAGATTCTGTTCGTAAAGCTGAAAGTGTGCCGCAACTTAAAACCCGTATTAAAAATCAATTTTTTTCAGGAATTTGGTAGTGTTAAAGGTTCGAGAGAAGGCTTTTTTTCTCTTTTTCTTTTTTTTTGTAGATATTTTATTTTTATTTTTTTATATTTTGTGCCATTATATATTTATCATTCTATTCATTTATTATTATTGTTATCCCCTTTCTTCATTTTATTGGTATGTTGAATTGGCATGCATGATATCCACCGGTCGCTTTTTCAAGCATCTTTTTGCTTTAGTGCGACTTGTTGTCACATTGAGTTTGTTTTTTTGTTAATAAAAATGTATGAACCTGAACCTGAACAAATTGAGGAGGGCAGCCCACCTCACATATGGAATAATTTATGTTTATTTAAAGTTTCAATGTTGCTCCTCACTTTCAGTTGAAAAAGCTAGCTTTTTTTAATTTATTAGCACTTTTCAAATAATACTGGAAAATGCAACTCCAGCCATCATGGTCCCCTTACCCCTCCCTTGATAGAAAATGACTCAATGGGTTTTTTTTTCTTTGTAGAATCCCCCTGGGAAATTCCATTCTCTCTGAAAATATCCTCCGGAGAATTCCCTGCGAATAATCCCGCCTGGAAAATTCATTCTTTCTTCCTTCATTGGAAGAAAGAAGTTTTTTATTTAATTTCTGATAATTTTTCAAATCTTACCATAAATCCTATATCCGCAGAAAGTTTTTCTTGGAAACCCCTAGGAAAAAAATAATCACAAACTCGCATTCTTGATCTTACTTTTACCAAAGAAACAAAGAGAGAAAACTCAATGAAGGAAAGAGACAAAATGAGACTTCGGTCAGTAACGAAAAGACCAAAAAAAAAAAAAAAAAAAAAAAAACAAAAAAAAAAACAACGCGGATATTTTGCCCGCATAAAAATGAGGTGTCCTCAGCGTAAAGGAGACAAAGATTAAAAAAAATAATGTAAACTAAAAACACATAAGAAAAAACAACCATAAATATTAAACTACAATTGTCGCAACAGACCACTTGGGTTACTGTTACTAATAGAGTTACTTCGATGAAAGCAACTGGATAAAAATTATATAAAATGGAAATTAAGTTAATTATTCTATTTCAAAATAATCCTGATGTTTGCTATTTCTGATACAACTCTCCTTGGTCTTGAATTTAATCTCATCCCTGGGTGGTTTTGTAAAATCTTATTACCCTCGTTAGCAACTGGTTCATTTTTTAGAAGAATGTTATATATTGAATCAATATTTAAATTTCCTGTATCCCTATTTATTGAAAAATTTACAAACATATGTGTTTTAATTTTAGTTGCCGCTTTCGCCCATTGAGTATAACCTCTGTCGGTACTTATGCATTATATGGTACACACGAAAGAAGTCAAGTTTGTTTAATGCTAATGAAATAAAATAGGATGAAAATGTAATAGTTAAAAACAAATTTGGGCTATATATGTGCACATTAGGGGGGTGGGGTGGGGGAGGGGGGTAAAGCATAGCATAATTTTAAATACGTAACCTAACCTAGGTACCTTTTCCCCCCTAATCCACAAGAAACAATAGTTTAAATATTGTAAACACAATGAGAAACCACGCTTTGCGATCCATTTATCTATTGCAAATACCGGTTTGACAGGTTTCCTGTAGCATTTCCCTATGCAGTATATAGCGTCGTGTACCAGATAATGCATAAGTAACCAGACTCCTTCTATTCTGAATATTGTGTACTCTCCCCTCCCTCCTCTTCCGCCCCAAATTATTATCTTAGTAATATTTGTTCTGTAATTTCCACGACTAGGCTTTTGAAACTTAAACCGGACAACTTTACTCGTAATTCCGAAATTAACATATTTGTTTTTTTACGATTTTATATAGGCTACTAGCCTTAAGCTTAAAATATTATATCCTGTTGAGTCCCCTTTAATTTTCAAAAAAAAAAAACTGAAACACAAGAACTTGTGAATTTCAACTAAGAGTAGTCAACCCCTCAATTAGCACATCAATTTATTGATTCTTTCTTTGGAAGTCCTGTACTTACTCTTTCTTCATCATCTTGATAAAACATTTATGAGATAAAAAATTTACAAAAAATAAACAACAAATTAAATTTTAAACTGTGAATATTTCGTATTGTTTATGCTATATAATAAGAGAATAAAAAAATACTATATTGAGTACACAGTTTATATAATTATCCAGTATGATCTTTCCCTATCTCACCCATTATAAAAACCCGGATCAAGGTGCGAGTGCTCCAGAGAACGTTTTTGCAGATAGAAACATAGGCGGCATCAGATCTTTTCACGGGTAGACAAGTCAGACTGTGATCTAATCGGAAACAAGTGGAAACCCGCTATTACGAATAATGCACTTTGTTGGAAACAATCGGAAACAGACTAACCCGCTAATGCAGAAAGAAGTGGGAGGAGCTTTTTGTTCGTACCGAGAATGAAGACCAGAAATGATCTGCGATAAACTTACTGGATAATTCTATAAACTGTGATTGAGTATTACAAAAACAATATAAATAAAGCGTCGCCATTATTAAATTTGAAGAAAACTGAAAACCATTATTTTATAAACAATTTTTTGGAAGGTTCTACCGATAGTAAAGTTGTTGAAGAAGCAATACTATTGGCCAACCCGAAAGGACTTTCAATTCTCATAACATATCGGTTTAAAAGAGACGATGTTTCGAGGCTTGACATAATTAGGAAATTAAAAGCATTCAAGCACTCTTAGGTAATAAAATATTAAACAATATTTCTGATCAGTTTTTTGCTTAGATTAACTCTTGGATTAGCCAGAGTTCAATCACAAAACTTATAGTTAAAGAAAATTTTTCTCACCATACTCATAATTTGGTCATTTGTCTCCATCTTTCCCAATTTGATGATGATTGCGCAGAAGGTAATAGATTAAAGGTGTTAGTTAACCGTACTCACAAAAAATTTAATACGAAGTTAATTTTCGAATTGTTAATTCACCCTCACGAGTAAAAAAACTGTCATTTTTATTAAATATTATTAACTTTTTGTTTGACCTGGAACCTACGAACCTGCTGTTCTTTTTGTCGAACCTTCTGTTGCGAACGAATTAGGATTTCATATTTTTCGTTTTAAGTCACTGGTTTTTTTTCCTAACTTAAGTATTAATAATATAGCCTTAATACAATTATAACGTAACTTATATCTTTATTTATAATTTGGTTCGTTTTATTTTTTACTTAGTAATTTCATTAATGCCATCTAACTTTGCTTGATTGAAATTGATAACAATCACAAATTACATAAAAGGATTGGTTACAAATTATAAAAGGATTGGCCGTTTTTAGTTGCTGTTCAGTAAAACACTATTTGTTTTGTTATTTCATGTTTCATATTCCCAGTGCATCCGTATTGTTTTTGAAGCTCTTAAATCATATGATGGAATACTTTTATGTTTGAACCCTACCTGCTAAAAACAAAATGTACGGTATTAATGTCCGACATGCCTGTCCAGATTTTGGACTGATTTAAAGTTAAAGCATCACATGAGACACTGTAAACGTCATGCTTACCAGGCCTTGGAAACTGTAAGCGGAGATAGAGCGATCTTACGTTCTAAGGATTTCTGGGACACGCTCCTACAGAGCAATAAGATCATTTTGGACTGCGAGGCGAAACTCGCAGACGTGTGCGATTCGTCAAATTCAAATCCTGTTAGAATACATGAAGCCATAGGGGTCTCTTACACTCATGCGCAACGAGATTCCAGTAATACCATGCAAGTGTTGGATGTAGTTGAGTCGTTGGGCGGTGAAGACTTCATGTGCTCGGCATTGGTCAGTCTAATCAAAACAGCAGACGGTGCTATTTCGCACCTTTGTTACACAAACTATCCTATGCTCCTAACACCAGATGACATATTGGCCATTAAAAATCGTAAAATATTGCAAGGGATATTGCAAGGGTTTGCAAGGGAGAATTTGATGATGTTGTTGGGAATGGGGGAAAGAGGAGGGTGATCGACTATGTTCATTTGTTGCAGGAAATTACATCAGGGGGGACTAAATTTAGAGGGGTTGTACATCAGTCGTGCAATTTAAACGTTAGACAGCAATATTTCGTACCGGTTTTATACACAATTCCAATCACGACTTAAAGTTTATTTTACCGGCGTTGGCCCGGATTGCCAAGGGGGGAGTTGTAGATAACGCATGGATAGATGGTTCTTTTTCATATAATATCATACCCAAATCATCAGAGAAGCTACTGCTGCTAGAACTCTTGTGAAAAACAGTTGACGAGGGTAACACATGCCTGAATAAAGTCCATTTTTAGACTCTTTCAGCTTCTTCCCCAAATCCTTAAGTCAATTGATTCAGGTACAGAAAAAGCGACAATTTTGATAGCTTCCCCCTCCTTAAACAGCGCTTCCCCGATGATGAAAAGTAGGATTTATTAATGTGTAAGGGCATATATGCATATGATTACTACAACTCAGCCTCGAGGCTAGATGAGATTTCATTACCGCCCATTGAAGCTTTTTACAATTCTTTTACTGAGAGTGAGTGCATCACTAGCGACTATGAATTTGCTAAGAGGGTTTGGGCAAAAGGTGGATGTAAAAATGGGTGGAATTACAGTAACCTGTAATTGGCCAGTGACGTACTCACTCTTCTGGACATTGTGTGGAAAAATACGGATAAAATCTAAGGGGAATTTGGGTTGGATTTAGGGTATTATTTTTCCACTCCTCATCTGGTGATGGACTTGATGCTTAAAATCAGCAAAGAAGAAATAGGTCTGATCGCCGATATGGATCAGCATCTGTTTGTATAGAGATCAATGAGGGGTGGGTATGTTTTTCACGGGGATCGTATCATGAAAATTGATCCGACCGGACAGCACACCGAAGAAAAGTCAGACGCAGTTTTTTTTGGATATGGATTCTCTTTACCCATCGGCAATGTCTCACTACTGTTTGAAGTGTGGCAATTATAAATGGCTTAACAATCCTTGTGCTTCGAATTTCCCCAACATTGCTAGCGTTAAGGAGAATGGGGCACAGGGATGGTTTTTTGAAATTGACGGTGAAATACCCTTGGAAATCTATGACTCGGTAAAAGACTTTGTTTTTCTGTGCATAAATAGACCGGTGGGTATGGAATCTCTGAGCCCCTACAATTTAACTTTAGTAGAGGATGGGAGTATGCACTGGGTGCCTTCAAAGCAAAAAATTATTGCCGAACCCCAACCCGAAACAGAATATCGCTGTTCATCAAGTGCTATTGAAATAGATGGTGTCCAATGGTTTCAAGGTCACAAAGATTCATAGAGCCCTCCAATTTGATCAAAAGCCTTATATGAAAACGTTTACTGAAACCTTTGTCAGTAAACATTCACAATCGAAAACGAAGGTTGAGAAGGAAATCTATAAACTCATTTTGAACTCAGCCTTCGGTAAAATGTGCGAAAGCGTACGAAACAGAAGTCGATTGACACTGTAACCAATCCCAAAGATTGTGCTCGAATCATTGTGTACCGTGAGTAGTATGTGATATTTTTTTAAAATGCAAAAAAATAAAATTCTTTCTTTCTAAAGATAACTCCGACTTCCTCTAATTATGTTTAAATCTAGTTTCAAAAAAAAGAATAGTTGTTAATCAGCAAAAAGAGAAATTGCATTTTAGCCTCAGCCAAACAACGACGCTATTCGGTTTTGAATTTCGCTAAGATATTTGGTAATAAAAAATCACCAGATACAGAATTCACAGGAATCTTAAGTTATAATGTTTATTCCACAGGAAAAAAGGAGAGGAAAAGGAAAAAAGGGAAAGAGAAAGGAGGAAAAAGCGAAAAGGAAGAAGAAATCTTAAAGTTATATTATAAATTGTAATTAATCATCAGAAATATTTAAAACAAATTGTTGGACGGTCAGTGAGCATAATGAAGTGAGTTGGTAAACATAATAACAAGGTAGCGCCCCCTCCACAGGACTTGGGTCAATCGTGAAATAGCTCTCGCGGCACATGATCGTTACTTAGGATATATAGTGAAGAAAAGTGTTTTTCGCGTCATTATTGTTTTTTATTATCATTGGCATTCGCATGCATTCGTAAATCAGAATTATTATTATTGGCATTCGTATCGATTCAACTGTCAGAGCTACTATTAGAAACCTTCTTTGTCAGAATCATTATGACGCAGTCATTGTAGAGATTTGGTCATCATTATTATCTCTGCCCTTATTTGTCGTCAATTAAAGTGAAGCACTGTTGTACACCTAAAATGTAAGTCACAATAAAACTATTGCTTTTCTATTTGTATTTGTTTCATTAATATGTCTGTATCTAATCGCACAGCAGGTAACTAGTTCGTATGCCTCCAACGGTAACGTTCCCAGGAATCTGATTTCTAACTAAACATTAGAGGTAATTTACAAGAAGATAACTCGAGGAAAAGAGGTTACATTTATATAGTTAAGTATTTTATTTTCGTGTTCAGCGAGTGGCACGATCATCCATTTACTTTACTCCCTATTGCTGTGGTTCTATCTCTAACGCCACAACCTTCAAAGCCACAACATTTAACGCCACAAGTGGCGCGGTCATAAATTTGGAGGAGAACCTTAGCAGTCGTTGTAGCCCTCAACGGCACGAGGTAAGCTATAACGGCTCAGATGATGCGATCGTAAAATTCCCCGGCGGAACCTTTAGATTTTCTTATTATTTTTATAGCTTGCTTAACCTATTACTTAGCTTAAGAAAAATTCGCCTGGCAGAACAGAAAGATTCACCCGGCAGAAAGGCACTTCTCATATTCACCCGCGAACCGGCTATTCTCGTATTCACCAGGCGGAATTGCGGATCCAATTTTCACATCGTTCACAATTATAGACTCTGATATGGTGCTCCTACATCGTAATAAAAGAATCGTTGTTTTAAATAAAAATATTGCAGGCGGAAGTGCAATAACGGAAATATCTAAAACATACATGTTGTCATTTTATTATAAAGTATGCAAGGTACAATGGCCGATTGAGGGACAAGGTCAAGTGTATTACGGGGACACTGATTCACTCCTGTTAAAAGTTAAAACTGAAAATTTATTGAATGATTTGGAAAATGGCGAGTATATTAGCTACCGAATGGACTACACCAACTGGAATGAATCCCTCTACCCAGAGCTAGTGAAACGCCAGGCCCCAAATCAATTGTTAATGTTAAAATCTGAAAATACTTTGCAATATCCCTTGATAGTTTCGCCTTAGTGACCTTTTTATTTAGTTTTTACTCCCCCTCTAGTTTCCCTGAAAATGAAAACTTAATACCTATTCTGTTCCTGATATATTCTATCTATGCCACTTTGACAACCTGGATGTACTTAAACCCTTTTTGAAAATTAATACCCTCGATTCTGTAGATGGATTTCATCTGGTACATGCTGGGAAATGTCCCAGTGTGTACCATATTTTCTCGTCCCACAATATACCAGATGACACCCATCGGCAAAATCAAGCGTTATTTTTTCTTCTGAATGTTTCTCCAGAAGATGGCCGCATAACATGACCAGATGTTTTGGCTTTCATTTGATACCCTAAGCTCTAGATTTTACTGAACTAAAAAAGAATAAACAAATAAAATCCAAAGACAAAATATTTTTTGGGGTGTATTTTCAAAACTTTGACATAGCTTCGCTCAAACAAAAATTATAACATACCAAAAACAATTGGTCTGGACTGGATAGTTGAAAATCAAACTAACTATGCTAGTTGATGCTTACGGATTTTTTCAAGAATGCTATATGGCAGAATGCTAGATGACACCCCTGTCACTTTGTTGGGTAGTTGTATGGTTAGTAATAGGGTCCGCCAGCTACGTTGCAGCAAGGGTCTTGCTGGCCGTGCCAATACGCCTCGCGGGCCGCATGCGGCCCGTAGGCCCCGGGTTGTCAACCTATGATTTAGACATTGTTTTTTTTGTGATTTTATTTAGTCAGTCAAACACGTTTAATAATGCCTTTGATAAAGTTTGCATATACACAGTATGTGGATAGTCCTGTTGTCTGGGTTACTAAAATTTCTATAAATTAAATTTCAATAAAGCAGAAAAAGAATGAAGAAGAAATTTCAATAAATAAATTGTCAATGAAGCAGAATCATTTTGGTACACTAAGCATCGTACTATTCAGATTGCACGATCCTCAAAATAAAGCTTCCTGAGGTTGAAAATCAGCTTCAGGGGCTTGTGATGGATATGCTGCTAAATTGATTATGTGATAAATATGTCCAGATGCTTTACAGCTTAAAAACATTACAACTATTAATAGTTCCATCATCGCTTACGATGAGCGAAATCTAATTCGAGCATGCAAGGAGGAATGTTGAAACGAATTATCTTGGTTTGCTACTCTTTCCTCAAGAAAATGGATGCCTCCATTGTCAATTTCATTTTTTCCCCTTCTGATACTTGCTGTTGCATGTCTTCTAGCCGCACAATTCTTTCTTCTTCATAATGGATTTTCATTATTTCAAAGAATTTCTTAGAATTTAAAAAAAAAAATAAAAAAAAAGAACTATTACAAAGATCTTTTAATATTTTTTCCCTTCTGATACTTGCTGTCGCATGTCTTCTAGCCGCACAATTATATCTTCTTCATAATGGATTTTTATTATTTCAAAGAATTTGTTAGTGCCTTTAGCTTTAGCTGCTCAGAGTGGCCTATTTTCAAATGATGGTCCAGGCTATTCATTTTCACCCATTGTGAATTTGTGTTTCTCCAGTCATTCTCTTGAACTGATCATGGTAGGGGTGCTACGGGAGAGGCTGCTAGGGTGTGCTACGCTGGAACTTTTGCATCATGTCATTGTGGATATTGAACCAAATCAAAAGGTTATATCAACCCAAATTTGTCATAAGGGTGTTTTTTGCGATAGCTTGCGAAAGACTAATGGAATTAAGTTGGAACTTTTAGGGTATTTTGATGGGTAACTTTAATTAAATATGGATGATATGTTGACGTGGATGAGAGGTCTGATTTTTACTCCCCTGATCTCCACCACCTGGTGTCATCACAATTTCATAATATTAAAAGAAAGCTTTTTTCAGACCCCACGGGGGCATTGTTTCGGGGGAGGGATTGCCCACCCAATAATCTGGAGGAAAAATTATTATATAGCTTATGTCCCTTGATTATCCAGATATGGACCCCTCTGCCCTCCTCCCAATAAAAATGATGGAGCTAATCCCTCTCCCCTCCCCCTTTGTGGATGCAAACAAGTACAGCCATCTCCCTTGGCACCTAACTACGCCACTGTAAAATGGCACCTTTTAGTGTTATTTGTGGGCTGGAAAGGTTGAGAAGCATTAAAAGAATACCATTATAGTTTTTTTTATAATAAAAGACATATGATTGGAGGTTTAACTTCACCCCTCTCTCTTGAATAATACCCCTCTTGTATACTTACTGTCTCAGCTTCCTTAGCAAGTGAAACCCAAAAACCAAGTTATGAAAAAAACTGTCAAGTGAAAAATATTATTTTACTACTTTTCTGTGACAAGTAGTAAAAGAACGTAAATTTTGACTGAAATTTATAAGAATCCAATTTTTCTAATTGAAGGAATATAGTTGAATCTGAGAACGAACAAAACATGCCTTATATTGCCAATACTTACACCTATTTAATTAATTCTATTTAACAACTCTGCTGGATGAGAGACATACAAGAGTAAAAATGCTTATAAATTTCAGTTTTTGTAATTTTAAAGGCCTAAACATTTCCTTTGTATTTTCCATATTAACGACTAATCTTTTTTTTATAACGGACCGGTCAAAGAAGAGAATAAGCACAAAAAGATTTCCCATTTCTTTAAATTTCGACGACTTCCTCCTACCCTATTTGGATACGACCTGCTTTTTGTTTGGCCCTAGACGGTTGACTGACAAGGACTAAGACGGTTGACTGACAAAACCCTAGAAACAAGATTTGACTAATAGTTTTCGTACAGCTTACCGTTTGAAATACGGTTAATGAGTCAGGTACCCAGAACAATCCGAAAACAAATCTCTGAAAAATATCTAGTAAATCTTCCTCCATATTTGAGATTACCCACGCTTTGGAACCGTACTTGACTACTGTCGTTACTGTTGCTTCCAATATTCTAATCTTGGCCCGCAGACGTATCTTACAGTTCTTATAAACCATTTTTGAACTGCAAAAACACCCTGGGCACTGGCTATTCTAGTTTCAGCTTTTTTTTCAATGCACCCACCGTCTTTGTTAAAACTAAGATAAGGAAACAGATTATTTCAATTGAAAGTAAGGAGCAACATTAATACTTGCAACAAAAAAAATTACTGTGTATACGAGGGGCACTGCCCTGTCCTCAAACCCTTACTCTTCACGCTTTAGATTTTATCACTTTGAAAAAGCTTCTTCTTCTAATTGAATGGGGCTTGTTTTCAGGAGTCGTTCCTAAAGAATAGAAAAGAAAGTCACAATTTAGCGTAAAGAGCTAGGTATTGAGGAGGGTAGTCCACCTCACATATGGAATAATTTATGTTTCTTTCAAGTTTTAATGTTGCTCCTCACTTTCAGTTGAAAAAGCTAGCTTTTTTTAAATTTCATAGCGCTTTTCAAATAATAATGGAAAATGCATCTCCAGCCTTCATGGACCCCCTTCCCCCTCCCTTGATAGAAAATGACTCAATGGAATTTTTGTTCTTTGTAAAATCCCCCTGGGAAATGCCATCCTCTCTGAAAATTCCCTCAGGAGAATTTCCTATGAACAATCCCGCCTGGAAAATTCATCTTACCTTACTTTCATTGGAAGAAAATAGTTTTTTATTTAATATCTGATAATTTTTCAAATTGTACCATAAATCTTCTATCCACAGAAAGTTTGTCTTGGAAACCCCTAGGAAAAAAATAAGTACAAACCCACATTCTTGATTTTCTTCTACCAAAGAAACAAAGAGAGAAAATTCAATGAAGGAAGGAGACTTCGCCAATAATGAAAATACAAAAAAAAACGCGGATATTTCGCCTGTATAAAAACGAGGTGTCTTCAGCGTAAAGGAAACAAAGATAAAAAAAACTAAATTAAACTAAAAAAAACATAAGAAAAAAAACCCACAAATATTAAACTATAATTGTCACAACAGACCACTTGGGTTACTGTTACTAGTAAAGTAACTTTGATGAAAGCAACTGGATAAAAATTAAATAAAATGGAAATTAATTATAGCAAATTATAGCAATTATAGCAAGTGGTTCATTTTTTAGTAGGATGTTATATATTGAATCAATATTTAAAATTTCCTGTATCCCTATTATTGAAACATTTGCAAACATATGTCTTTTAATTTCAATTGCCGCTCTCGCCCATTGAGTATAACCTCTGTTTGTACTTATGCATTATATGGTACACACGAAAGAAGTCAAGTTTCTTTAATGCTAATGAAATAAAATAGGATGAATATATAATAGTTTAGAAACAAATTTGGGCTTTATATTTGCAGATTAGGGGGGTTGGGGGTAAAACATAGCATATATTAAATACGTAACCTGACTGAGGTATCTTTTTCCCCCTAATCCCCAAAAAAACAATAGTCCAAAAATTGTAAACGCAATGAAAAACCACGATTTGCGATCCATTTATCTATTGCAAATACCCATTTGACTGGTTTCCTTTAGAATTTTCCTATACAGTATATAGTGTCGTGCACTAGATAATGCATAAGTACCCATACTTCTTCTAGTCTACATATTGTACACTCTCCCCCTCTCCCCTCTTCCGCCCCGAATTATTATCTTAGTAATATGTTGGTTTTCTCCAGGATGAGAATTTGAGAGAAACTTTCCAGGAACGTTGAATACTAATCCTGAGAGTTTAAAATTTGATAATGTGGAAGATGGTTGGAATAATTTTAGAAAAATAATTTGTGAAGTTGCTGAAGGTGTATTAGGGAAGAAAGCTAGAACTGTAGCTAAGAATATTAGTGAAAAAGCTTTATGTTTAATAGAAAGGAGAAAGGACTTGTACAAGAATTATCTGAGTGATAGATCGTATGAAAAAACAAAAGAAATGTAAAGAAAGTGGAGAAAGCATTAAAATATGAACTAAGGAGGTATGAAGTGGAGGCTATGGATAAATTGCCGAGGATGTGGAAGATGCAGCTAGACGGCATAACAGTAAAATATTGTACTGGCACGTTAACAAATTGAGAGGGAGTAGTCAATCCGGACTTGGCCCAGTTAAAGATAGGAATGGGGTCGCAATTAGCGATAAGGAAAAAACTAAAGAGAGATGGGCCGAACATTTTGAGAACTTGCTTAACCGAGATAGATTTGCAGGAAAAAATATAGAGGAAAATGAAAAAGTTTGTGATACCTTGGATGTGAAGGAAGATTTGTTTTGTGAGGAGGAATTAGCAGCAGTACTAAAAGGATTAAAGAATAATAAGGCTCCAGGTGCTGATAGGGTGGGAAATGAGTTTCTTAAATATGGTGGCTCTGAGGTTAGAAATGAGTTACTGAAGATTATGAATATGATTTTTGAAAAAGGGGAAGTACCTAACGATTTTAGGAAAACCTTAATTAAGCCACTTTATAAGAAAGGTGATAAAAGTGAGTGTGGTAATTATCGAGGCATTAGTCTGGTCTCTGTAGGTAGTAAATTACTTAGTAATATGATACTTTTAGACTGAGAGATGCCGTAGACAAAGTTTTAAGAGAAGAGCAGTGCGGTTTTAGAAAAGATAGAGGATGTGTCGACCAAATTTTCACTCTTAGGCTAATAATTGAGAAGTGCCTGAGTTTTCAAACACCTTTGGTCCTCAGTTTTATAGATTATGAGTAAGCGTTCGATTCTGTTGATAGAAGAGCTTTAGTAAAGGTTTTATCCTTGTATGGTATATCAGACAAATACATTAAAGTGATTAGTGCTATGTATGAGAATAACACTGCTGCGGTTAAGGTAGGAAATGAGGTTAGCAGCTGGTTTTGTATTAAATCAGGAGTTAAGCAGGGTTGTGTTCTATCCCCCTTTGTATGGATTATTTTAATGGACTTTGTTTTAAGGAGCATAGGAAAGGCAATGAGAGACCACGGAATCAAATATGGAAGAAAAAGTCTCCTGGACTTGGATTGTGCTGATGATTTAAGCATCCTAGATGAAAGTGTGAGCAAAATGAATGAAGTTTTAGAGGTTTTGCGAGTTCAGGGTGCTAGAATTGGTTTGAAAATTAATGTTAGGAAGACTAAGTCACTAAGGCTAGGAATAAGTGAAGATGAAAAGGTGATGTTGGGTAATGAAAAGATTGATCAGGTGGGCAGCTTCACTTACCCTTGGTAGTATTATTAGTAAAGATGGTGGGAGCAGTGAAGATGTTAAATATAGAATAGCCAAGGCTCAGGGTGTTTTTTTACAGTTAAAAAAAAGTCTGGAAGAATAGGAAGATAAGTCTGCAAACCAAGATTAGAATATTAGAAGCTACAGTGATGACAGTGGTCAAATATGGCTCTGAAGCATGGACGCTCCAAAAAGCGGACGAAGATTTGCTAGATGTTTTCCAGAGAAATTGCTTAAGGATTGTTCTGGGTACCCGGCTGACTGACGGTATTTCAAACAATAGGCTATACGAAAAAAAATGTGGTTCAATACCGCTCTCTAGGGCTATAATGAAAGAGAGGTTGAGATGGCTAGGGCACGTTGTGCGGATGAAGGATGGCAGATTGCCGAAGATTGCTCTTTTCCCCGTCTGTCTGGGGTGGGAGGACGTCATAAAGAAAGATTTAAAGGAAATGGGAACTTCGTGGGCGGGTGTAAAAAGGGAGGCTTTGAATAGATTGGGGTGGAGGAGGAGTGTGCGTAGCTGTGTTGGCCTCAGGCGGCTTGGTGCTGCAGTGAGTTGTTAGTAGTAGTAGTAATGTTTGTTCTGTAATCTCCACGACTAAGCTTTTGAAACTTTGACAGCTTTACTGGTAATTCCAAAATTAACATATTTGTTTTTTAAGATTTAATATACTAGCCTTAAGCTTAAAATATTATATTCTGTTGAGTCCCGTTTAATTTTCAAAAAGATTGAAACGCAAGAACTTATGAATTTCAACTAAGAGTAGTCAACCCCTCAATTAGCATATTAATTTATTGATTTTTTCTTTGAAAGTCCTGTACTAATGGTTTCCTCATCATCTTGATAAAAATTTTTGTGATAAAAAATTGACAAAAAATAGGCGACAAAGCAAATTTTAAACAATGAATATTTTATGTTGTTTATATTTTATAATAAAATAATAAGAAATACTATATTGAGTATTACAAAAACAATAAGGTTTGCTTTAAACTAATTCGAAGAAAACTACATATTCGGTTCTATTGTTTAAACTATTTTTGGAGGGTCTTACCAGTAGTAAAAGTTGTGGAAGAAACGATACAAGGATACAACTGGCCAACCCGAAAATAACTCTCAATTCCCATAACATATCCGAATTAAAAGAGTCGATGTTGCGAGCCTTGACATAATTAGGAAATTAATGACGTCTAAAACTCTAAAAGAATAAGAGAAACGTCACTGTTGGAAATTAAAGAGTAGCCTCTTTCAGCCTTTTTAAGGTAGAAAACCTGATCGAAGTTTATGAAAATAACATCAAAGGCAATTTATACATGAAAGTAATTGAAAAATAGGTTAGAAATACTGACTATTTGGGGATGGGAGGGGGATTCAAAGCGAAAGTGACAAAAGTATACTATGCATTTATCTAAGAACTGAATTTTGGTTACTGAAGGACTATTTTCTATGCAATAAATAAATTTATTAATTTTTTACGTTAGCGTGGCACGTGCCTAGTGGGACATTTAACTTGTGGCTAATACACTAAATACATCAAACGAAAACCAGAATCTGGTTAGCACAAAAACCTTTAATGCTTAAAACGAGAAAGCGACAAGCAGTTTATTCTACTTTCTTAATGCTAAACATCGTAATGACACACTAAACACCAACAGCCTACGTGAAAAAGGTAAATAAAAACAATAGTTGTAAGTAATTATATATTTCAATACAATAAATGATAACTACGCACAAGAACGTATCCACGGGAAGGGTTGTATGTTGCCAGGTTTGAACCCCCCCCCTCTCACCAGAAATTTTTCCGACTCCTTAAGAGGTAACAAAAACGTGTAAGACAGTTTTATGTGTTTTGTTAAGTTTTTTGTTACCCGCTCCCCCTGAAAACTAATGAATGTTTATATTTGTTGTGTTTTTGTTGTATTTTTATTACTGTTTTTGACCGGGGGAGGGGGGGGCACTTTAAGCGCTCTTATGGTAGAATAGATGCTTCAGAGTTAGGAATTAGTCATGAATTATAGTTATGCACAAGTAACATTTTGGAGTAAAGAATGAGAGCTAGAAATTTAATTTATAGAAATTTAATTTTTTTCAGCAAAAATACTGGGTAACGTTAAAACTTGAAACAAACAAAATTATTCTGCATATGGGGAAAACTGCCACTCACTAAAACCAAGTTTTTTGCGCAAAATTTTTAACATTGAAATATTAATAGAACTCTCAATCAAACATAAGTTAGGTTTAAAAAGAGACGGATAAATTGCCATTCTTTGGTTCTCTTTTAAATTTTAACAAATTTGTCAGTCATTGTGACGGTCTTGTTCACTTTATTTTTTTTTTTTCAAAATTCGAGGAAGTGGGGTACCAGGTGGAAATCAAAAGGCATACGTTTGGCTATGGCTTTTTATTAGCCGTTGACTTCAAAGATTCTCAGGCATCTATGTCACATAGCACGAGCAAGGGGGTGTCCACTGTAAAAAATCACATAACGGTAGTGTGGTAGGCAGGAAGTGTGTGCCAAGCGAGGTGAAACTGTGTGGCACACGTGGCGTTACGAGATTTACGCCAGATGGGGGAAAGTGAGTGCCGCCTCGACAAGGCCGCATTCTGGACCTTCGTAGGGGTGGAGTACAAAAAAAAATTATTGTCCGACTCTAACAAAAAAGATTACGACAAACTTTATGAAAATATTAAGAAAATCTAACAAAAAGGATTACGACAAATTATTGTTGTGGTTTACTAATTTGTTTTTGCCCCCCCCCCCCCCTTTCCTCCCTGAAAACAAATAACCTCCTCCGCATTTTCTGAACATTAATCCTGGACACGGGTCCCTCTGAATTTCCCTTCCTATACTTTGGAACGATGGCTAAAATTCTGGTGTAGCAGTGTTTTGACGCTGCTTAAATGACTTGAACAACTTTAGTTGATGAAAGATTCTTCTTTTTTTTAATTTAAAATTTTCGGCTATCTTTTAACTCTTTCTAAATTCCAAATTTTTAGTATAGATCATTCTCACAAAAGGGTATACTCTAGAATTGGATGTTTTATGCCTACCATCCGGCAGCATCTTTCGCTGGTTAGAAATAAATATACATGTTTTGTAAATTTTTATAAGACTATCATTATGGCATGCAAACAAAAGATTTGTGTTTCTCATGGCATAAGCCTACAGTGACTGGAATTGAAATTCATTTTGCATCTTAATATGTCGAAGCCTGTCAGAAGCCTCTCGAAGTCAGACTATTCTCACCATATGATGAGAATAATTTCTCATCATAAAAAGGATTCCATTGTTTCTATCATGTTCCAGTTTAAGGTATTTTAGTTCTATTCATTTAAGACTTTAACATCACTCTTTACTTTTATGCAAAAACAAATATTTAAAATTAATGTTAATTCGCTAGTCTCAGAGACATATTCTTAGACCCTCCCCTACCCTCCAAAAAAAATACAATAATCATTAATTTTTAAGTCAATATTATTTTAAATTAAATCTATTAATTAGTTTAATGAATTAATTCATACAATGAGAATTTTTTTTTCTGATTTTGATTGTAGCTTTGGTTTTTGACTAGTCTTATTCAGTGATTGTCTTTCAAAAACAAGTAAAATGAAGATTTCTCTATCAAGCCCGTATCCAGGGGGAGAGGGGTTACCGGATTTGATCCCTCCCCCCCCCCCCACTGAAATTTTGCCCGGCTAGTAAAAACACGACTAAAACACATATAAAGAAAGGGTTTGATGTATTTTTAAAGTTTTTTTTTGTAAAAACCCCTCCGAACTAAATGCCTTCCGCCAAAAAAAATATCCTAAATACACCTTTTTTACTATTTGAAGTAAATGCGAATAAGTAAGCTCTTAAAGTTTTTAAGACCCCTTAAAGTATTTTAAGCACCGTGTTAGAAAAAAGTTTTTAGTTTATTGTCCAAATACTCCTCTTTGACAAAAAAAATAGACAAGAAAAGACTCTATAGATAGATAGATAGATAGATAGATTTATTTTCCATATACCAGTAAAATAATTACATAACAATCTACAAATCCCCACAAAGGCTCCATGGCCTGTAGGAGGGGGATTATGAAAAGATCAAATAAACATTAAACATTTAAACGCTTAAGATTTAAACAATATAAACATAACATTAATATTTAAACATATAAACATAAGCATTTGAACTTTTAACATGTAAAGCATTTGCTTAATAAAACGAAAAGAAAAAAAAAGAAAAAATAAGGAGAGTTCACTAAATAAGCTTTATCAAACTACAGTGAATCACAACATCTATAAAAAAAAAAGGAGAGTTCACTAAATAAGCTTTATCAAACTACAGTGAATCACAACATCTATATAAAAAAAAAAAAAAAAAGAATTAAATGAAAAAAACTATTGGCAGCAGGCAAAAGTAAAGAAAATTAATCACATGAAAACAAATATTTTTTTTACTAGTCTTTTGAAGGTGCCAAACGAGTGGCATTCTCGAGCCGAATCGGGAAGGGTGTTCCATGTCAAATGACACGCAACAAGAGGATTTAAATCGGATCTTATTGTTGGTGTATGGGGAATTTGGATATTTAGAGAACTACGGAGTTGATAATTTGACCGATCAGATACAAAGAAGACGTAAATCTAAGGGACCTAGGAATATCACCATGGAGCTGAAGAAAAGCGAAAGACGCACAGGAAAGAATATAAAGTTTTTTAATATCAAGTAACGGTTTAGTTGCCGAACGATTTTAATTGTATTATTTTTGTTATTTTTTTTTGTTAGTTTAATTAGTTGAGAGGGTTGTGTGCCTAGGGAAGAGGGAATATCCAAATTGCTCAGTTAAAATAACCAATTGAGAAGGCATGTAGTTGTGCTGAAGAATATCAAAGTGGGGGGAATGTCAAAATGGATGCCAGCGTGCGTTTTGTGACAGAGCAGTGTATTTTAACTTTATCTATTTCTTATTTGTCAATTAAACAAATTGAACCTTGAAAATTTTCAGTTCAGACCTTGGGGTCTTGGAAAAATAAATATATATTAAACATGACCCTCAAGATTATATTGAGTACATTAAACATGTTATCGCTGACGAAAAGTTTTATTTCTAAGAGAAATTTGAGTGTTTTGGTAAAAGTATGTTAGTATTGTGGAAAAGTTGATGATTAGAAAAGAAAATCTGTTAGTGTTAAGTAAAAATTTGGTGGTATTAAGGAAGAATGTTGTTACTTTGAAGAGAAGATTTGTTAGTGTTAATCAAAACTTGATACTTCTGACAGAAAAAGTTGTTATCACAATAAAAGAAAAGTTACTTCTGAAAAATTTGGTATATTTTGATAGAAAACTTGCTAGTTTGAACAGAAAACGTTTTATCACTGACAAAATATTATTTCTAAGAGAAATTTGTGTGTGTGTTAACATGAGTATGTTAGTTTAAAGAAAATATTGTTACTTTGATGAGAAAAATTTGTTAGTGTAGCAAAACTTGCTGCTTGTGACAGAAAAGTTGTTATCACAATCAAAAATTGTTACTTCTAAGAAAAAATTTAGTATCTTTGGTAGAAAACTTGCTAGTTCGAACAGAAAAAGTGTTATCACTGATGAAAATATTATTTCTAAGAGAAATTCGTGTGTGTTCAGTAAAAGTATGTTAGTTTTAAGGTAAAATGTTGTTACTTTGATGCACACGTTTAAAATACATCTGATTTTATTAATAATATTTGAATTTAATAAAAGTTGGGTTTTAGTTTTCCGAAATAAGAACGCTCATGTTTAAATACATGAGATTTTATTAATGATATTTGAAAAGCCATAAAGTAAAGTTGTGGGTGAAAAGAATGAGTACTTCAAGTTGTAAAATTGGTTTAGGGGGGACATTAAGAAAAGAACTTGTTCTGAAAAGATATAAAAAAAGCCGTTGAAAGTATTGCTTGGTGTTGGGGTATTCAAAAAGTCGTAAAGTAAAGTTGTGGGTGAAAAAGATGAGTACTTCAACTTGTAAATTGGTTTAGGAAGGATTTGACGTAAAGAACTTGTTCTTAAAAGATATAATAAAGCCTTTTGAAAAGTATTGCTTGATGCTGGGGTGTGCAAAAAAGTCGTAAAGTAAAGTTGTGGTGAAAAGGATGAGTACTTCAACTTGTAAAATTGGTTTAGGAAGGATATGACGTAAAGAACTTGTTCTGAAAAGATATAAAAAAGCCTTTTGAAAAGTATTGCTTGGTGTTGGGGTATTCAAAAAGTCGTAAAGTAAAGTTGTGGGTGAAAAAGATGAGTACTTCAAGTTGTAAAATTGGTTTAAGAGGGATATTAAGAAAGGAACTTGTTCTGAAAAGATATAATAAAGCCTTTTGAAATGTGGAGGGGGGCCCTTCTGTGTCTCAAGTGCACAAAAAAAAGTATTAAAAAAAATGGGGGCCGGGGGCTCTTTGGGAGCCCGGGGGCCCTTTGGGGGGTGTCGGGGGGTCTTTTGGGCGTCGGGGGCACTTTGGGGGCCAAGGGGTTCCCTTTGGGGCTCGGGGGGTTTGGGACCTTTGGAGTTGGGGTAGGGGACCTCACAAAATTGTTCAAATGGAACTTGTGTATTATAACGACCACAGAGTTTCACCCCAAATCATCTTCTAAATCATCTTCTAAAATCATCATCTAAATGTCTCAGACGGTTTCGCCTAAATCATCTTCTAAAATGTCTTAAATGGTTTCGCCCAAATAATCCCTAAACGTAATTTCTGCGTGTTCCTTTTGTTTTGGCATCCCTGCGCTGTCACATTTGAAATTCCCATGAAACCATTTCCCGCGTTAATCTCTTCATCTCATAGGTGTTCCTAGCTACATTATTATGGCTTCGATAGAATTCCCGAATTTATAACTAAGCCTAAAGATGAGAGAAGCCATATTTAAAAATAGAATATCAATTTATCTCTATCACTAAAGACCATATATCCCTCAGGCCTAAAGATCAAAGAAGCCATATTTAAAAATAGAATAACAATTTATCTCTGTCACTAAAGACCTGGTATTTCTCAGACCTAAAGATCAAAGAAGCCATAATGTTTCTTAATTCCTGTTTCGTGGATCAATAATTCCCCTCGATTATGCAAATCAATTTATCAGAAATCCACTTCCCCTCTCCTAGTCGTCGATTATGTAAATCAATTTCTCAGAAAATCCACTTCCCCTCGACTCGATCAATACATTGTCCCGTCATGCGCATGTGCAAACTTCGCCCCGGAGTCATTACACCTAGAAACAACCAATAAATCGACCTTGAAAAGGGGGCATTGACCCCATTAGACTCGATCAATAATCCTTGAATAAATTATTTACGTACAGCGTTAGACTCCATTATAGATGGCAGCAGTGGTGTCGCGCTGTGCCTCCTGACCTCCCTACTCCTGTTGTTGGGAATTGACATTTTGAAGCAACAAGCATTGGAACAAAGATTGTATGATGGCATTCGTAGGTTCATTCGTGAAAGAGAGGCTTGTGAGAATATAAGTGAATCATATAAAAGGGCTAAATTATACTACTACTAATAACAACTCACCGTATCGCCAAGCCACCTGAGGCTAACACAGCTACGCACGCTCCTCCTCTATGCCAATCTGTCCAAAGCCTCCCTTCTTACACCCGCCCACGAAGTTCCCATTTCCTTTAAATCTTTCTTTATGACGTCCTCTCACCCCAGACGAGGACGACCTGCTTTCCGTAGCCCCAGACGGTTGGTCGAAATAACATCTTCGGCAATCTGTCATCCTTCATCCTCAAAACGTGCCCTAACCACCTCAAACTTTCTTTCATTATAGCCCTAGACAGCTGTATTGAACCACATTTTTCGTAGAGCATATTGTTTGAAATATGATCAGTCAGCCGGGCACCCAGAACAATCCTTAAGCAATTTCTCTGGAAAACGTCTAGCAAATCTTCATCCGCTTTTCTAAGCGCCCATGCTTCAGGGCCATATTTGAACACTGTCATCATTGTAGCTTCTAATATTCCATTCTTGGCTTGCAGACTTATCTCCCTATTCTTCCAAACTTTTTTTTAACTTGTGAAAAAACACCCTGAGCCTTGGCTATTCTACTTTTAAGATCTTCACTGCTCTCACCATCGTTATTAATAATACTACCAAGGTAAGTGAAGCTGCAATGGTAGACCACGGAATCAAATGGGGGAGGAAAAAGTCTCCTGGACTTGGATAATGCTGATGATTTAAGCATCCTAGATGAAAGTGTGAAGCAAAATGAATGAAGTTTTAGAGGTTTTGCGAGTTCCAGGGGTGCTAGTATTGGTTTGAAAATTAATGTTAGGAAGACTAAGTCACTAAGGCTAGGAATAAGTGAAGATGAAAAGGTGACGTTGGGTAATGAAAAGATTGATCAGGTGGGCAGCTTCACTTACCTTGGTAGTATTATTAGTGAAGATGGTGGGAGCAGTGAAGATGTTAAAAATAGAATAGCCAAGGCTCAGGTGTGTTTTTTCACAGTTAAAAAAAGTCTGGAAGAATAGGAAGATAAGTCTGCAAACCAAGATTAGAATATTAGAAGCTACAGTGATGACAGTGGTCAAATATGGCTCTGAAGCATGGGACGCTCCGAAAAGCGGATGAAGATTTGCTAGATGTTTTCCAGAGAAATTGCTTAAGGATTGTTCTGGGTACCCGGCTGACTGACCTTATTTCAAACAATAGGCTATACGAAAAATGTTGTTCAATACCGCTTTCTAGGTCTATAATGAAAGAAAGGTTGAAGTGGTTAGGGCATGTTGTGCGGATGAAGAATGACAGATTGCCGAAGATTGTTCTTCTTGGCCAACCATCTAGGGCTAAACGGAAAGCAGGTCGTCCCCGTCTGGGGTGGGAGGACGTCATAAAGAAAGATTTAAAGGAAATGGGAACTTCGTGGGCGGGTGTAAAAAGGGAGGCTTTGAATAGATTGGGGTGGAGGAGGAGCGTGCGTAGCTGTGTTGGCCTCAGGCGGCTTGGTGCTGTGCACCAGCAGTAGAATACCATATATTTAAAATATAAGATTCTTCCTTCTAAAGATGATTCGGGCAGAAATTAAACGTTCCCTAATTGAGTTCAAATACCGCGTCCAGGAGTCTAAATTCATAATCAGCAAAAAGAGAAATTGCATTTCTAGCTTCAGTCAGACAACGGCGCTAGTCGTTCGAATTTCGCTAAGATAATTAGTAGCAAAAACAAAATGCTAAGCACGATATTTCTAAGGAAGTTTTAAATGGCAAAAAAACTGTGTGAACTCCTGAATCATCTGAAAAATCTTAAAGAGATTATTGGACGAAGATTTGCGTCCTTGGGTCACTTGAGCCAATGGCAGGCAGTCCCTAGAGCGCAGGACGAAAAACTGCGTTTGGGAGTGGGGGTAAATGTGTTTTTTTAAGTAACTGTTTTAATAATTTTATAGGCTCAAAAACAAGTAGTACCTAAATGTGTTTTTTAATTTTAATATGTATTCAGGCTCAAAACAAGTAGTACCGCAAATAATCTCGGACACCATTTTATTGTCATTGAAGTGACCCGTTGCTGTACAACTAAGCATGTAAGTTCAATAAAATCTATTGCCCTTTCTTATCTCTGTTTATTTCCATTTTATATGTCTGTATTTAGCCTATATAGCTAATTAGTTCGCCATATCGTGTGCCAAGAAAAACTTCTATTGCTACAAATGACGCGAGTCGGAAATTGGAAGAAAACTGCGAACTAATTAGGCTATTAAAACTTTGTAATTTAAATTTAATTATTGGAGAGATACAGACATATAATAAAGTGATTAGGCCTATAACCGCTAGGCTACGATAGGAAACCCCTTATATCTCATAGGAGATAATAGCCTCCCCAAAATAGGTTAAGTAAAATAATAAATTTGTTTTAAGTTGATATAAACGCAAAAGAAAAAATATTGAAATATTGTATATTGTAACAGAAATGGCTTTGTCAAAGGAGGAAGGTAAATGGACTTCGCTTTTAGCTGCTCTCGAATTAGCAAAACTTCGAGCAGCTTTGCTTGAACTTTGGCTATTAGAAATAAATTTGTATCCCCTCAAAGAGTTGGGTACAATAGAAAAAATGGAGAAAAGGCTCATGAAGAATTGTAAAATGAGAAAAAAAAAAAAAATAGTATTCAGTTTTTAACAAGTAGAAGCAAGTGTATAATTAGTAATTTTTTTAGTGTTAGTAATAAATGCAATGTAGTAGTGCCGTATATTACTAAATAATAAAGTATTTGTATCGTGAATTGAAAGAATAAAATAAAAGATAATACGTAAAGAAAAACAAAATCTAGCTGGACCGATGAAACATTGGTAGAAACAGAAGAATCTTAGGCATAATCGTAGCAAATGTGGTCCTAATTCAGCCTTACTACAGGTACAGGCTATAAACTTATTGTCCAAGGATAACACTGCTACTGTTGGGGTTCCACCCCTGTTTCTTTTCCTTTGAGATAAATGACCCATTTTCGTTTCTTTAATTACATTTGTGACCCTTTTGGAAAAATACAAGTAAGGTATTTTCTACAAACTGTGTAGTATTTTCCGTAACCCAGGCAGGGTAGGAATAGATCTACAAAACACTGTCATTATTATATTGACAGGGAGGGTTATTACCTCCAAGGAGAGAGTAGAAAGAAATTTCTAGCCGTAACCCAAGGCGGGTACATTTGGGTTTAGAAAGTGGCCATTTGACCACTCGATCGCGTTATCATACCCTGGGACAGGGTATACTGTAAATAGGGTAGTACCAAACCCGATATTTGCAGAACCGTTGGGGTAAGAGCGGGAATCTCACTAACATTAGGGCCGACAAGGGGTTCTCCCATTCGAGTAAGTGGCATAGCAATCTTTTTGCGTCATTCGAGTAAGTGGCATAGCAATCTTTTGCGTCATTTTTTGCCTTTAAAAGTAGTGACCCTGCACATACACCCCAATAAGTGGTGCCAGCGGTAGCTAGCACTACGAACATTGGCGGCAGCGGCATAAGCACACATGCTAGAAAGCTTAGCAAAAGTCGCCGAAGGAAGCAAAAAAAGAAGAGTTGTTACCCAGCTGTGACTGGAACTCTGCATAAGGCGAGAAATTCGGCGAAAGAAACCGTTAATCACAGAAATTGAGGCATAGGGATAGGTCTTAAAAGGGTCTCCTTTACCTACACAGATGACCTTCATCTGAATAATGGTGTTAGACAAAATTCAAATTCTGAAGTAGCTCCGCAAAATGAGTGAACAGGAAAATTTGAATTTCAAACCATGGCTGCTTTAGAGCCATGTAGATGTAAAAAAAGCCAGTGTTCATGCTTGTTTACAAAGAATAATTAAAAATATATGAATATTTTTTTTGGGTCGAGTGTCATTTGTATTGCTGGGGTCGACTCCCCTCGCACACGTTAGGTCCCCTAGTGGATAAATATCCGCGTTATTTGTGCTTATTAATTTTATGGGTTATTTGTAATGATGGCAAATATCAGACTTAACTTAATGCTTTTTTTTATAAACAGATACCATTCAAGACAATTAAGAAAGGTCGTCAAAAGTCTGCCTATTGTTCTTAAAAACTGCTTATTTGAAAATGTCAGTTTTCTTTTTATGTTGTTCTATTTATTTAAGAGCGAGAGAGGATGAGCATATGTAGGTTTTATTTTTGTAGCTAGACATAAGAAATACCTTAGTACTTCAGTTTAATTAAAATCTACGTTCAATGTTTTGTTACAACAAGCATCCTTGATCGCTATACTTCGCGCACCTTAGACTAAATTAGTCTATGTTACTAAGGATTTGATTAAGTTTAGATGTCTTATTTTTGTTAGTGTTATTTTCTATGCCCTTTCAAAGGATAATAGAAAGGTTGAAACAGAAAATAACCAAAGGTAGGAGAAGCTCGTGGTCGACTGAGAACGACAAGTGGTGTTGGACCACGTCTTGTGGGAAGCCTGGGGAGGAACTCAAGGCCCATGATTGTTTTTTGTAATTTTTTTTTGTGTAAACGATCGTAGGAAGGAATATTTCTCAGTCCTTCAAGTGTAAGAAATTAGTATTCTTATGCCAATCAGGGCCAGTCAAAGCAATACTTAAAGGTTGAATAGAAACTTCAGTGAGCTAGTTAAGTTTTCGTTTTTGGATCTGAATGCTTTGAAAGAGAAACAGAGAGTTTACTTTCTTATAGCTCCGAGGCGAAAAAAAAAAAGAGAGAAAAGCTTTTTTAATTTCATTATATTATATCAATGACGTATGCTGTCCTACAGCTCTGTGTTAAACATTACTTCCAAAGAGAAACAGAGACATTAATGTCTTTAGCTCCTTGGCGAAAAATTTAATTCCATTAGTTTATATCTATGACATATACAATAACAGAGAGATCACTGTTCTATATTTCTGTGACAAAAAAATGTCCTTTAATTTCATTGGTTTATCTATGACATATATTGTGCTCTAATCTTTGTGAAATATTTTCGCAAGTCAGTCACGTTATATCTTACCTATACTGACTCAGGTCCCCTCAGATTTTCTATGAAAAATCGACCCATGTCCAAACCAAGATGGATATTATCAAAAACAAAAAACAAGAAATTATCAGTACAGAAGCGTCTAATTATATGAAATATTTTATCTTAGTGCAGATTATAATTATTTTAGGCCTACCAGTGTAATTATGCGCCGCAAGTTTGCTTATTCATGTGTTTCTTACTCGAGAAATATAATGTTTCTTACTCGAGTAATATATGTACTAATAGCCAACTATTGGTAACTATAACCAAACAACCTATTGGTACGTTTATATGTAGAATTTCACGGCGGATGTGAAATTATATCTCAATAATAATATGTAAAAATTTTAAAACCATTTAATCAGTTAAGATATATGGATTGAAAACCTGTGTATGTCCAATGGCGACTAAGTAAAACCCACACAGGAATTCCCTATTAATGTGAAGGTGTTTCTCGCTTAACGGATTCTAATAAGACTTTAATATAATATTTATTTATTTAGTGCTGAAGGATTTGCTCAAACAATAGCCTTCTAAAAAGATATTGATGTCAGTTCTTCATTATGCTTATATTCTTTGCCAAGCATTAACTGGAATCTACGGAGGCAAGCTTGGAAATCCTGCATCTAATGACCTTATTCGAAAGGCGAATACGAGGCACCAATGTTGACTTGCAATTACGGAAAAATCCTGAGACTAAGAACCTCGGCATTTCAGCCGTTAAACCCGGAGCCCCATGAGAACGTCTAAGCCAAGAAATAGGGAAGACATCAGAAAACTAGTGGGTATAGAGGTCTCCACTAGTCCTTGTTATGTCTTGTTCCCTCATTGTAGTATCGTTTGCGTAAAACCGTGCGGTTATGACGCTGCACATGCGTTTTTCTTATACAGCGCGGACTTGCGTGAACAATGCAGGCATGAAAAAATATTGTAAAAACAGACCTCAAACTTAATAATGTAGGGTAAATTATGTTTATTTAATATCGATATTTTCGTTATCAAAACAAATTTGAAGAAATTTCTGTTTTAGATTTTCAATGTGAGTACCAATATTAGTGTATTTATTCAATTCTGTCTCATAGCTAAGAAATTATAACCCAATTAATGCGTGAATTATTGTATGTGTATTTACTTAAAAGAACATGTGATTCTGCCGCGTTGTTTTTATTACAGGAAGGTAAATGGACACTTTGGTCATCGAGTATTACAATAAGCTGCCCAGTACAGATACGACCTCAGTAACATCTATTTTCATCATATCTCAACCAACGAAGAGTACTCACCATGACTCCAGGCAACTTCATCCCAGCTTCGTCTACGAAAACAACAGTTACCTTCGATCGTCGTTTTTTCTTCGACTATGAACCATATTATGTATCAGGTAACACTATATTTGAACCTCAGTATCAAGTGCTTTAACGAAACTATATAATCGCATAAACGCTGAGAAACCCATCGGCTAGGACAAGATATAAATACGTAGATATCGCTGTTGATACTCACTATGGACCCCATAATAATTTGACAGTATAGTGATGATACTTGAAGCTAAACGATATTAAACAATATTTAAAGTTAAATGATACTTAAAGACATTTGAAGACATTTGAAGATGAAATTAAAGACAATTTGAAGTTTAATTCTGAGAACTCCATCAATCAGCACACGATAGACGATATCTGAAGTTAAATGACACTTAAAGACATTTGAGGATATTTGAAGCAGAAATTAAAGACAATTTGAAGTTTAACTCTGAGAACACCATCGAGCAGTACGAAATAAACGATATTTAACGATATTTGAAGTTAGATGATAGTTGAAGAGGTTCGAAGTTGAATTTAAAGACAATATATTAAGAGAGTCACTATAATATGACGGCAACCCGTTTCAAAAGGCACAAATGAACAATTTTACTGGAGAATACATTCTCTATGTGCCTCAAAATTCCTAAAAATGATATGCTAAGAAGAAAAACACCAACACCTGTAGTGGGAAGAATCATTTCCCAGTTGACTATTAGAACGATATTTAACGGTCATTTCCCAGTTGACTATTAGGGAAAACATACCGTGTAAAGACAACTAGACTCGAACTGTTCCATGAAGAAACCATAACGTACGTGCTTCGAAATTTTTGCCACAACAAAAGGAGTGAAGGACAGTAATTTACAACAGAAGGGTGTAGTACACTAAGGACACGAAACGAAGGTGATGAATAGATGTGAAGCTAAATGTGTTACTTCCTAATAGCTTTGACAATGCCAAAATCTCAATAGTGAAAGTGTTTTTATGTCATCTGCGAATATGTTGAACCAAATATTGTACGTTATAAATCATTTATGTATGTACCACAAGTAGAATTAGGTGTAATATTATTATGTTATTCATTTAACGTTGTGTAGATAGTATGTAGTACGTCATATAGACAGCAAAATCAAAAAAAAGAGAACTAATGTAAAAGTAGAATAGTCCCAACCTTATTGGAAAAGTAAAAGTAATCAGTGTTAGATATAGGAAAAAAAAAAATCTTTAGTATAGTAGCTAACCTAGAACCAAAAATAATCTTAGTCGGTAGATGAATTTTAGATAGGGATGTAGAATAAAATAAGAAAAATAATTGAAAAATTTTAAAACTCCTGATGGGCAGTAACTAATGACGGGACGTCATTATTTGATGGGAAGGGTGATGTGCCAGCAGTAGAATACCATATATTTAAAATATAAGATTCTTTCCTTCTAAAGATGATTCGGGCAGAAATTAAACGTTCCCTAATTGAGTTCAAATACCGCGTCCAGGAGTCTAAATTCATAATCAGCAAAAAGAGAAATTGCATTTCTAGCTTCAGTCAGACAACGGCGCTAGTCGTTCGAATTTCGCTAAGATAATTAGTAGCAAAAACAAAATGCTAAGCACGATATTTCTAAGGAAGTTTAAATGGCAAAAAACTGTGTGAACTCCTGAATCATCTGAAAAATCTTAAAGAGATTATTGGACGAAGATTTGCGTCCTTGGGTCACTTGAGCCAATGGCAGGCAGTCCCTAGAGCGCAGGACGAAAGAACTGCGTTTGGGAGTGGGGTAAATGTGTTTTTTAATTTTAATATGTATTCAGGCTCAAAACAAGTAGTACCGCAAATAATCTCGGACACCATTTTATTGTCATTGAAGTGACCCGTTGCTGTACAACTAAGCATGTAAGTTCAATAAATCTATTGTCGTTTTATATGTGTTTTGTTTCTCTTATATGTCTGAGTCTAGTCTAGTCCGATAATAGGTAACTAGTTCGCCAGTCTCCATGGTAAATGCTCCCAAAGGAATCTGATCTCCAGATAGCTCAAGAAAGAAGAAGCCACATTTGTATGTCTACATATTCAATTTTTCTCATTACTTGAGAGCGGTGCTAGCCTAGTTGACACAATCTCCATCGCTATAAGTGGCGCTATAGGAGAATTCTCTATCGCCACGAGCAAATCTTTTCTATCACTACAAATACAACTTCAATGGTACAGCTGCGATGAGTTGTTAGTAGTTAGTAGTAAGTGAAGCTGTCCACCTGATCAATCTTTTCATTAGCTAACGTCACCTTTTCATCTTCACTTATTCCTAGCCTTAGTGACTTAGTCTTCTTAACTTTAATTTTCAAACCTATTCTAGCACCCTGAACTCGCAAAACCTCTAAAACTTCATTTATTTTGCTCACACTTTCATCTAGGATGCTTAAATCATCAGCATAACCTAAGTCCAGGAGACTTATTCCTCCCAATTTGATTCTGTGGTCTCCCATTGCCTTTCCTGTGTTCCTTAAGACAAAGTCCATCGAAATAATCGATATAAAAGGGGGATAGAACACAACCCTGCTTAACTCCTGATTTAATACCAAACCAGCTGCTAACCTCATTTCCTACCTTAACCGCAGCAGTGTTATTCTCGTACATAGCACTTATCACTTTAATGTATTTGTCTCGTATACCATACAAGGATAAAACCTTTACTGAAGCTCTTCTATCAACAGAATTGAACGCTTGCTCATAATCTATAAAACTGAGGACCAAAGGTGTTTGACAACTGAGTCATTTTTCAATAATTAGCCTGAGAGTGAAAAATTTGTCGACACATGATCTACCTTTTCTAAAACCCCACTGTTCTTCTCTTAAAACTCTCAGTCTAAAAAGTATTTTATTACTAAGTAATTTACTACCTACAGAGAACAGACTAATGCCTCGATAATTACCACACTCACTTTTATCACCTTTCTTAAAAAGTGGCTAAATTAAGGTTTTACTAAAATCGTTAGGTACTTCCCCTCTTTCAAAAATCATATTCATAATGTTCAGTAACTTATTTCTAACCTCAGAGCCAACATATTTAAGAAACTCATTTACCACCTTATCAGTACCTGGAGCTTTATTATTTTTTAATCCTTCTAGTGTTGTAGAATTAACTCCTTTTTAGACTGTGGCTCAGAAAAGTCACTCATATCAAATAAATTTTTTAACTCTTTACCTATAAATTATAAGAATTCTCTAAGACCTCCGGCAATTGTTATTAAGTCTCTCTCTGGACATTTCTTACCAGTGCAGGGTGTAGCAAAACTATTTATTATTATTCCAGGTAGCGACATAAAAGTGAGTTTATTTTGGGACTTCATCATTTTCGAAAACTTGCCTTTTTCAGTCATTTTAGGTTTTTTCCTTATGGAATGTCTAGACTGCTCTTTACATTTTCGTAAAAGAAAACTAGACTTCGGATATGACCCTCAGAAAGCGCAAATTTCAAACGACTGCTGCGCATACTTCAGCATGGTGGTCAGAACAGATGTTACTATTGATCCTGGAACCTTTAGAAATGTATACTGTAAATTAATTTATGGGGACTAAATCAAAATCGAAGATGGTGACAATTTAATTGTTACGCCCCTTGAGGGTTATGAAAATTGTTAGCATGATTATGTTAGCACAGTATATGATCAGAAAACTAAAATTTAAGTATTTAACGATTCCTGCATGCCGATTGAGCTGATACATTGCACCGAAATCCCAAGTTTTTCGCGCTTTCCTATGGATAGTCTAGAAGCATTTTCAACATCCTAGGAGAGTAATAGTTAAATGATCGAAAGGAAGGAAGTAGAACGGGATAACAAAGAATATTTATCAAAGTTTGATTTTTCCTCAGTTTGAATAGCAAATCCTGTTTCTCTCGTCACCCCTGTGATGTAGCGAAAAATGATCTAATGATTTTAAAGCCAGATATACCAATTGACACAGAGTTAAACCTCCTAAACAATTTAGAATTCCTTACCAGATGGCTCTTATTCTAGAACAGCACATCCAGGCGATGTTGCAGTCCGGAATTATTAAAGAGAAAACCTCCCAATTTCCTTCTCCGGTATTCCTGATTCACAAGCATAGTGTGAATAAAAACGAACAACTTAGTAAAGAAAACACGAGATTTTTAATTGATCTACGTACTTGCAATACTAAAATGAATGATACAGCTTTTCTAATACCCAGAACTACAGACATTTTACAGAATCTATCCAAAGAAAATTTTACAGTGAGTTTGACATGCGCCGTGGATTTTTCCAAATATCTATTGACAAAAATTATCAAAAATTCTTTTCGTTCTTGTCTCCTCTAACAGGAAGGAGTCAATTTTACACAAGAATACCCCAAGGGAGTGTTTTTGGTCCTAAAGCCTTTGCTAGTTTCATGGATAAGCTGTTTCCAGCAGAATTTTGATCATTTGTTTTCAATTTCTTTGACGACATTTATCTTAAAACAGAAAGCCCTAATCCGAAATATCACTTAGAACATTTAAAAAGATTCTTTTCCCGTCTTAAACAGTTTAGTATCAAATTGTCTACTTCAAAAAAAGCTATTATTTAAGGATTATATACCAGTTTCAGGATTTATTATATCTAATGATAAAATTAACCCCAAATATCGAAGTTAGATGCAATTGAGAAACTTCAAAGACCAAAAAATATTTCGTAGCTTAGTTCTCAACTTGGCTTATTTAACAATTATAGATGTTTTATTTCAATTTCCATGATTGAATTGCCCCTTTGAATAAGCTATTAAAAAAAGAACAAAGAATGGAAATTGGGAAAAGAACAAGAATTTGCTTGGTTATACTTAGAAATTATTAAAAAGGACAGTGAAATCATTGTTCAGATGGCAGATTTGGAGAAAGATTTTGGTCTATTTGTGGACTCGTCAGAAAACGGTCTAGGGTCAGTTTTATTTCAGGAAAAACCCGATGGGAAGATGAGAATTGTCTTTTCCGTCAGCCGCGTTTTTCTAAATCTTTTTCTAAACAACCTTCGATTGTGAGGGAACTGTATGGTCTTTATGAGACTTTGAAAAGCTCTGAAATAGAATCTTACATAGGCCTATGGGGAAAGAGGTGCAATATTTTTAATGACACTAAGAATCTCGAGTATCTAAGAAAACACAGAGACTTATCAAGTAAGATGTACCGTATCTCCTTGTTAATGGATAGTCCAATGTATACCTATAAAAATATTCCAGGGACAAAAATGATCGCAGATAGCATTTCAAGGCCAGGTAAGGAAATCGTTAGCAATAGCGAAACCCTATCTTTTATTGATGATGAAGATGAATTTTTACCAGCAAGGATGTTTAGGGGTCACAAAGTTGACTATTTAGGGTTGGCTGACGAGGAATTAATCAGGTGGCAACTACAGGTTCCTGATACAAAAATTATTGTTGATATATTGAATAAATTAAGGAGCTCCGGAGTTGAAACCCCTGCTGCAACGGGCATAGGTCCCAATCTTGTGTCTAAAGTTTTGGAGGGCCCTGAAAAGAACTTTGGATCCAGATGAGCGCTCTATTAGTGAGAGACATTGTGTTCTAAACTTTATTGATCTCCCTCAAGAAGAGAGGAGTATCTTATTGAAAAATATAGCGCCATGGTCTAATCCCATTGATAATGAACTTGTCTTAATAGACGGAGTTTTATATAGAATAAAATATATTTTGAGTGGTTCCTTTAGGTTAAATCAAAATGTGAGCACAGAATTAAATATTCAAGTAGTTTTACCTAAGAGAATAATTCCGGGTATACTAAAACTTTTTCATGAGCATTTAGCTTTAGGTATTCAAGCAAGTTTTGAGCGTACTTTGTGGAAAGTCAAAAAATTTTACATTTTTTAAATATGGCCTCAACGATCAAAGAATTTGTTAATAATTGCGATCTTTACAACCGAGCTAATACGAAAAAATGAAACCACAACTTGGAAAAAATATTGTTCCTGAAATGCTATTTTTGGTCTGGGCACTGGAAGGTGCTGGCCCCTTTCCGATTACAAGCTCTGGGAATCGATGCGTTCTAGTTGGAGTGGACCTTTTTAGTAGCCTAGTAGTATTAAAGTCTATACCCACTATGAATACAGAAAATACTATAAAATTTCTCTGGGAAAATATTATCGCTTATTTGGCAATAGTTTGGCAATGAAGAGATACGGAAGATGTTTTCTGAAATTAATTGTAAGAAAATATATAGCAGCCCCTATAATCTCCAGTGCAACGGAGCTAGCGAGAATAAAGTTAAAATATTGGAGAAAATCCTGTCTCATTCTTGTAGTAACTTGACTCAGGTGGATTGGGATGAAAAGGCCCCCCCCTAATAATGTTAAGCATGAATTCTTCTCTAATTACTGTTCGAAAATTTCCCAGCTTTACCATTGTGCATGGATTCATTGGAAAATCGTTAGCTGATTTACAATTCAATAAACGGACAAACTTAAGTTACTTCGATGCCTATGAATCCTATGTTACACGTTTAATACAAAATATCTGTGAAATTCATCAAACTTGCTTAAATGAGATTAAAATTCAAAGGTCAAAACAGACTATTCAGTTTAATAAAGATTCAAATGAGACATTATTTGCCTCTGGAGATATTGTTGATTGCCGTAATAAAACCCCGATTGGTAGAAAATCTACCAATTATTCTTTCCGTGGACTATATGTGGTATTATCCGAATTGCATAAAAATGTTTTCTATTTGGCTTCTTTAAATCCAGGTGAATCAAGAAAAACAACGTCATAAGCTAGGCTCCTTAAAAGAGTCAGTCACGAAATTTTTTTGAAATATACTCCTCAATTTTCCAAAATTTATGAGAAAGAGATGAACCAGCATAAATAAAAATGATAGCACAAACCCTATTTACGATGTTTGCTCCTTAGAGGAAACAGAAAATAGGCTATACAACCCTAGGTCTTACAAACCAAGCACTCATGTTATATTATATGATAACCCACCCCTTTCTAGTTCAGACACTCCAGAATCCCTAAAAGCCCCTTCTCCTACCGAAGAAGAAGCGTTACGTTTACCTCCAAGTATCGATATGCGCAATAGAATGTTAACTTATGCAACACAAAGTAATTTAATTGACAGTGATAAATTTAACGAAACAGAAGGCACTAATGTTTTCCAAGTTCTCCTTGTGCTGAACTATTACAAATTGCTGAAGAACCCATAACATTCAATGAAGGTGAATGCTCTAAACCTATTCCTTCAGCTAAAGAAAGTGAAATTATATTGTCATCCCCGACTTCAAAGGTTAAAATAAATGCAGATCACAGTAAAACAAAACGAGAATAAAATCTTTTTTATTCCTTAAGATAATTAAAACAGTTAAAACCGAAAGTACTCGATTCCTTTTTGTTGTTGAAAGGAAAAGTAGAAATTCAAGTTGTATGTAAAGGCCAAAAATTTGAAACCTCTAAAATCATTATTTGGATGAATTTTTCAATCGGAAAAATTTCTGAAAAAGGATCAATGGCTGTTATATTTTTATATGATACAGCCGATTCCTGCATTAGTAGAAACCAAATTATTCATTATTCTTCTAAGGGTAAAATACCTAGTTTTTTCTTTCTATGTATCATGTTAGTTATTAGTGTTACTTTTGATTTAGTAAGCTGAAGGTATTTAGCATTAAATGTGATTACTTTCTGATCAGTTGCTTGACGATGAAACTTATAGTTATAATTAGTGTCTTCCTTAATTTGGTAATATTGGATAAGGATTCAACCGTGTCACTAGATGGACAACAATCTTTTGTTCGCAGAGGCATAGGATTCCAATATTTGAGCCAAATCGAAACTGGATCGAGTGGAAACCACAAACTTATTTTCTTCCTTAGCGTAGAAAAGCTTAAAAACACGGCTTTGCTGCTTAAGATCCAGGTGGAAGATATGTTGAATATTCTTAGAGAACAGGGAGTAAGCTTTGAAAATGTTATCCTTGATCAAGATGTGGAAACTCTTAAGGTATTATAGTATCTAGGACAAATTGTCACCATAATTTATTGAATAATGCAAATTTAATTATTTATCAGTTCCAGGAACTCTTGAAAATTAAGAAAAAAATATTGATTTCTGAACTGGGTCTTGTTTCAAATATCATAGAAGAATTCGAGTTTAATATTGTCAATCCTAGTAAGAAAAGTGCTTAGGCCATTCTTCAATGGATTCAGCTAAATCATCAATAATCAACCAAGATTTTGGTTCAATTATATTAAAAATGTCAGTCCCTGTATGAATTTCGTGTCTGGAGCAATATTCTTCATTGTATCGTAGGATTCTTGTCAGACACTGTAGCTATAGTAAATGTTTTGTTGGATTTTCAAAAAACATTTTGTTACGACTTTGCATTATTTTTATTAAAAGTGTTGTTTTTTCAGATATTGATGGTCTGCAAAGAAACGATGTGAATGGTATTTTAAATTGGTACATACTACAACTCCATTTTTCAAAATATAGCTAACTGTAGAATACACCTGTCCATTGAATAAATAATAATAATAATTCCCTATTGGTTCGAGAACAATTAATTTAAAAAATAATACATATTGTTTGTTTACAAATAAAAGGCACTACAAAAATAAATTTAATACAGTAGAAGACACTACAAAAATTATTTTAAAAAGGCACCTAAATAATACTTAGAAAGGGGTCTCCCCAACCCACCTTTAACCCCCCTCCCTGGCAGGCCTTGGGTATGGGGCTAAATAAGAAAATTAAACTATTTTTTATTTACAAAAAACACTGACATACAACAACAACAAGAACAACTCTTCCTTGCTAAAGAACATAAAACACTGCTGAGATGGGAAAAAGGACCCCCCTTCCAGCTATAAGAAAATGGATCCCTCCCGCCATATATTGAAATTTTTACTGACCAAGATGACGTCTACGTTCTAGACATACATCTCGGTCCAAAGTTAGATAATGTCCGTGGGGTAGCACCCTTACACCATCTGCACCCACATAGACTTTATCCAATATGGGTGACGTGGCACTCTAACTGTGTAGTTTCGAAATTTTAAAGAGCGAATCACCATGACTTGTCCTTGGAATGAGATTACCTTCCAGAAAGTTTTTATAAACACTCATATCGAAATGCTCATTCACATAGTGTCTAGGCCACTTGATTACCTCAACTTTTTTGATTACAGCATCGTGTTTTTTTTTACACAGTACACCTTCAAATCTGCAAGGACACATTCGAAATCAAATCGATCCCCATCTCATATTTTGATAGTAATTATCTATTTGGGGCCGGGCGCTTCACTAGCTAAGGGTAAATGGACTTATCCCAATTGGTAAACTCCATTCGAGAGCTAATAAGCATACCTTTTTCGAAATATTCTAATGAATTTTCCGTTTTAACTTTTATGAAAAGTGAATCGGTATCCCCATTGTATATTTGAACTTTTCCCTTCCTCGGCCATTGGTGCCTACACATTTTGTAAGAGAATGACAACATGAGTTTTTTAAATTCATCCTTGCGAACCATTCTTTTCATCAGTGGCAATGTCGGGGAAATTTGGACCACAAAGATCATTAAGCCATTTGTAATTACCATACGGCAAAGAGAAGTGAGACATTGCCAACAGATAAAGGGAGTTCGTGTCCAGAAAAACTGCATCCGACTTTACACCGGTGTCTTGCCCAGTCAGGTCAGTTTCAAGGATACGATCTCCGTGGAAAACTTACCCTTCCCTCGTGGATCTCCCTACAAATAGATGCTGATCCACGTCAGTGATCATTCTATTTTCTCTTTACAAATTTTAAGAATTAAATCCATCACCAGATGAGGAGTGTAAAAATAATAACCCGAATTCCTCATAAATTTTATCTGTGTTTTTAAACGCAATATCCAGCAACGTCAATACATCACTTGCCAGGTACATTTTACAATAATCCTCCCCATTTTTACATCGTCCCTTAGCCCGAATCCTTTTCAAATTCATAGTCAGCAGTGGTGCATTGACGATCACGAAGTGTATCATAAAACGATTTGATGTACGATAATTTATCCTCACGAAGCCTCGAGGTGGAGTTGTAGTACTCACGTGGGTATGTGCCCTTACACGTTAATAAATAATATATTTTGTCTTTTTAAAAGTGTTGTTTAAGGAGGGAAAAACTATTAAAATCATCGCTTTCCTATATTTGAATTAATTGACTTAGGGATTTGGGGAAGGAACTATAGGAGCCTAAAAAGGGATTTTATTCAAACACGTACTACCTTAATCTATTGTTTTAAGTTGAATTCTAAGAGCAACAGCTTCTCAGATGATTTGGGTATGACATTATATGAAAAAGAGCCATCTACCCAGGCATAATCTACAACTTCATCTCGTTACAAACGTGCCAATGCTGGTAATACGAATTTCATATCATAGCTAGAATTGTTCATATAAACAGGTGGAAAATATTGTTGACTAACGTTTAAAATTACGTGATTGATGGGCCACTCCACGAAAGTTACTCTCCCCTGATAAAATTGGGCTGCTCAAATGATCATGGTCGTAGACTAAAGTTCTTCCCGCTCCCTAATTACCCTCAACAAATTTCCCCTTACAAACCCAACATATTTTTTTATTTTTTTTTAATAGCCAATGCATCCTCTGGTGATAGGGTAATAGGATAGAATGTATTGCACAGCCGCGAAATCAACTTATTTGCTGTTTTAAATTGACTTATTTGGTGTTTTATTTGCTGGGGGGTCTCGGGCAGATCTCTCTAGAAACACACCAATCAGAAATCCAGGTTGATTTTTATGCAATATATCAAACATAAACAGAGCCTTATAAGACTTTAAAAGACCTGAGACTGGTAAAATATGTTTTTTTTTTACTATCTCTAGCTGATATCAATTATCAACATTAGTACGAACCCGAGTCACCAAATTTGGAGAGCGTGTACTGACTTCAAATGTGTTTGAAAAGTAGATGACCGCACCGAACAACAATAGATCAAATAAGGGTGGACAATAGGAAAATATATCAATCTAAGTATATTAACTGTAAAAAATATTTTAACTTTCTCAGAATCCCTACATTCCGAGTAATTTTAGATGATATACATTGTATGTACTTTGAGAAATTAAAAGTGTCATCCACTATTACACCAATATATTTCACGGACAATACACGCTCGATACGGTAAGATCCAACATTTAATTCCTTTAACCAAGAATAAAAATCTGGCGATCTAGAAAATATTACCCAATAAGATTTCTTATAATTCAGCTTTAGGTGATTAACCTTCGCCCACTTTTCTATCCTTGAATTACAATCTCTTGTCATAGTTATTAATTCACTTCCTGTTCTTGCTGCCACCGTAAGACATGTATATTCCTCAAATTGCAATAAAGCTTGATTAGGGTCCCGTTGTTTTTGGACCCTTCCAAATTTAATATGCAGCTCACCGAGTGATACGTATAGGTTATTTACATATGTTGTAAATAATTTTGGCCCCAAGGGTGACCCCCATGGGACTCCAAGTCTTAGTTTATGATCTATTGATGAACCTCCAATTTCACAAAAAGTGCTCGATCTATAAGATGAGAAAGAAAAAGTTGCAGCACATTCCCGCTAATACCTCCATTTTCTAGTTTCTTCAATAAGATAAAATGGTCAAAAGTATCAAATGCCTTTAATATACCTAAGGACACTGAACCAACTATAAACTTATTATCAAGGCAATTATTTACTGTTGTAGTCAGGAAATGGATAGCATCCTCTGTAGAATAGCCTCTACCAAAACCAAACTAATTTTTAAAAAATCCATTCTTACTCAAACAACTATCCACTCTCACAAAAATTAAGTTCTCCATCACTCTTGAAAAATTTGGCAGTAGTGAAATAGGTCTATAGCTATTAAAATCCTTCGGGTCTCCCTCCTTAAATAATGGTAGAACTTTTGCTCGTTTAAAGGCACTTAGGACTAAACCTTCCTTTAAACAACCATTAACCAGATCAACAAAATTTTGCACAAAAAATGGCAAAATTGGTTTCACTATCCTCAAAGAAATATAATCAGATCTTGCAGCACTGCTCTTCATTGAACACACTATGTCAAATTCTTCTTAATCAGTCACCTTTTAAGCCAAAAGCTCATACTACTTGAAGGGCCCAGACACTGTTTAAAAGTTCCATCCTCATAACAAAATTCAATCAAATTTTTATTTTACAGCCTATATTAGAAAACTGGAAAGCCATTCCTTTGGAAAGTTGACCTGGGTTATCCACCTGATTTAAACATGGTAGCTTATAAGCATTATTTCTGATGACTAGCTTAATTTTCATCCAGGTCTTTGCTGGACTATCCTGACAATTTTTAAATTCCTTAATATAATATTCCCCTTTAGCTTTCCTCAGGAGTTTAGTTAAAGCACTATTTTAATTCTTATACACTCTACTATCACTCTCAATACAACTTAGCACACTCAACTTATAAAGGCAATGTCTTCAATTAATTGAAATTACTAAACTTGGCGTTATACAGGGTTTATTTATAAACCTTGGTTTATTTATACTATCTAGAACATGTTTTTTCTTCCGACACTCTTCCATCAAAAGGTTACTTATATTCTGATACTTATGATCAAACTTTTCAGAAGACGTACAATAACTACTTAAAAATGGCCAGTAAAAATTCTCCAGCCTTTTTATTTAACAATGAAGTCCTACTAATGTAAAATCGCTCATTAGCAATTCTTGGAGACCTACACGTAAATCCATTAACTTCAAAAGCTGTGATTTTTCCACAATGGTCAAAAACATCACTAGGGATATTACATGACTCCTTATAATTAAGATTTACAAAACTATTATCAATCATAGTCAGAAAAGTCTCAGTAATATGTGTACTAATATTTATTGAAGGATTCATATTAAAAGGAAATAAAGTATTACAAAAATTACGGAAATTCTGTCATTTTGTAAACTCATACCAACACTGAATTCTCCCATTATTACACATGGACTTGCAGACACTGGTAGCCTTTCCAATTGACCTATATTAACTCCTAAAATTTCTGACTAGATGCCGAAAAGGTCTATATACTACCATAAAAAAGCTTTGATTCGCCAGAACTACCTCAATTAACAAACTTTTACACACCATCTAAACATAAACATAGAGGTCGCTCTTACCTTAACCTCAAGACATGACTTAACATAGGCAGCTACCCCACCGTGCCTGTGATTATTCTGCTTCTTTTCCTAAAAATTATAACCATTGATTCCCAATAAAGAATAAGAATGATCCTTCGACCATGTTTCAGTTAAACCTATAACTCCTATATTACCTATTATTGAACTTAATTCAACCAATTAAGTTTAAGAAAAATTCCACCCTTGACAATTCAAGTGAAATCCAGAAAAAACATTCTCCTGGGATACATGATCACTTGCAACAAAATCACACAAAAAATGTACTTTGACGGTTTCTTTTCATGGATATTTTCACCAATAAATTCAAAGTCATCTCTCAAAATAAAATCAGATTCCTCAAAAACATCTAAGCAGTTTTTCTCAAGTAGTAATAGCCTATTATTAAGACAATTCATCACGAAATGTGAAAGAAAAAAACAACAATGGAATCAATAGCACTGTAAGTACCAAAATGCAACAACCGAGCAAACATTCTCTCCAAGTTACAACTAAATGAACAAAAAGAAAAAAACACACAAAAACTCGTCCACATGTATTTTTATTAATACTCTCCATTTCATTCAATTTTTTCCTACGCACGTCCACCCCAACCTTCAAACAAATCAAATAAAGAAAATAAGCTAAAAAAGGAAAAATTCACTCTTCCATCAAACAAGCAGTATCTCTGCTTTCTATTCTCATGGTATTCCCTTTCAATAAAGATAACCAGATGCCAAACGACCATTTTTTTCCGCCAATAGAAATATATTACTTTTTATCATTTTTTACTCACTTTCAACAGTAGCTATTCTAGGTTTTAATTCAGAGACTTCCTTTTGAGAGGTAGCAACAGAACTCTCAAGGTGTGATAATAAGGATTCAACGGACTTAACTGATCTAGATTAATCTTTAAGAATTTCAGTATTTTACTGAATTATGGCCGAAATTGTGCTAATGTTGTCAGCTAACGACCTCAGTGAAATATTTTCTACTCTTCTTCAATCGGGCGAGCTTGAGTTTTTCAAACTTAAGTATCCGATGTGAATATATTCCCCATAGGGTACTCTCCCTGTTTGACGTTCTTCCTTTAAATACAAACACATAGAGGGGTTGGAGGGGAATCAAAAATTGAAAACCGAATACCTCAAAAAGCTTTATTTAAGCCTTTAGTATAACCACAGCAAACAGCTTTAGTGATCTTCAGTCCAGCTGCTACTATTCCAACAGCATTAATTTTGATTTCTTTTTTTCGTTTTGTCACAAAAAATTCACTAAAATTTTCAATCTTCCGATCTTTCTTGGCTAATAAACAAACAAAAATACACCAAGGAAGGTAAAAGCCACGCACTAGGCTGTTGCTAGCCGGTCAAATGCATTCAGGTAATATTTTGCTACTATTGAATAAGTTTAGTCCTATTTAATTCCGAATAAAATGATTTTTCAACATTTGTTCAAAAACTGGGATTTAATCCTTTTAAAAGAATAAATAGGTCTTAACAGGTCAGAGACTGAATAGCAACTCATCCTATTGGATTAAGCTCACTTCATCTAATGAAAATAACTTGGACGGTCATTCTTTTATATCATAATATTTGCCTGAGATACCAAACACAATGGGAGTACTCTGCGCTTGTATTCGTGGCGATGTTTCAGAAATGATACCTGGCATGCATTTCCGAGAATTTTCCTTATAAACCGGATATTGCGATAACACTATGATTGTCATAGGAATGATGAGGTACTGTTCGCTTAAAGTAATGGGGGTATTACGGTTTTATTCGTGGCGATGTTTCAGAAATAATATCTGGCATGCATTTCCAAGAATTTTCCTTATCAACCGGAAATTGCGATAACGCTATGTGTGTCGGAGGAACGATGAGGTACTGTGCGCTTGGAATGATGGGATATGTGTGGCGTTAAAGTACTGGGATACGTGTGTCGTTAAAGTATCGAGATATAGGCCCGCTTAAACTGTATACAGGCATACTATTCATATGCATATCTGCAAAACTGGTTCAAATATACTGACTCATAACATTTCCTTATATCGATTGAATTCTGTAAAACAGCGAAAATGAAACTGAGTTTACTCGAGTTTTTGGATAATTAAAATTTTTGCCAAAACTTATTTATTTCATGGCCGATGAAAGACTATTAAGAGCCTTATAAATTAGTCTTTTACTTTCTGCAGGCTAAACAAGAAACTTTTCTGTTTCTAATCTAGTTTTTCTTTGCTGTCGTTTTGTGTTTTCAATAAAAGGCTAGTCTTTCAGAATTCTGAAAATATAGTTAAATATTACGAATTAGTTTATTTGAATTAGCTTTGTAGATATATGTTATATAAACTGCGAAATAATAATTTTTGGTCGTTTTAAGTTTCAACTTCACTTTTTACTTTCACCAGAAAAATTAATTAATTTCCAAAAAGATCTAAGATAGCCTGCATCGTTTTGTTATCGACATAATTATACTGCAGTATAGTAGCTTAAATATACATTATTTTATTATTTATAATTATCACCTTATAATTTTTTATATTTTACACCTTGACTTTAATAATTGTTATATTTTAGGTTTGGTTGAGAGGGAGGGGGGTTGTGAATATGTCAGGGAGTTTTGATACTCCAGCTCTGAATTTAGGTGAAGTGCCCAGTTTAATACTTCATGATCACTTACGGAGGACAGGGGGATGGGGCAGACTAGACGTTTTTCACCATAAGAAGACCAACATTAAAAGTGCAAATATGAAGAAAAAATGGGAAGAAAGACAAGATTGGGGATGGGTATTTTTCCTATGAAGTTTCTTTGTAATCTTTTTAAATTTTCTGATTATTGTTAAAACAGCATCAATATTCAGTTCTGTCAGCGTAAAATCTAGTGATTATTTGCATGATTATGAAACATGGACGATAGAGGTTGGAATAAAATAATTTACAAGTTATTCTTGAAAACAGCCTTAAAATAGCCATCACCTAGAACTATGCTTACTAACAAGCAGAGCTGTTCAAATGGTTAAGGCAGCCGGGTTAGCTGTCACGATCACTGCAGCAGCGGAGGAGTTGATGTAGCTGGGGGAATGCCCAGTTTGATCAGGATTCTCCTTTTGATTTGGCTTTTTTTGCTTATGTTTGAGTCGAGATTGGGGCTCTTTAATTAATTTGTTCACCGGGTGCCACCAACCCTAAGAACGGCTCTGCTAACAAGTATACAATCGGTACCTTTTTTACCTCAACAGATTCACAAGAATCTAATGCTAACGGTACAGCCTTGCTGGGATTTACTCTACCCTCGTCATTACTTTAGAAACTAAATTGTGACTACATACTTTTCAGGCTTAAATGGATAAATAAGTAGCTATTCCTAAGCCAACCCCCCTACCCCCATCTTCAAAATTTTTCTTAGCCCTCTATTTGATGAGGTTATGAGCACTGGTCGTCAACATTCAATAAAATTGGACCAGAACCAAATGATTGGGAGAATAGTCGGAACACTTGCCCATTGTTACATGATCTGAGTAAATTCAATACAGTCTGAACTTTAGTATCCAATTGCAATGTTGAATTTTAGATTGAGTCTCCTTTCTTTAAGTTTTAATGATTAATAATGTTTCCAAAGAGGAAGCCCCGTGAATTGATCAAAGGTCTACCCACTGTCTCATCATTTCGGAGTGTCATCTAGGAGTGTCATTTTTTTCAAGCTTGGCATATTTTGGTCACACTATACCTCTTCACGCAGCACATGGCAATGGCATACTTTGGACCATGTGTGGGGCACTTCCGCGTGCGTCATATGATGTAAACAGTTTTTAGAAGCGGGTAGTAGCCTCGCCAGAAAGACTTGCGATTCATTGAGGGAGGAATACCTCCCTTAATGTATTCAGCCGATCGATCAACAAAAATTGAGTGTCGAGTTACGCTGGAATTGACTCAACGTTGAGTTGATTAAATCATTTGATCTTTCTCGTTGCACATACACCGCTATTTACTCGTGGATTAACTTGTTTCAATTTACGGGTATTAAGTTGAAGTAAAAGTGTGATGTATGGCGAAATGTATGGGAAATATAGAATTTCGGCAATATATTTGCACATTAAGGAGGGTGGGTGTAAAGTAATATCAAGCGTTTTTAGGAATGACACAAGCAATCCAAAAATACTACAATATTCCTAAGAATACTTCACTTTAGCCTCGTCTTCCACCCCCCCCCCCTAACACACAAATATATAGCCCAAATTATATATTTCCCATGTATTTTGCCATACGTCACGTTTGTTTCAAATTGACACCCGTAAACGACTAAAAATACATTATAATTAAGGGTATAGGAATGACGGAAAAGATCCAAATCTTTTGCCATCCCTCCTCCTCCCTATCTTAGCTAGTCCTGCCTCTGCTTCTAAAAGAATTGTTAAACATTGTCTGTCCATCATTTCTGTCTAATAAGAACCGTTCTTGATCATTGACCAACAAAACATAAGCATAGACTAAACGGAAGTGCCGGAAACCTCTTTTCTCAAGAGTCAACGCGCAGGCGGTTTAAAGAGACGCCAAATTTTGCCGACGCTAAATAAAATTCTCAGTTATAAAGAAAATTGCACCAAATAAGATTGCTACTTATTTACGGTAAGTTGATAGTCAATTTAGGGGCAGTTATAGGCATATAAATTAGTTTTAGTGAAAAATAAGTCCTATACAGGTTAGTTTTTTTTATTGTTAGAATTATAGCTGCGAGTTTGTTTCGCTTCCGGCTAAACTATTAGTCTTAACTTTCAGGTCTCAGAAAGTTTTTCCAATGGGATATTAAGCAATCAATCTAATACGCTCAACTAGTATTTTGTTTGGTAACGTTCTAGATTAGGGGCTCCTCTGAAGGAAAATTCTTAATAAAATAAAAGTAGTTCCATTCGAATCTTAATTTTAGGCACTTTTCAAATATAGTATTTGCGTTCCTAACGACCCTCCCACTGAGCAGGGGAGTGGCTCCAGCATTTTTATTGAGGGGAGGGTGGCAAGTGGGGTCCATATCCAGATAGTCAATGGGCATGGGCTATATAAGTTATTTTCTCCGAATTATTGGGAGTGGACTGCCCCTTCTCTCCTCCGAAACGACGCCCCAGCGGGTCTCATTTATAACCTTAGGATACGTATAAAACTAAAAGACAAAACTAGTTCTTAACTTACTGTATGCAGCATGTTTCTATTAAGAATTATGATTATTATGAAAGATTATTAAGGTTCCATTATTATCAAGGCCGTACCCAGGATTTTTTTTTCGGAGGGGGTTTTACTCAGATTTTTTTTTTCGGGGGGGGGGGGGTTACACAAAAAAACCTCAAAAAACGAGTACAAAATTTATTTATATCCATTTTTGTTGCGTTTTTACGACTCAAAAAACGGTACTTTCCCATTATGTGGACACCTAGGCTATAGACAGTCGAATGAATGCAGTGATGGAGGCTCACAAAGCGGGTAATAGTTATCTAAATTGATCGAAGAGCGTGGATTCTCATTGAATTTACAATATTTAAACTGATGTTTTTGGGGGTTTAGGGGGAGAAAAAGGTACCTAGGTTAGGTTAAGTTACGTATTTAATATATGCAATGCTTTACCCCCCCCCCCCCCCCTAATGGGCAAATATATAGCCCAAATTTGCTTATAAACTATTATATATTCATCCTATTTTGTTTTATTTCATTAGCATTAACCAAACTTGACTTGTTATGGGTGTCCACATAATGGGAAAGTACCAAAAAAAAAATTGGAGGGGTTCAAACCCCCCTAACCCCCACCCTCCCTCTGGGTACGGCCTTGATTGTTATTCACATTCCGAATAATTTTGAATAATATTCTATCCAACAATTCCGCTGAAATCACGTAGGCTAAACGGGATTTCATCAAGCTGGCGTTGAACTACCCGTTATTAAGAGATGAAAAACAACGAAAAAATATATTAATAGGCCCTATATATGTGGGGTGTATTGTGAGAAACACGAATATGGTATTTTAAAAGAGCACTTGTCTGTATAGTGCTGACCACTCAAGAAGTGAAGTTAAGTTAATCCTAATGAAATATACTTAAGTATGATAAAAACATAATACTTTTGAAAAAATTTGGGCTATATATGCACATTAGGGGGTAGGTTGGGGTAAAGTATAGCCAGTCTGCATACAAAATTTTTTAGGCGCAATTATTCTGAATATTATTAAGTAAGAATTGAGTAATTGTGCATAGTACGGGCCCACTACAATATACTGTATCAAGGAAACGAGAGACGAAACCCGCCAAACTGGTATTTCAATAGAGAAATAAAATGCAAAGCGTGGTTTTCATTGCGTTTACGATATTTAAACTGTTGTTTTTTGGGTTTAGGGGGGGGGTGGGGGTGGAAAGGTACCTAGGTTAGGTTACTTATTGAATATATGCTATGCTTCACCCCTTCCTCCCCCCCTAATATGCAAATATGTAGCCCAAATTTGATTCTAAACTATTATATATTCATCCTATTTTATTATATTTCATTAGCATTAGCCAAACTTGACTTCTTTTGTGGGCCCATATAATGCACAAGTAGGCTACCATGAATTGTTGGTACTTATGCTTTATATATAACACACGAAAGAAGTCAAGTTTGGTTAATGCTAATGAAATAAAATAGGATGAAAATATAATAGTTTCGAAACAAATTTGGGCAATGTATTTGCACATTAGTTGGGTAAAGCATAGCATATATTAAATACGTAACCTAACCCAACCCCTACCTAAGTACCTTTTCCCCCCTAAACCCCCCCCCCCCCAAAAAAAAATCGTTTAAATATTTTAAACTCAATCAGAAACCACGCTGATTGCTATTACAAAAGCCGTTTGGTGGGTTTCGTGTCTGCGTTCCTTGTCAAGTCTATAGCGCTGTGTTATATGTAAAGCATAAGTACCGAATTGTATTCTAACCTCACACCGTCCAAATATTTTAATCCCCCCCCCCTAATGTGCAAATATATAGCCCAAATTATGTATTTCCCATCTATTATGTAACTTGTCTTTGTCTTGTCTCACGCTAAACTGAAAGAAACTAAAGAAAGAAACCGGCTCTACAGAGCGTCAATGGATGGATAACTTGAGTGGTCGGCGCTATAACAGACAAGTACCGAGCATAAAATAAATATTCTAACGGTGCTACTTTATGTTGTTAAGATGTTTGCTTCTGATAAGCCCTAATCTAGAACGGTACATTATGTTTTTGCACAATTCTAGTTATACGCTAAAAGCTTAATCGATATTGTTTCTAGAACCTGGTTGCGCACCGTCTGTCCCGTAACAGCATGTGACATTTCGCCTCTGGTTCTCCCTCTTGCGCCACTGGCCGCCGGTGGCGCATAAAAAGCTTAATCGATAAAAGATTAATCGATACTGTTTCTAGAACCTGGTTGCGCACCGTCTGCCCCGTAACAGCATGTGGCATTTCGTCTCTGGTTCTCCCTCTTGCGCCGCCGGCCGCCGGTGGCGCATAAAAAGCTTAATCGATAAAAGATTAATCGATACTGTTTCTAGAACCTGGTTGCGCACCGTCTGTCCCGTAACAGCATGTGACATTTCGCCTCTGGCTCTCTCTCTTGCGCCACCGGCCGCCGGTTGAATAAAAAACCTTATTCGATAAAAGCTTAATCGATACTGTTTCTAGAACCTGGTTGCGCACCGTCTGTCCCGTAACAGCATGTGACATTTCGCCTCTGGTTCTCCCTCTTGTGCCACCGGCCGCCGGTGGCGCATACAAAGCTTAATCGATACTGTTTCTAGAACCTGGTTGCGCACCGTCTGTCCCGTAACAGGATGTGGCATTTCGTCTCTGGTTCTCCCTCTTGCGCCACAGGCCGCCGTTGGCACATGAAAAGCTTAATAGATAAAAGCTTAATCGATACTGTTTCTAGATCCTGGTTGCGCATCGTCTGCCCCGTAACAGCATGTGGGATTTCGTCTCTGGTTCTCCCTCTTGCGCCACCGGCCGCCGGTGGCGCATAAAAAGCTTAATCGATGAAAGCTTAATCGATTTTGTTTCTAGAACCTGGTTGCGCACCGTCTGTCCCGTAACAGCGTGTGACATTTCGCCTCTGGTTCTCCCTCTTGCGCCACCGGCCGCCGGTTGCGCATAAAAAGCTTAATCGATACTGTTTCTAGAACCTGCTTGCGCACCGTCTGTCCCGTAACAGCATGTGACATTTCGCCTCTGGCTTTCTCTCTTGGGCCACCAAGCCCATGTAAAGTTTTAGGGCCGTGCCGCCGGGTCACTATTCAATGTGCACAAATCGTCGTCTAACCCCTTAATTTTGAGATCTGCAAGTGAATTGTATTTATGAAACTCCTGCACATGGAAAAGAGGTTGGGAAGCTTCCCCCATGAATTGACCGAGATCCCCGGGGAATTTTTTAAGAAAAATAAGTTGAAATATGCAATAAAGAGGATTTTTTAACATAAAAATGTCCTTTTTGGAGCACCCCTTCTTTATGTCGAAACCTTTCAATCCCACTCAATGTACCCGTGCATGGGGGGGGGGGTGGACTTACCAAACCCAGAAGATCGATTCAACAGACTACTAAAACAATTTGGACAAAAAAACAATTACTCCCCCCTCCTAAATGGAAGTTTCTCTATGTACCTATGCTGACTATGGTTATTAAAACCCTCTAAAACTATATCATACAGAAAATAAGGTCCCCCCCCCCATAGCCGTGTTGTCTAACTTTTATGTGAGGTGATATACATTACATTTCATCTTCATTTCATTTCATTGATTTCACAGTACTTGCAGGCTAGGGGAAGAGTAGGCTATGTACTTATCAATCCTAATGGGAGTTTGCAAAATAAGCTCAGCATATCCAGTATAACGTTTTGGGTGCCGTGTTGATGAAGAATTTTCTAATGCTTTGCAGAAAGCAACATTTTTACTGTTAAGACGTGCAGCCTCAGCGATCGCTTCTCCCCCATCTTCCAGGTGTAAAGTCTCTGGCTAGCTTTTAGAGTATTCTCATGCAGTTTTTGTCAGTTTTTATGTTATCATCATGAGCATGGGCACCCATAAGGGGGGGGGGGGCATGGGGGGAGATCCCCCTGGCAGTATGACGGTGTTGTATATTTGTATTAATTAAAAAAAAACTTTTTCCACAGAATAAGTTTTCAAAGAAAAGTAGAGCTATATTAAGTCAAAAATGGGCAGAAATAAAGTCAAATAATCTTCCAATCGTAAAACTACCACAAATCACAATCAACAGTTAAATGAAGCTCAAAACGAACAGAAATTATAATAAATAGCCGATTCAAACTCAAAACGAGCAAAAATCAACATTACTAGGGCTGACAACCCCCATGCCCTAGTCAACTTAACTTAGGCTTTACTGAAAAAAAAAGACAAAAAAAAAAAAAAATGACTGTGGATTGTCAGTTTAAACTCAAAACGAAGTGCCGATTAGACCAGGTAAGCCCCCTCCTAAAATTCAGCCTATGGACGCCCATGATCATGAGTGCTAAAATAAACTTATAAGGATCCTGGGTTGAAATTGAGAATTGTTAGGCCCTGTGGCGTCAATTCACAAATATTTTTTGGGAGGGGGCAAAATATATTCGGCAAAATCTAAAGGGCAAGAACAAGTTTTATTTTCAGTTTTTCTATAAAAATATGAAAAGGTATTTTGCAATGAAAACATCCTAGAAAATGTGTAGTACTGTTCTATTAGCTGAGAAACCCGCAAGATATTGTATAGCGAACATGATACAATAAACTAGTCAAGCAGGTTTTTTCAACGGAGAATTCCAATGCCGAGCATTGCAAACAGCGGTTTCTCATTCTGTTTACAACTTTAAACTTTAGTTTTTGGGGTCTAGGGGGGAAAAACGTACCTAGGTTAGGTTAGGTTACGTATTTAATATATGCTATGCTTTACCCCCATTCCCCTGATGCGCAAATATATAGCCGAAATGTATTTCTAAACTATTATATATTTATTCTATTTTGTTTTATTTCCTTAGCATTAACCAAACTTCACTTCTCGTGCGTTTCCCAGCTAATAGAACAGTGCCTAATGTGTTTTTATGAAATCTAGGGGTGCTACAAAAATATAGGGGTGAAAAAAACCTGCACCAACTCCCGCAGTTAACACAATTGGTTAAGCTTCAAAGCAGACTCTCCAAGAGATTCGTATTTTTAATGAAAAGTCAACCTTTAAGAGTTTTATATTTTACAAGAATATAAGAATATATTTTACAAGAATATATTATATTTTACAAGAGTTTTATATTTTACAAGAAACACGAGTCATTAAAGCAAGCATTATATTATGATCTAATGGTTACTCGCGTAATGGCATTCCTTGTAGACGTCAAACAAGTCGTGTGAATATTACCCGCAAGACTATTTGCCAGCTATTGCTGGAAAAAAATATTGCTCGTGAAGTACTTTTTCACTCTAGCTCTAAGACCCAAGGTCTGTCCTGCTTTTTATCATCAGTTGTAATTAGAAACGAAAGCTTGTTGAATCTAATTTAGTTAATGTCCTTTGTTGGGCAGATAAAATAAATCAAGTAAAAAAGATCAGAGCTTGAAATCACCTTAGTTTAATACACAAACTAATGCTGAATAAACTTTGTAACTGTAACAAGCCGTTAGCTTTGGGACATTGGAGCCCATAAGCTGAATTTTAGGGGGGGGGCTTAGCTGGTCTAATCGGCACTTCAATGCTGTATAATAGAAATCTCAAAATAAAAATATAAAATATAAGGCAGCATCATTTAGCCAGGGGGCCGAAGCACCCCTCTCCCCCCCCCCATATGGGTGCCCATGCTTTGGGATAGTTGTTGATATAGTACAATAATAATATTATATAAGTAATTTTATGGATAAAGAAAGTAATTTGATACCACTGAACCTAAATGTAGTATTTACATTTCTACACAACTCACATTTTCATAAAGAAAAACAAGAAATACAAGCTAAGCAGCCCAGCCAAGTTATGTAGGTATTGGGGGTGGAAGCATAACCTTTTAAGTCTTTTAAATCATATTGGGTGTTGTCATGTTGTTTCTTTTTATTATAGTAGTGCTATGTTTTCTCCCGGTGGGACCCTCTCTGGATGGGAATTCCTTCTGCGGCCCTCCTTTAGTTATGAAAATGCCTCTAAAACACCCCAAAGCTCCTTCTTGATCTGAAATAGATTGTTTTGATATAACCTAATAGTACGCCAATCTAGCAAACGTCAATGAACGAATTATCAATAGATTGTAATTATTTTAATAATGGAAGTTATTACCGGTGATATCACGTCAACCTTTTAACCACGAAAGCTGATAATATTCAGTCGTATCAGCTGAAATACCAGGTGGCGTTAACCCTTTCTTGCGACATAAATCTGAGCCGCGTTCTAATTATTATCCACGTCGAGATGATAAATAGTTACACTGTTTTATTTGATTCTCTATCGACACGGCAGGCGTTTGATTTGCTAAACATGGTGACGTATAATGTCGATGTCATGTCAAAATTCGTCATGCTGACATAACATGTTTAACAATAACATTTTATGACGACAAAAAAATTTGTATGCTATCCATACCGACATAGAAATTACAAACTCTAGCAGTAAATTCAAAATTTAAAGTGAATTGAAGACAATTTTTTTAATCATGGTTTGTTTGTGCTCCAGTTAACTAGATTATTTAATTAATCACTATTAGAACACTATTTGATTGATATAGTCACTGGTCTACAGTGGCTGTAACAACCCGGATCTTATGTCTGGCGCCGCAACCACTATGCCAACCTGCCATCGAGAAAAGCTTATAGCCACTGGTCTGCAGTGGCTGATTAATTGATCAAATATTATTAAAGTATTAATTTGAAACTACCGCCAAAACGTTGCATTCAATATGCTAATTTAGGTCGATATAAAAAGGCAAAAATCAAACGTTACAGATCAAAATGTGGACATTACGTTGACTGTTTGTCGACTTTGTAACGCTAACTTAAGCGCAGCTCTGTTGGTGAAGAAGCTTGACATCACTCAGAATCTGAATTTCTTTTCTATTTAAATGACAAAATCTCATTTTGATTGGATAAACAGAAAGTGAATAAAACAGAAATAAATAGATTATGTGTATCAAGTAGATAAATCTAAATAAACAAATACATTCTCATTTAAATATAGATGTTGTAAACTGACCCGCCTTCTTTGTTTCAAACAGTTCGTGGTAACGAACGGTAAGTAAGGAGCGACCCGGCTCAATAGTAACCGAAACTTTAAAAAAAGGAATTTTGATACCAATATACACATCAAAAGAAACAGATTTTTATGCTGATTTCAAATATATAAGTTTCATCAAGTTTAGTCTTGCCCATCAAAAGTTAAGCGCCTGAGAAAATTTGCCTTGTTTTCGAAAAAAGGAGGAAATAACCCCTAAAAGTCATAGAATTTTAATGAAAATCACACCATCATATTCAGCCTTCAGAGAACCCTACTATAGAGGTTTCAAGCTCCTATCTGCAAAAATATGGAATTTGTATTTTTGCCAGAAGAAAGATCACAGATGCGTGTTTATTTGTTGTTTTTTTTTCCAGGGGTGATCGTATCGATCCAGTAGTCCTAGAATATCGTGAGAGGGCTCATTCGAACGGAAGTCAAAAGTTCTAGTGCCCTTTTTAAGCGACCAAAAAAATTGGAGGGCAGCTTGGCCCCCTCCCACGCTCATTTTTTTCCCGAAGTCACCCAATCAAAATTTTGAGATAACCATTTTGTTCAGCATGGACGAAAATCTAATTAATATGTCTTTGAGGATGACTTAATCCCCCACTGTTCCCGGGGGAAGGGCTGCAAGTTATAAACATTGCCCATTGTTTACAAATAGTATTGGTTATTTGGAAATATACAGACGTTTTCAGCAGGAATTTTGTTCTAGTGGGGGGTCGGGGTCAGAGTAGGGGTTACGGGGGAGAATCTTTCCATGGAGGATATTTCCTTGGGGGAAGGGACATTTCTATGAAGGGGGCGCCATATTTCCCAGCATTATTTGAAAAACGATCAGAAATTAAATAAAATAACAAGTTTTTTTTTCAAGAAGCAACATTAAAACTTAAAACGAACAGAAATTATTAAGTATATGAGGGGGTTCACCCCCTAGTCAATACCTCGCTCTTTACGCTAAAGTTTTTTTTAGTACTTTCAAAAGAGCTATCTATTCTAATTAACCGGCCTTTGTGATTCAGGGGTTTGTGATTCGAACAAAATTCGAACTTTAGCGTAAAGAGCGAGGTATTGACTAGGGAGCGAACTCCCTAATATACGTAATAAAAACTTACGAATATAGAAATTCGTTACGTAAGTTAATTCTTAAGTTACTTCAGAACAAAATTTCGAGAAAGCCAATTAGCCAAAAAAAGAAAAATTAATGTGGGAATTTCGTTTTAATTATTCATGTACGGTGAGCCAAAATCAAAGCTGCATTAATTCAAAAACGTTCAGAAATTAACTAAAAAAACAAGTTTTTTTTAACTGAAAGTAAGGAGCGACATTAAAACTTAAAACGAATAGAAATTATTCCGTATATGAAAGGGG
>CM051268.1:13418818-13526318 GCA_027921565.1 Artemia sinica | reverse complement strand
CTCTAGGCTAAACGAAGCGGTCGTCCCCCGTCTGGTTGGTAGGACGTCCATAAAGAAATGCTTTTAGAGGAAAATTGGGAACTTCGTGGGCGGGTGTAAAAAGGGAGGCTTTGAATAGATTGGGGTGGAGAGGAGCGTGCGTAGCTGTGTTGGCATCAGGCTGCTTGGTGCTGCGATGAGGTTGTTAGTAGTAGTCAGTATAGTAGTAATATATATACTATATAAAGTGCTATATATATTAAATATTATTATATATATCTCATATATACTAATCTATATATAATTATATATTTATATGTATACTATAATATATGTATATATATATATATATATATATATATATATATATATATATATCTATATATATATATCTACTATATATCTACTATCTTATATATATATATTGTACATACTATATATCATATACTATCTCTTTATATATATTATATATATACTATATATAATATAATATATATATATATCTGATATACTATAATATATATAGATATATACTCTATAATACTCTATATATTTATATATATATTGATATCTATAATATGATTCTTTTTTGTTGATTATGTTATCATTAACATACCCTGAAAGTTTCTACTGAGTTTGCTTAGGTGTTCCTGGGGTATCGCAAGGTATACCCTTTTGATAACCTTGAATGCACACAGTGTCTTTTGATTAATTCAACATCCACCTTAACATGACCTGAAAGTTTCAAATTATTACCCTTAGTGATTCCTTAGATATTGCAGATATACCCTTTGACAACCAGGATGCACATCCAACTTAATAAACTTAGTCGTTCCGTTGATATCACACACATGCCCTTTTGAGAACCTTGGATACGCATCGTGTCTTTTGATTTGTCTCCATCAATATCCTCAACAACATGCCCTAACTGCTCCAACTTAATACCCTTAGCCATTCCTAAGATATTTCACAGCTCCTTTTTGACAATCTGGACACTCGTGTATTTTGATATTGTTTTAAACTCTCCTCAACTTTCCTTTGAAAGTTCAACTTAATACCAGATTCTGTTTCTGAGACATTGTATTTATGTCATTTTAACAATCTTGATTTGCTTAAACTCTTTGGATTAAGTCAATAAATGGTGTACTGCTACTGGTTGTAGTAACAGAAGTAGGAGTAGTAGAAAAAGTAGCAGTAGTAGTAGTGGTGGTAGTAGTAGCAGTAGCAGTAGTAGTAGTATTAGTAGTAGTAGTAGTAGTAGTGGTAGTAGTAATAGTAGAAGTAGTAGCAGTAATAGAAGCAGTAGCAGCAGTAGTAGCAGTAGTAATAGTAATAGTAGCAACAGTGGTAGTAGTAGTAGTAGCAATAGCAGTAGTAGTAGTAGTAGCGGTAGCAGTTTTAGGTGCTATAATCTGAAGGGGGGGGCAAGGTATACCATAGGTATACCTTTTATATAATATAGAATGAATATAATGTCAGATATCAGAAAAACTGGGGGTGGGGGTAGCTACCCCCTGCCCGGACCTAGAACGGTCACTGAGTAGTAGTAGTAGTAGTAGTAATAGTAGTGCTAGTAGTAGTAGTACTTGTAGTAGTAGCAGCAGTAGTCTTCACAACAGTATAAGTAGCAGTAGCTGTCGTAGTCACAGACAAGATTGCAATAGTAGCAGCGGTTGCAAGTTGCCACATTCGCATTTAGTCTAAATCGCATTTAGTTGAAGTCGAGGTTGTAAGTAGTCGGAGTTGTAAGTAGTCACAGTCGCAAGTGGTCACAGTTGCAGTCACAAGTACTCGCAATCGCAGGTACTAGTAGTCACAGTCACAAGGATTTGTAGCCACAACTGCTTGTAATCGCAGTCACATGTAGCCTCAGTCGCAACTACTTGCAGTCGCAAGTAGTTGCAGTCGAAAGTATTCGTAGTTATAAGTAGTCGAAGTTGCAGCTTCAGTCCTAAGTAGTTGCAGTCGCAAGAAGTCGCAGTTGCAGCTGTAAAGTAGTCGCAGTCGTGAGTAGTTACAGTCACAATTAGTCGCTATCACAATCACCAGTAGTCTCAGTTGCAAGTAGCTGCAGTTGCAAGTAGTCGTAGTTACAAGTAGTGCCAGTCGCAAGTAGTTGCAGTCACAGGAAGTTGGAGTCGTAAGTAGTCACAGTCACAAGTAGCTGTAGTCAGAAGTATTCGTAGTCGCAAGTAACTCTGGTCACAAGAAGTCACAGTCGCAAATAGTCGTAGTTGCAAGTATTCGCAGTTATAAGTAGTCGAAGTTGCAGCTTCAGTCCTAAGTAGTTGCAGTCGCAAGAAGTCGCAGTTGCAGCTGTAAAGTAGTCGCAGTCGTGAGTAGTCAGCAATCATGAGTAGTTACAGTCACAATTAGTCGCTTTCACAATGTAGTCTCAGTCGCAAGTAGTCGTAGTTACAAGTAGTGCCAGTCGCAAGTAGTTGCAGTCACAGGAAATTGGAGTCGTAAGTAGTCGCAGTCACAAGTAGTTGTAGTCACAAGTAGTCGTAGTCGCAAGTTTTCATGGCTGCAGGAAGCTGAAGTGGTAAGTAGTCGCAGTCGTATGTAGCTGTGGGTGCAATTAGACGCAGTCATAATTAGTCACAGTCGCGTGTAATTTCAGTCCCAAGAAGTTGCAATAGCAATGTTATAAGAATGGTTGACTCTATCTCTCTCATTAAAGGAAGCTTAATATCAGCTTGACAGCTTTTAATTGGATATCTCCAAGTCTCAAAATAGCAGGACAAAACAGATCTAAAAACCCTGTTAATTCATAAATAGCCCCCTAAAAATAACCACAGACTGCTTTGATATGCTAAAACAAACTGAAGCTTTTCAATGGCTAATATTGACTGGCAAAAGTTCAGCACTGAATCAACTGCATTAATTTATATAAAATACAAAACTTAAGATGGTACTGGAATAATCCGGAATGATAAGACAAATAAATGTTAAAATGGGCACATTTATAACATACCTTCCCCCTTTTCAAGTGAAACGTACCAGAGAAATCAAAGATCCAACTCAATTTGAGACATGGTGTCTGCGTTAACATTGGATTTCCCAGGACAAGCCTGGATTTCAAAATCAAATTGTTGCAGCTCAGCTGACCATCTTGCTTGTCGTCGGTTCGTTGACTTGACGCTGTTGAGCCACTGGAGAGGACTATGATCCATTTGTACTTAGAAACGCCTTCCATAGAGGTAGTATTCATGTTTTTCTACCGCCCACTTGATGGCGAGACATTCTTTCTCCACCGTGCTGTAGTTGCGTTCCCTTGGTTGTAACTTCCGTGAAATGCATAAGATGGGATGTTCGCCGTCGGCAAGATCTTGCAAAGGAACGGCTCCTAAGGTGAAATCTATTGCATTTGTTTGGAGTTTGAACAGTTTTGAATAATCTGGACTGCGGAGCATTGGTTGTGAGGTAAGTGCCATCTTCAATTCGTCGAAAGCCTGTTGGTGATGTGACTGCCAGGGAATCCTATTGGGGATATCCTTCTTAGTGAGATCTGACAATGACTGGGCTAAAGAAGCGCAATTCTTGATGAACTTCTGGTAATAGTCAGTAAGACCAAGGAACGATCTCAGTTGTGACTTCGTTTTTGGTTTTGGGATAGTCTTCACGGCTTCAACCTTGCTAAATGAACGTTCAAGACCTCCAGAATGACCGATGTGTCCCAAATGCTGTACTACTTCACCAGCAACCTTGGCCTTGTCAAGTCCTGCGGTAGCACCATCCCTTTTTAGTCTCTCCAGATCTGCGCGAAGATGATCATGATGTTCCTCAAGTGACATTGAGAAGATGCAAATGTTGTCGAAAAACGCTCTCACGAATTCGGACATATCCTTCAACATTTCATCTATGGTTTTTTTAAACAAAAACGGAGCATTTTTGAGCCCAAAAGGTAAGACTGTCCATTCAAACAATCCAAAGGGTGTCATAAATGCACACTTCACTCATTGCTTTTTTTGTTAATTTGATTGGCCAATATCCCTACCTGCAGTCGAATATCGTAATGTAGCGATAACCTGCAACCTTCTGTGTCAACTCATTGGCTCTTGGCATTGGAGTCGAGTTCTCTGCTGTCTGCACAGAATTGAGTCTCTCCGTTTGTTTTTGGGACCACGATAATAGGCGAACTCTATTCACTGGTGGATGGCTGTATAATACATGCGTCGAGTAAGCGCTGCAGCTCAACTTTGACTTGTTCCATCTTGGATTCAGGAATACGGTAGGGTTGCTTGCGGATCAGTTTAGCGGAGCCTGTGTCAACATCATGCTCTACGCCAACAAAACAGCCAATTTTTTGTGATGACATCCCTATATTCTTCCAACAGCTCCAAGATGTACCGTCTATCTTCACCTCGATTTCTTTCATCAACGAGCTTGTAGAAGTTGACTTTTTCATTCTCGTCGTGCATTGGAAAAGTTCGTATCCGGTCTTCATCTGATTCATCTTCGTCTGGATTGATGACGCAGAAGAAGCTAAACTTCCGGTCAGGATCTGCTTCTTCTCTAAGTGACGGAGGGAAGAAGGGACGAAGCAAATTGGAGTGACCAATTTCTCACTTTTTCTGCGGTCCATCAAGCTCCACCTCGTAATTGACTGGGCCACTTGTTTCGGCACTTTGTGGGGCCATCTCCAGGAGACGTTGAGCTTGCTGCTGCCTAATGGCAAAAGTAGGAGCACTTCATCACCGATTTTGAATTGCTTGGGATTCTTCTTTTGGTCATACCAGAGCTTTTCTTGAATCAGCTGTCGATAATTTGGTTTCGTCTGCAATTTTGTCAAAACTCAGCTAACTTTCTTCTTAAGTCGATGACATATTTCACCACTGACATTGGCTCGCTGTCGTATGACTCCCAAGATTCCTTCAGAAGATCCAATACTCCTCGAGCATTTTTGCCATATAATAGTTCAAAGGGGGAAAATTCCGTACATTAATGAGTTGTCATCTTAAATGCGAACAGGACCATGGGTAAGTATTTGTGCCTGTATAGTGGTTCCCTGTGAACAAATTTACGGATCATGGTAATCAGGGTCCCATTGAATCACTCTGTCATCCCATTGGTTTCTCGGTGGTAAACGGATGTCTTCATGGGAGAAATCGCAAGAGCTTTGTAAAACTTCTTGAGCGCCGCTGAAAGGAAATTCTGTCCCTGATCTGTAAGGATCTCACTAGGTAAACCATATCAGCTGATATACTTGACCAATTCATCAGCAATTTTCCAGGCAGTAACGATACGGAGGGGAATGGCCTCGGGTTAACATGTACTGTGTACGATCTATGTCGACGATCACCAAGATGAAATGATGTCCGCCTCGGACTTCTCAAGCGACCCTACTACGTCCATAGCGATGCGCTCGAACGGTTGCTTGATGACTGGCATATTTATCATTGGGACTTTGTCGGAAGTGTGGCGTTTGGAGGTAAGTTGGCAAACTTTAGATGATCTGCAGAACTGAACAATGTCTGAATTGCTGTGCAGCCAGAAGAAGCGTCGGAATGTGTGGTCGCGAGTACGATTCACTCCCAGATGGCCACTCAATGGACAGGAGTGCCCTAACTTGAGGATCCATGATTGGAACTGCTGGGGCACCAAGAGCTGGAAAACAGGTTCTTTCAAGTTGAGTGCCCTATAGTATAAACCATCTCGTCGCAAGATCTGCTGTGGTTTGCTGACTTCATGTGCTTCTTCTTCATATTCAATAAGCCGACGAAGCGTTGTATCGGCTTACTGTAGCTTAGCTAACTTTTCACGCTTGACGCCATAAATACTGGAGGCATCATAACTTACAGCTGACTTTTCTGAACTCCTGCTGGAGATCTCATTTGTGACAGCTTGTGAATTTGCCAAATTCACCAGATCGTCACCGGTAGTTGAATCATCAAAACGCTGCAAAACAGGTTTCAGTTTACGTTTTGATTGAAGGGAAGGAACATCAGCTACTGAGAAGAGGCTGTCTTCGAAGTTTCTGAAGTGAAGTTCGGAATAATCAGTTTGGACTGAAGATTCTTCACTTGCGAAAATTGGAGCTGCAGCCCCAACTAAAGTAGTCTCCTTATAAGACTCTTTGGCTTTAGACCGAGTAACTACCACGGATGCTGGATCGTATGTTTTCTGTGCATTTTTAAACTGGATGAGTTTGGTAAACTGCTCAAAATCATACTCAACAGGGACATCTACCGGCAGATTTTCCACAACACCAATATCTATTACTTGAGTGATTGTAGAACCATCCTGAGAAGTGAGCTTGATTTCCACAGATGCAGTCTGTGGGCTTGATGCTTGTCACAAAACGCACAGTTGAAACAAAATCTACCCTGGAAGGCACAGGCTTCTGTGGGAAGGAGATCGGCTTGAACCAATGTTACATCGCTGCAGGAATCAATGATGAACCGTTCAGTCTGCTTCTGACTTTACGGTTTTCCTTACTGCAAGGACTTGGCTTCTCCGGACCTCGGGCTAGACCGCTGAATCCTTTTGCCAGCTTGGATTCGCAGTTGTGTGGCTGCTCCTGGCATGCAATCTTGCTGTTTGAATCTGATGTAGCTCCTTTCACATCAGATTTCTTCGGGCAATTGGCGACGCGATGACCCTTCTTATGACAGTAAAAACTTTCAGTTGACGAAAGTTCTTTCCTTGATCGTGGCCTTGTGATGCGTGGCTTGTCTTCAGTTCTGTCATTTGATAAACTATTAGATGAAGACTGCTTTGGCTTCTGCTTACCCTTCTCATATTTGGCCAATGACTTCCTTGAAAGAACATAATCTTCCATAGCTTTTACTGCTGATTCCAGATTTGTTGGTTTTGCTGAACCACAAACGGCTTCAGAAACTCGTTGATACAGTTGTAGAACTGCTCAAGTGCTATGAACTCCAATGTGTCGACCAGCACTGTTCTCATCTGTGTAACATCGTTTATGTTCGCTAGATCTGTCCGGATTTTGAGCCATTTGTCACGATACTTCACAGGAGAGGATGACAGATCCTTGAAGCTTTCGTTGAACTGTTTTCTTCAAGATCTGAACTTCTGTCGGTAGTAGTCCTCGTTTACTTAAAACTTCGCTAAAATTGCTTGTTCGACCTTGTCGTAATTCCTGGATTCACTCTGACTAAGCGTATCAATTGCTTTTTGTGCCTTAGGCGTGATGAGAGGTAAAAGTTTTGGAACCCAAACTGACTTGTCCCAATCGAACGATATTGGGGTCATCATGAACGTTGCAAGGTAAGTATCCACATTGTCAGGTTCTCTCATCTGAGGAATCTGGACATTACTTGACAATGAAATGAGATTATTCTGCAACTCCAATTGCTGCTTTCTCAGCGCGATCTCTTCTTTCCGTTGACTTACCCTCCTGATAGCGTCCTCCTGTCGCTATTTTTCTTCTGTAGCAGCTTGCTGATTTAGTACCAGCTGAAACATGCTAAGCACCATAGCCATTTGATCTGAATTTCCGTTGTGAGGAACATGATTCATCAGAGTGAAAGGCTGCTGAACCCAAGGATTCTGCTGCTGTAAGAAACTGTCTTGGAGATTTCCGCTGTTCATCTGATGTTTATTTTAGTGTTGCTCCAATGCTTCTGTCGAAGTTTCTGGCCTTACTATGCTTGGTGTGTTGCTACCAGATGGAACCACTGACGAATTTGTCGCAACTTGTAGGATTTGCGTCGTCGGCACCAAGGGTGCTTGACTTGAAGGTAGAACTTTCACTTTGGCCAAGTTCGGAACTGACATAGGTAAAAATGGAGAGTCACTGGAAGGTAACGGTAAAACTGGTGAACCAAAAACTTCAATAGGACTTGTCTTTCCTCGTGACACAGAGAATTTCAATATGTAAGGATTCAGACGAATCAGAAGTCTCTAAATTGAGAGGATCCTGGGGCAGCAAAAGATGCTCATTGTCAGAAACGGCCAAAGCAGTTTTACTATCAGAATGCAAAGAACGGGTACAAATAAGACGAATTGGACTCCACAAAGGTTAACCTTCGACGATTTGGGATGTACTCAGACTGATATCTGTCGTTACCCGCTCTAGAAATCGTCCTATATGACGTACGGCCGAAGGTTGGAACGCGAATCGGTCGGAAACTGTGATCATAATCGCGATTAATTGGCAATTCTTTTGGTGAACCCGATGGCATGCGAGTAAATAAATGAACCGTACGCGTTATACCATTTCAAAATAACGAATGGATCCAAAATTTTAATAATTACCAATAAACAACTTCAAAATTCAGGAAAATAAATAGAGTTTTTCACAGAAAGTCAAATTAGTCTACTTGCCGCAGGCTTAAAAAAAACTACTGTAGTGATCACTTCTGCTATGACAGGTTAGGTTCAGCTGATTAGTTGGGAGCTTATGGGCACGGCTCCTATGGTATCCTTCACTGATAATATCAGGTCAAGACACAATTATGAAAGAGTGGTAAATTTAACGTGTTTTATCACACAGACGTAAAGGCGGCAATTCAAAATCACTATGAACTGAGCGGAATATTTAGTGTTTCAGTGCCGAATAACTTTTCCAAAAACGAATTGGATAATTGAAAATAAACAGGGTTTTCTACAGAAAGTCAATTTGTTCTACTTGCCACCGGCCTCAACAAAATTCTGGGGATATCACTTCGGCTACGGCAGGATAGGTTCGGCTGAATACTCAGGCATTTGACTACACTAGAATGGGCTCGGCTGACTAGTTGGCGTCTCTGTTATAAAAATAGTTGACTCTATCTCTCTCATTAAAGGAAGCTTAAGATCAGCTTGACAGCTTTAAATTTGATATCTCCAAGTCTCAAGACAGTAGGACAAAACAGAACTGAAAACCCTGTTAATTCATAAATATCCGCCTAAAAATAACCACAGGCCGCCTTGACATGCTGCAACAAACTGAAGCTCTCCAATGGCCAATATTGACTGGAAAAAGATCCGCACTGAATCAACTGCATTAATTTATATAAAAATACCGCATTTAAGACGGTACTGGAAGAATGCGGAACGATAAGACAAATAAATGTTAAAATGGGCACATTTATAACAAGCAAGAAGTTACAATTATAAGCAGTCGTAATCGCGGGTAGTCGCAGTCTCAATTAATCTTAGTCTCAAATAGTTATTGTCGCAGTTGCAATTAGTTGCAGTTACGGTCCCAATTGGTCGCAGTCGCAAGTAGTGTCTCTCACAAGTAGTTGCAGTTGCAAGTGGTTGCAATTCCATTCGTAAGTAGTCGCAGTTACAGGTAGTCGCAGTCACAAATAGCTGCAGTTAAGTCACAATTAGTCACAGTTACAATTAGTTGTTATCACAGTCACAATCAGTGGCAGTTACAGGTGCAAGTAGTCGAAGTAGCAAGTATTCACAGTTGAAAGTAGTTGCAGTCGTGAGCAGTCATAGTTGCAAGTAGCTATACTCGCATGTAGTCGCAGTCACAAGCAGTCACAGCTGCAGTCGCAAGTAATTTCAGTCACACTCGCAAGTAGTCGCATTCACAAGTAGTCACGGTCGCAAATTGCCAGAGGTGCAAGTTATCACATCACGAGTAGTCGCAGTTGCAGTCGCAATCAGTGGCGGTCTCAGTTGCAGCCGCTGCAGCAGCAGTAGTAGTAGTAGTGGTAGTAGTAGTAGTAGTAGTAGTAGCAGTAGCTGCAGCAGTATTAGCAGTAGTAGTAGAAGTATGCACTTAGTATCTTTCAGTTAGTTCAATATCCCCCTTGCAGTCTCTGTAAGTTTCAACTTAATGCTCTAAACCGTTTCTGAGATGCACCCTTTTGATAACCCCCATGCACATAGTGTCTTTTGATTTAGTTCAACGCCCTCCTCAACACTAAGTTTCCCCTTAATACCCTTAACCTTACTTAACCTTAGTCGTAGTAGCAGTTTTACTAGTAATAGTAGTAGAAGTAACTGTAGTAGTAGTAGTATTTTTCCGCTTTGGTGATACTGAGCTGAGTCTACTTAATTCTCATCTGACTGATCAGCCCTGGGATAGTCTGGTTTATGAATCGTATTTTAACCTCTCTTTTGATTCCTTTTATAATTTAGTGAAAGAAGGTATCCTAGAAGTTTGCCATCAGGGTCCAGCGCCCCATACTTCGAAAAGGATAGCACCGCTGAAAATTATTTGTGAAAGCTTTACAAGGCTTCATCATCTGTAGTCCATCATCAACGGTTCAAGGCCTATAGAAGTATATTTAATTCTCTGTGTCGAAAGGCAAGGTCTCAATATTATCATAGGATATTTTCTGAATGTGGAAAGGATGTTAGGAAGACATGATATTTAATTAATTTGGTTCTTAGACCTAGTCCCCTTTTGCCTTCAGTTCCAACAAAGCTGATAGTCGACGTTAAAACCGTCCAAGGAGAAGAAGATGTTCAGCTAGAGCTTACCCCTTATTTTGCTAATATGGGGAAGGCAACTGCTTCCTCTGCAAGCTCTGTTGCGATTTCAGAGCCTATCTTGGACCCCTATGCTTAAAGTCAATGGTCTTAAACTCTGTTTCTAAGTTTGAGGTGGCTCGTATAGTGAATACTCTTAAAGGATCATCGTCTTCAGGGTCAGACAGAATTCCCACAAGGGTTATCCGTGCCATTCTGCCAGCTATTCTGTCACCATTGACTAAGCTTGTCAATCTGTCTTTCGAGATAGGAATTTTTCCTGGATTTCTGAAGTGAGCTAAGATTATAGTGCTGTATTAAGGTGATTCTCGGAGTAATTTTGCTAATTATAGTCCAATTTCTCTCCTATCTGTTTTCAACAAAAATTTTGAGAAGGCTATGCTATCCAGGCTTCTTAGTTTTCTAAATGCAAAAGATTTTTGCATGATTTCTAGTTTAGATTCCGAGCGAACCACTCTACAGAGCATGCTTGCGTACCTCTCTTGAATTTCATTCACTCGGCAATAAATTCAGGTCATATCCCGGCAGCTTTATTTTTGGATGTTCGTAAAGCTTTTGATTCTTTGACTCATCGGATTCTTCTTTGGAAACTATCACATATTGCCATAAGATGAAATGCTTTCTCTTGGTTTGAATCATATCTTTCTGGTAGGCTTATTACAATTGATCCGCTTGTCCGAAGTTCTTCTGAAGTAGATTATGGCATCCCTCAGGGATCTGTTCTTGGCCCCATTTTATTTCTGATTTATGTTGATGATCTGATTCGGCAGTTAAAAATACCAAACCTCTAGCATACTGCAAGCTATGCCATCCTGATTTTCGTTCATGTTCCAATACTACTTCTAATGAAGATTTTCTCGTTGCTTTCGCAGATGACACCACTGTTAAGACCCTTGGGAAGACGGAATTTGATATCAAGTCTAATCTTGTGCAATATTCAAGAGAGTTATTTTGTGGTTTGATGCGAATTACTTAGCCTTGAATGTTAGCAAGTCACATTTTCTTATTTTTTCTCGAATTAGTATAGCTTTCCCTCAGTTTACACACCTTCACGTGTCACAAGGCTCCTTGTATAGACCAGAGAATCGGGTGGTCCGGTTTCTTGGTATCCTGTTTGATGAGAACCTTTTATTTAGAAACCATGTAGCCATGATTAAGATTTAGGGCTCACGGAGTTTGGGTAACCTTAGAAGATTAGACACACATTTCCTTGATCTATTTTGAAGCTTCTTTTTTTCTGCCTTGTCCAGTCATATGTTTCGTATTGCCCCATTGTATGGATTTCTACTTTTCCTTCTACACTGCGGTCACTTTCTGTGATTCGTAATAAAGCACGAAGTCTGGTTATGGACATCAACGGTTCCTCACCTAAACCGCCCTTAAATCTACAGTCCATTTACATTCTTTCTTGTGCTTCTTTTGTCTTTCATCAGCTTCATGGCAATCTTCCAAAATTCCTTCAAAAAACTCCTGTATTTATTTCTGATTCAGCTCCATATAGCCTTCGTTCTTCACATAATATCTGCATTCCTCCTACCCCTACTATGCGGTCAGATTTCAATCCCCTCATTGCTTGTCAACAGGTGTGGAATTCCCTACTTTCTTCAGTACAGAGATGCCATTCGTTTGGAACTTTTAAAAGGTTTCTTGAGGACCATTTACTTAAAAATCAAACAGAATAACGTTTTTTTCCCCTCTGAGGAGTTGATGCTGCCCTGAGTTTTTTTTCATGGCGTATGTCTTCTCTGCGTTTTGACTCGCAGGCCTCATGTATGTTCTCTTTTTAATCTTATATGTTGTTTAGCTATTGTTCTCTTTCTTCTTTTTTTCACTACTTCACTACTTAATTAATTTTTTTCACTACTTTTTTCTTCATGACTTAAATAGAGTTTTATTAGAAAGTTACGAAGTTGAATCAGATCGTCATTTAACTTAGGCTCCCGTAATATTTATTGCTGTAGTGATCCCCTCCCCCTCGTGTGTTAGCAATTCAATGTGCAATTGTAACTTGATAAGGATATTTCCAGTGACATTGACTGCTGCAATAATTTGTGTCACAGTCTATGTAGGTGTCATAATCATGTAGTCGATGTAGGTGTCACAGTCTATGGTGGTGTCACTGTAGGTGTCACAGTCTATGTTTGGTCTTCGAAGGGTCAGGTGTAAAGTCTTCTTTGTAGTTTTATGGTAGCGTTGTCTGACATTATGGGGGTTCGACCGATATAGTATTCTAATCTAGTGTCTAGTTCTCATAAAATGTGTTATTTCGATTTGATATTGATATTCGATTTGATATTAGATGGAAAAATTATTTATGCAAAATTGATAAATTTTGAAAATTTCAGAGCGTGCATTTATAAATTAGTAATTCTTAAATTGACGTAGATTATAACTCACACTATCGTTATATAAGCCAAAGATAATTTCCTTAGATAAATTTATTGTTTTGTCAGCGTTTATTTTTTTTTTTTTTTTTTTTTTTTTTTTTTTTTTTTTTTTTTTTTTTTTTTTTTTTTTTAGTTGTTGCATATATTGATTTTTGTTGTTGTAGTATCCCCCTGGTATCCCTGGTCACGCAGTCTTTTGAGGGGTAATAAGAGTATTGTATTTTAAATTTGTATTTGTGGGTGAATAAATCTGAATCTGAATTAGTAGTAGTAGAAGTAATTGTAGTAGTAATAGTAGTAGAAGTAGTAGTGGTTGTAGTATAGATGTAGTAGTAGCATAAAAGTAGTAGTAGTAGTAGTCGTAGCATAGAAGTAGTCTTAGCAGTAGTTGTAGTAGTAGAAGTGGTAGCAGTAGAAGTAGTAGTAGTAGTAGCAGCAGTAGTAGTATTTGCTGTAATATGCGCATAGTTTCTCTTGATTAGTTCAACATCCCGCTTTGCATGCCCCAAAAGTTTCAACTTTATACCCTAAGCCGTTCCCAAGATATAACTGATACGCTCTTTCGGTAACCTGCATGCACGTAATGTGTCCAGCATCACACATGCTCCAGTATCCTAATAACAAAGCTTATAGGTAAACAAAAGACGACTTTACAAAACTTACAAAGTCTTTACCCCAAAGGTTGAGAGGTCGTAATATCCCTGGAGGCATTGTTATTGAAATTTTCAATTATTTTGAACGAAGTGGCTATAGCAAAATTTTGATGAGGTGTCTTTGAGAAGAAGGGCAGCAAAAAGGGGCATAGAAGGGGAATAATTGCCCTTCAATCAATTTTGACTCTTAAAAAGGACAATAAAATTTACAGTTTCCGATCGACTTCCGAAGTTACTACAGTAACCCCCCCCCCCACGCGAAGTGGCCGGGGAAAAAAAATAATACGTTGAGGCCTTACCGTCCTTTATTTAGGCAGCGCTATTGTGCTGCTTATGACTTTTTTATTACCGATACTACGTTATCGATGATAATTAGCACTTCATTCTAATGTTTAGATGGGTTTAAAAACTTTCAAATTCAATGTAATATCAATAAAACGAATAAATGAACTGGAAACTTAATGGGTAATTAAATCATCTGGCTTTAGTATTCTTAAGTTGTAATTCCCAGGCATCTAAGCATGCGCTCTTAGAAAGTCAATAAAATTGGCAAGTTAATTTCCAGGTGGACTGCTTGAGATATATTTAGAATTTCGATCTATCCAGTGAATAAATGCTTTGAAGATTTTAATGTTTACACTGGTCCGAATAAGGATAGATAGTATCCTAAAGGCCAATTTTGTTCAAAGAAGGAAAATAGCAATGACTGCTGTTCTTTTGTAGATGCTATAATCTACCTGTTAAATAGTTCGTGGCAACAGACTGTACGTAATGAGTAACTCGGCCCCATAGTAACCGAAATTCTAAAAAATGGATTTGTAATGATAATAGATACATCAAAAGAATTGGTTTTTATGCTGTTTTCAAATATATTAAAATCATTACGTTTAATGTTACCGGTCAAAAGCTATAAACATGTGAAAATTTTTCGACTTTTCGACAATGGGGAAACAGCCCCAGAAAGTCAAAAAATCTTAATAAAAATCATGCCGTCAAATTCAGTGTATCAGAGAACCTTCTTGTAGAGCTTTCTTGCCTGCGAAAATGTGGAATTTTGTGTTTATTGTTTTGCTTTTTTTCCAAGGGGTTCTTTTTTTTTTCATGTCGAACCAATGGTCCAAGAAGATCGAGACCAGGATGATCATAGCTCATTTCAATGAAAATTAAAACTTTTAATGCCCTTTAAAGTGACCAAAATTGTTCGAGGAAAACTAATCAGCCTCGACTCCCCCCCTCTTCCCGCCCCCAAAAAAAAATAATCCGATCAAAATTTCAAATAGCCATTTTGTTCAGCATAGTTGAAAGGTCCAATAACTATGCCTTTGGGGATGAAATGACCATCCCCCCCCCCTTTCAGCCTATGGGGAAAGGGCTGTGAGCTATGAAATTTGCCCTTCGTTCACGTATAGTATTTGTTATTTGGAAGTATCGAGATATTTTTTCAGGGGGGGATTTTCCCCCGTCATAATTTTCCATGGAAAGGTAAGTTCTCGGGGGTGGATTTTTCATGGGAAATATTGCATTGTGGGAGTTTGCCAGAATTCCTATACGAATTCGTTTTTTTTATTTGTCTTACTTTCTCTTTGACAATTCAATTTTACAAGCTGAGACGTTCCGACAGAATTGGGTGGGGGAAATTTTCAGCGAAATATATATATATATATATATATATATATATATATATATATATATATATATATATATATATATATATATATATATATATATATATATATATATATACATATATATATATATATATATATATATATATATATATATATATATATATATATATATATATATATATATATATATATTATATATATATATATATATATATATATATATATATATATATATATATATATATATATATATATTATATATATATCTATATATATCTATATATATATATATATCTATATATATATATATATATATATATATATATATATATATATATATATATATATATATATATATATATATATATATATATAATATTATGGTGTCTATTAGGTCTTATCTATATATTAGGAACGAGGTCTGGGATATAGCACAGAGTATGCTATCTATTGACGTTTTGAAAAAGTTTTTATCTAGTTTGCCGATAAGTAGCTCAAAATTGGATAGTAATCAAGACTCGACCAGATTACTAATTCCAAAAATTGGGAATTGACTTGAACTCGAGTTAAAACTGGGAGAGTTGAATACACTCTTAACTTAAAACTATATGAATGATCTGAGTCTCGACTCGGAGTCAAAACCTAATTACCAGAACTTGACTCTGCGAGATTTAGACACCTCTAAAATTTCCCATGTCTAAAAGGCCTAACGCCTCTAAAATTTTGTCCTCTGAATCTCTCTTATTAGAAAAGCTGCAAGGGAGAAGAAAGCATAAAAAGAAAAGGGGAAAAATATTTAATATTATTTTTAAAAAGATGAATTGAACTAAAAAAAACATTAGTGTTTTGCTTAGAAAGTCTTGCTTATTTCCCATGGTCTGCATAATTTCACTAGGGTATGGGCATTCACTATGGTTTGCGCGCAATTTACGTTTAACGACATCTCTATTTTTAGGATTACTATGTCAAGCGATAATAATAATGATTCTCAAATGTGTATTCCTGGAATGGGAGAAAATAAGCCACGCCCACGTGTTCTTGGTACTTCCTTTTTTGGATACGTTCCAGATGCATTTAGTAACGATGGTCCAGATTTTCCTTCCGCAAAGGTAACAGCTTCGTCAGCATCATCATTGGTAAGCTTCATTCAAGGTCAAAGAATTGTATTTTAGCTATCATCGGCTGATTATAGGTAGCTTTTCATATATTAATGAATTTAACAATATACTCTAATATACCTGTTACCGACTGGCTACCATTTTCTACCACTATCTTATTGGCGTTTTTACATCCTTAGTCATAAATAGATAATCGTCATTTATCGGTAGCTTTTTTTCATATATTAATGAATTTAACAATATACTCTAATATACCTGTTACCGACTGGCTACCATTTTCTTCCACTATCTTACTGGCGTTTTTACATCCTTAGTCATAAATAGATAATCGTCATTTATCGGTAGCTTTTTTTCATATATTAATGAATTTAACAATATAAACTAATATACCTGTTACCGGCTAGCTACCATTTCCATCACTATCTTATTGGCGTTTTTAAACCCTTAGTCATAAATAGATAATCGTCATGTATCGGTAGCTTTTTTTCATATATTAATGGATTTAACAATATAAACTAATATACCTGTTACCGACTGGCTAATTAAATTAAATTAAAATTGAAGTAAATTAAAGTATTAATTAGAAGCGAAAAAAGCAAAACAAAACACAAAAAGTTTAAAAGTGCCTACGTGATTTTGGCTTGGGTTTTGTTTTGTTATTACAAGTTGTTATTTGTATCTAATTACAATCTGAGTATCAAAAACGTCATTAAAACATTTTACTGTTATATTCCATGTTATAAAATTATCCCAATAGTGTTAATGTTGTGGGAAGGGAGAACTTTTGCTACCAACGTTGTAGCTAAATGGCGCTGTAGCTTAGCAATATTATTAGAAGGAGGGAGGATAAGGTAGATGAAACTGAGTGGTAGTTCGGCCTAGGAGAAAATAACTCACCTTTTTTTTCTAAGACAGAAACCTCAAAATTTTCCTCAAACTGAAGGATACAAATCTCAAAGGTGAAAATGTCCTAAAACCGGTCTAACTGTCATAAAGACAACTAACACCTATTTTCTACATGTCTGGGGAAAACTAATCATCCACACCTATAGCCAAACATTTACTCTGTAACGTAGACCTGGGCAAAAGCAGTAAAAAATGACTTTTTAATCAAACGAGACTTATTCGAGAATCGAGAATTGATTCTTAAAACTAGAATCGCCTTATTTTGGGTGACGGTATCTCTTAGTGACGCAACACTGTGACGGTATTAGTTTAAAATAATCAAACAGTTCGTGGTAACGAACTGTAAGTAAGGAGCGACCCGGCTCAATGGTAACCAAAACTCTAGAAAACGGGTTTTTGATACCAATAGATACATCAAAAGAATCAAATTTCAATGCTGATTTCAAATATATAACTTTCATCAAGTTTAGTGCTACCCATCAAAAGTTACGCGCCTGAGAAAATTTGGCTGATTTTCAGAAATGCATTTTTTGCCAGAAGAAAGATCACGGATGCGTGTTTTTTTTTTTTTTTTTTTTTTTTTTTTTTTTTTTTTTTTTTTTTTTTTTTTTTTTTTTTTTTCCAGGGGTGATCGTATCGACCCAGTGGTCCTAGAATATCGTGGGAGGGCTCATTGGAACGGAAATTAAAAGTTCTAGTGCCCTTTTTAAGTGACCAAAAAAATGGAGGGCAACTAGGCCCCCTCTCACGCTCATTTTTTTCCCAAAGTCACCCGATCAAAATTTTGAGATAGCCATTTTGTTCAGCATGGTTGAAAATATGATAAATATGTCTTTTAGGATGACTTAATCCCCCGAAGTTCCCAGGGGGAGGGCTAAAAGTTATGAACTTTACCCAATGTTAACATATAGTATTGGTTATTGGGAAGTATACAGAAGTTTTCAGGAGGGTTTTTTTCTGGTAGTGGGGGGGGGGTGGGTAGGGGGTTATGTTGGAGGATCTGTCCATGAAGGAAGTTTTCATGGGGGAAGGGAAGTTACCATGAAGGGGGCGCCGGACTTGCCAGCATTATTTATTGGTTATTGGGAAATATACAGACATTTTCAGGAAGGATTTTTTTCTGGAGGGTGGGGCTGGAGGAGGGGGTTACTCGAGAGAATCTTTCCGTGCAGGATGTTTCTTTGGGGTAAGGGACATTTCTATGAAGGGGGTGCCGGATTTCCAAGCATTATTTAAAAAACGATCAGAAATTAAATTTAAAAAAAAACAAGTTTTTTCAACTGAAAATAAGAAGCAACATTAGAACTTAAAACGAACAGAAATTATAACGTATATGAGGGAGTTCTCCCCCAAGTCAATACCTCGCTCTTTACGCTACAGTTTTTTTTAGTGCTTCCAAAAGAGCTATCTATTCTAATTAAACGGTCTTTGTGATTCAGGGGTTTGTGAATTAAAATTTTTTTTAACTTTTAACGTAAAGAGCGTGGTCTTGACTAAGGGGAGAACCCCCTCATATACGTAATAACATATACGTAATAAAAAAAAACAATAAAAAAACAAGCGATACGGCTCAATAGTAATCGAAACTTTTAAAAACGGAATTTTGATGTCAATAAATGTATCAAAAGAATGGGTTTATAATGCTGATTCTAAATATATAAATTGTATTAAGTTTAGTATTACTCATCAAAGGCTACGAGCCTGAGAAAATTTACCCGATTTTTTAAAGAGGGGGGAAACATCCCCTACAAGTGAAAGAATTTTAATGAAAATCACACCGTCAGATTCAGCGTATCAGAAAGCCCTATTACATAGGTTTCAAGCTCATATCTGCAAAAATCTGCAACTTTGTATTTTTTGCCAGAAGAAAAATATACGAATATAGAAGTTAGTTACGTAAGTTAATTTCTAAATTACGTCATAACCAAATTTAGGGACATCCATTTAGCAAAAGAAAAGTAAAATTTTTATGCAAATTTTGTTTACTTATTCAATGACGGTGGGCCAAAATAAAAGCCGCATTAACTAAAAACGATCAGAAATTAAATAATAAAAAACAAGTTTTTTAAACTGAAAGTAAGGAGCGACATTAAAACTTAAAACGAACAGAAATTATTCCGTATATGAAAGGGGCTGTCCCCTCCTCAACGCTTCGCTCTTTACGCTAAAGTTTTTTATTGTTTTAAAAAATAAAGTTGTGAGACAGAGTCAAACTTTAGCGTAAAGAGCGAGGCGTTGAGGAGGGGACAGCCCCTTTCATATACGGAATAATTTCTGTTCGTTTTAAGTTTTAATGTCGCTCCTTACTTTCAGTTTAAAAAACTTGTTTTTTTTATTTAATATGATTAAGGGGCGTGGTTTATTCTGTCCGTTTTCTCAGCCTTCGAAAGATCAGCAATTCAACTTTTAGGTTTAGGCGAAACGGGTTCATCAGGCAATGACTGTAACATTAATCCCAAGGTTGACAAGTTGACTGAAAGATACTCAACAGCCCGCAACTTGATGTTCATAGTTAATATCTATTTAGGATATTAATGTATAGTACCATAAGGGCAAATATATACTAAAGAAAACTTTTCCGAGAGAGGATATGGAAACAATTCCGGGGAAATAAATTACCCTAATAAAAATAAAATTAATCTAATAAAAATTAATTCGAATTAACTGATGACATAATTCCTTGCAACAGCCAAGATCGAACCACAGCCAGACAGTTTCCAGGCGTGGCTTCATCCACTACACTGTAACAAGGTGTTTCATTTGGATATTCATAATATGCATGAAATGGATATTATAGTCAACCCCCTAGCCCCTCCTCTGATTACGGTCTTGCATAAATATCTTTGGAGAGAGAGAATTTATTTTAAAAAACACAAAATCAATACAAAAAAATGGGGATAAGTGTGTAAGTGTAGAAATATAGAAATAGAAATATAAAAAGATCGAAGCATATGACGCAGAAGTCAATGGAAGAAGATTTATCTTAGTCGATAAAAAATAGGCAATGAAGTAATTTTAATTGTAATATCATCCAATTCAGTCAAAACAAAGGATAAATATGGAATTTCTCACAAACTTTTGACCCCCTCCCTGTCCCACAGAGTCTCTCATAACTCTCTTTTTGTCCGGCCTAATTATTAATTCAAAAACTTTTTCAGCATTGTCAAAACAAAGGATTGACTTGTAATTTTTGCTTTAAAGGAACAATTTTAGCACAGGAGACGGTCAGACTATGATTAAGGCAGGAATCTGAGATAGCCAATCGGTTTAGAGTTACAGAAAATCTGTAACAAAATCTGTAAGAAGGAAAATGGTTTTTTAGGACTGCTGGTAGATAGTTCCGAAAGAAATTCTACTTTATGGCTATCTAAAATTAGCTGACAAATATAAATTGCAAAATTTTCAACTTCCCAGAGCATGTACATTTTAATGGCATACACTGCCTGAATACAGTTGTCGAACTTTCTTTCTCTAAAGTTATAAGCTTAAACAATTTTTTTTTTTTTTGAGAATCAATTTTTTTTCAATAGCCATTTTTTCAAAAATCTTAAAATTTTGTCCAGATATATTTTGGTGAAAGAGTCTGTGGGGGTATATATCTTTAAAATAAAGAAGTGATCCCTGGTCTGCTGGCCCATGGCCTGACCCTTGGCACTCACATATCCCCATGGGTGATGACCCAGCCTTTTATTTTCAGTCCCTGATTCTTGAAATAGGAGGAAAGAGCTTCAAAATGAAGGATCACCTGACATACTCAGAGCTCAGTTTAGGGAATAGAACTAATTTGAAGAATATGCACAATTTAATTATTTTTGGCAATACAAATAATTAATTAATTGGTTAGTGTAATCTAGCCTATTTTAATTGAAAAAAGGTGTGTGTGTGGAGGGGGGGCTGGTTGCCCTCTGATTGCCGTTTTCACTCTAAAGTAGGGAACTAGAACATCCGATGTCAAATCTAACAAGCTCAAATCAAAGTTTCTTCGACAACTCCTTTTATACCAAGTTTTTTTTTTTTTTTTTTTTTTTTTTTTTTTTTTTTTTTTTTTTTTTTTTAACAAACACTAATGCATTGTGTTCACATCGCTTTTTACATATGCGTAAATTTCAAAAAACCTTAACAAGCAAATAATCAAGATGGAGAGATACGATGGACCCCAAAATACCCAGAATCCATAATTGTTTCCATTTTGATATATCAGTATCACATCCCAAGATTCATTCAGTGTTGCCATTATATAAATCGCATGTTCAGTGTTGCCATTTTCTATCTCCCATTATGAATAAAGGAATAAACAATAATAAAAAAAGAAAAATAATAAAAGGTACTTAAAAATTGTATTAACTGTGCCCTCAGCCTTTAAATCTATTGCCTTAAAATAAAAAAAGTGATCCTTGTTCCAGCGGCCCGCGGCTCGCAAACATTCCCATGGTCCAACCTTTTAAACCTTATATGTTAACAATGGGAAACTTGTATAACCCTTGCCCCAGTGGATGGGGGGGAGGAGATCGACCCCTGAGGCATAATTATTTAACCTTTGGACAATTTTAAATAAAATGGCTATATACAAATTTTGATAAGATATATTTGGGGGGAAAGGCATATATGTGGGAAGGGGGGCTGGTTGCCCTCCGATCATTTTTGGTAAGAAATGACAAATTTAGGGTTTATTTTTAAAAATGAATATTTTCCTGAAAATGGCCATTTTTTCAAAAATCTCAAAATTTTATTCTGATTTATTTTGAGTCCTTGGGGGGGGGAGGGGGATGAAGCTTTAAAATAAGGAAGTGATCCCTTGCCTTCTGGCCTGACCCGTTGCTCTCACATATCCCCATGGGCCGTGACCCAGCCTTTTATTGTCTGTCCCTGATTGCTGAAACACAGGAGGAAAGAGCTATGAAATGGGGGTCACCTGACATATTCAGGGTCCAGTTGAGGAAATAGAACTACTAATTTGAAGAATATACAACATTTAATTTTATTAGCTTTAGAAATAATAAATTAATTGGTTTGCGCAATCTAGCCTATTTTAATGAATACATATTTCCACTTTTAATATTCAACATTTTTACCAAGTAGAAAAGTTTTGATTGGTAACACTAAGCATAAATAACGATTTTCAAAATTTGCGCATGTGCCAAACCCTAAACAAAGAATTGCAGGTCGAATAATTCTTTCATTCCTTCGGGTTATTTTTTTAATTATTTTAAACTGTGGAAGATGACAAATGACAACACTGAGCTTGTGCCTAAGTATAACCCAGTCTGTAATAAGCTAAGATATTTTAAAGTTCATCGTTTTCCCAAAATGTATGCTTCTTTCCTATTTTCCCCCTCACTTAAATATTTAGAAATTAAAAGTCCAAATTATTTTTGCCACACCTTGGATCATGTTCTGCATAATTCGAAAAAATTATGTTATAAAGCTATCTTTGTTTCTAAGCTTAACTGCTAATTAGCTAATATAAAAATAGAGAAGCACATTCCAATTTCCATGTGGAAAAGATTCGACTTAGTCTAATTACACACCAAAATGTTTTCACCCGGAAAGAGGGGTTACTTATAGGAATTTGGTGACGCTTCTAATCCGTATTTGAGAGTGCTTTTAATGTTCAGGCACTATCGTTTCAAATGAGCCTTTCTGTGTTCTCCAGAGAGCCCCGTTATTTGAAGAAGAGAAATATCATATTTTTGTAATATCTCTCTGACTCGGGTCTATAAAAATTTGCCTAAAAAACAGGAAAAACTGAAACATAGCGGCCTAAAATGTATTGTTTAAAAGAAGGAGGGAGGGCCTGAAGACAGAAATGCAACATTTTATGATGCTATTAATATCATCACCAAAATTACATTGTTTTTCATTCGAGTTGCTCAACTCAAAATGAATTTTTCTACATATAGCTGACTTTATTCTCCATACGAAGTGATTCTTACGGTATTGAAAACGTAAAAAAAATATTTCATTTCAAACAGTTCGTAGTAACGAAATATAAGCCAGGACCGACTGGGCCCAGTAGGAACCGAAAATCTAAAAAACCGAATTTTCATTACAATAGAAATATAAAAGTAATTTTATTTTATGATGACTCCAAATATATAAAATTCGTCAAATTTAATGTTACCCATCAAAATTCTTCGAGCCTGAGAAAATTTCCCTGATTATAGAAAAAGGGGGAAACACCCTAAAATGTCAACGAATCAAACAGTTCGTGGTAACGAACTGTAAGTAAGGAGCGACCCGGCTCAATGGTAACCGAAACTCTAGAAAACGGGTTTTTGATACCAATAGATACATCAAAAGAATCAGATTTCAATGCTGAATTCAAATATATAACTTTCATCAAGTGTAGTGCTACCCATCAAAGGTTACGTGCCTGAGAAAATTTGGCTGATTTTCAAAAAAAGGGGGAAAGACCCCCTAAAAGTTATAAAACCTTAATGAAAATCACACCATCATATTCAGCGTATCAGAGAACCCTACTGTAGAGGTTTCAAGCTCCTATCTACAAAAATGTGGAATTTTGCATTTTTTTTTGCCAGAAGAAAGATCGCGGATCTTTATTTATTTTTTTAATTTTTTCCCCCAGGGGTAATTGTATCGACCCAGTGGTCCTAGAATATCGTAGGAGGGCTCATTGGAAGGGAAATTAAAAATTATAGTGCCCTTTTTCAGTGACCAAAAAAATGGAGGGCAACTAGGCCCCCTCCCACGCTCATTTTTTCCCCAAAGTCACCCGATCAAAATTTTGAGATAGCCATTTTGTTCAGCATGGTCGAAAATATGATAACTATGTCTTTTAGGATGACTTAATCCCCCGAAGTCCCCGGGGGAGGGCTAAAAGCTATGAACTTTACCCAATGTTAACATATAGTATTGGTTATTGGGAAGTATATAGAAGTTTTCAGGAGGGTTTTCTTCTGGTAGTGGGGGGGGGGGTTGGGGGTTTATGTTGGAGGATCTGTCCATGAAGGAAGTTTTCATGGGGGAAAGGAAATTGCCATGAAGGGGGCGCCGGACTTGCCAGCATTATTTATTGGTTATTGGGAAGTATACAGACATTTTCAGGAAGGATTTTTTTTCTGGAGGGTGAAGCTGGAGGAGAGGGTTACTTGGGAGAATCTTTCCGTGGAGGATGTTTCTTTGGGGTAAGGGACATTTCTATGAAGGGGGCGCCGGATTTCCAAGCATTATTTACAAAACGATCAGAAATTAAATAAAAAAAAAAAAGTTTTTTTCAACTGAAAATAAGAAGCAACATTAGAACTTAAAACGAACAGAAATTATAACGTATATGAGAGGGTTCTCCCCCAAGTCAATACCTCGCTCTTTACGCTACAGTTTTTTTTAGTGCTTTCAAAAGAGCTATCTATTCTAATTAAACGGCCTTTGTGATTCAGGGGTTTGTGAATTAATTTTTTTTTTAACTTTTAACGTAAAGAGCGTGGTATTGACTAAGGGAAGAACCCCCTCATATACGTAATAACATATACGTAATAAAAAAAACAATAAAAAAACAAGCGATACGGCTCAATAGTAATCGAAACTTTTAAAAACGGAATTTTGATGTCAATAAATGTATCAAAAGAATGGGTTTATAATGCTGATTCTAAATATATAAATTTTATTAAGTTTAGTATTACTCATCAAAAGCTAAGAGCCTGAGAAAATTTACCCGATTTTTTAAAGAGGGGGGAAACATCCCCTACAAGTGAAAGAATATTAATGAAAATCACACCGTTAGATTCAGCGTATCAGAAAACCCTATTAGATAGATTTCAAGCTCATATCTGCAAAAATCTGCAACTTTGTATTTTTTGCCAGAAGAAAAATATACGAATATAGAAGTTAGTTGCGTAAGTTAATTTGTAAATTACGCCATAACCAAATTTAGAGACATCTATTTAGCAAAAGAAAAGTAAAATTTTTATGCAAATTTTGTTTACTTATTCAATGACGGTGAGCCAAAATAAACGCTGCATTAACTAAAAAACGATCAGAAATTAAATAAAAAAACAAGTTTTTTAAACTGAAAATAAGGAGCGACATTAAAACTTAAAACGAACAGAAATTATTCCGTATATGAAAGGGGCTGTCCCCTCCTCAACGCCTCGCTCTTTACGCTAAAGTTTGTTACTGTCTCACAACTTTATTTTTTAAAACAATAAAAAACTTTAGCGTAAAGAGCGAAGCGTTGAGGAGGGGACAGCCCCTTTCATATACGGAATAATTTCTGTTCGTTTTAAGTTTTAATGTCGCTCCTTACTTTCAGTTTAAAAACTTGTTATTTTTATTTAATTTTATATAAAATCAGACCTTCAGATTCAGCATATCAGAGAACTCTACCACAGAGGTCGGAACTGTCCGGGATAATTTTCCAGGAGTGGGAGTTTACGGTCTTACATCTAAAAAATTTTTCATGGAGGAGTTTTTCGTGGGGGGATTTTTCATTGAGGGGGAGGCTCATTGAGGAATTTCCCTACTATATTTAAAAAATCGATCAGGAATTAAATAAAAAACAAGTTTTTTAACTGAAAGTAAGGAGCAACATTAAAACTTAAAACGAGCAGAAACTATTCCGTATATGAGGGGGCCACCTCCTCCTAAATTTCTCGCTCTTTACGCTAAAGCATGACTTCTTGTTCCAATTCTTTAAGATCGGCCCCTGAAACACAAGGGTTGTTTAATTGGAATAAGAAGCTTTTTCAAAGTACTAAAAAGTTTTAGCATGAAGTGCGAGAGACTGAGGTGGGGACAGCCCCCCCATATACGGGGGGGGGGCTGTCCCCTTCAATCCCTTTTGACTATTAAAAGGGCACTAGCCCTTTCAATTTTCAATTGAATGAACCCTTTTTGATGTTTTTACAACGCCGCTTTCTATAAAAACCTTACATGCTCCCAGGGCATAACTTACAACCCTTGCGCTGAGATTTGTGGGGGGGGGGAGAATGGGTTGTCATCCTAAGACCTAATTTCCAAAACTTTCAACTACGTTGAATAAAATGGCTATCTAAAAATGTTGACTGGATGTGTTTGGGGAAAAGGTGGGCGTGAGCGGGGGGTTAGTTGCCCTCAATTAACTTTCGACTATTAAAAAAGACACTAGCCCTTTGAATTTCCAATCGAATGAGCCATTTTTCCAGTTTCTACGACAAAGATTTCAATAAAAACCTTATATGCCCCCAGGGCATAGCTTATAACCGTTGCCCGGAAGACTGTGGGGGGAGTGTCCTGCTCAAAGGTATAATTTCCTGAACTTGAAACTGCGTGGAACAAAATGGCTATTTCAAAATTTTGATTCGATACTTTTGGGGAAATGGTGGGCATGGAAAGGGTGTTAGTCGCCTTCCAATCACTTTCGACTATTAAAAAGGGCACTAGCCATTTCAATTTCCAATCGAATAAGCCCTGTTCGAAGTTTTTACGACGACGCGTTCTATAAAAACCTTATTTGCCCCAGGGCATAACTTACAACCCTTGCCCTGAAGGCTGTGGGGGAGTGTCCTCCTCAAAAACTTAATTTCTATCTGGAAATCAACAACGCTGAACAAAATGGCTATCTAAAACTTTTGATTGGATGTGTTTGGGGAAAAGGTGGGTGAGAGAGGGGGATTAGTTGCCCTCAAATTACTTTCGCTTATTAAAAAGGACACTAGCCCTTTGATTTTCCAATCGAATGAGCCCTTTTTCAAGTTTATACGACAAAGATTTCAATAAAAACATATATTCCCCCAGGGCATAACTTACAACCCTTGGTCCTCAAAAACCTAATTTACAAAACTTAAAACTACGGTGTATGAAATGGCTATCTCAAAATTTTGATTGGATGTGTTTGGGGAAAAGGTGGGCTTGAGAGGGGGGCTAGTTGCCCTCCAAGCACTTTCGACTATTAAAAAGAGCACCATCCCTTAAATTTCCAATCGAAGGAGCCTTTTTTGAAGTTTCTATGACAACGCCTTCTATAAAAACCTTATTTGCCCCAGGGCATAACTTACAACCCTTGCCCTTAGGGTTGTGGGGGAGTTTCCTCCTCAAAAATATATTTTCTATTTGGAAATCAACTACGCTGAACAAAATGGCTATCTCAAAATTTTGATTGGATGAATTTCGGGAAATGGTGGGCGTGGAAGGGGTGTTAGTTGCCTTACAATCACTTTCGACTATTAAAAAGGGCACAAGCCACTCCAATTTCCTATCGAATTAGCCCTTTTGGAAATTTCTACGACAACTTCTTCGATACGAAGTGCCCTGCTCCAAAGCAAAAAAAAAAAATAACAAATGATAGATTGTGCCAACATCGTTCTTATATGCCCTCAGGGTATAACTTAAAACCCTTGCCCCTAGGGTTGTGGGGGAGTTTCCTCCTCAAAAATATATTTTCTATTTGGAAATCAACTACGCTGAACAAAATGGCTATCTCAAAATTTTGAGTGGATGTGTTTGGGGGAATTCTGGACGTTGGGGGGGGGGGGGCTATTTGCCCTTCAGTCACTTTCGACTATTAAAAAGGCACCAGCCACTCCAATTTCCAATCGAATGAGCCCTTTTCGAAGTTTCTACGACAACTTCTTCGATACGAAGTGCCCGGGTGTGGAGGAAAAAAATAGTAATAAATTATGCCCACCTCGTTCATAGGCAGCGCTATCACGCTGCCTATGATTTATTTTTTTTTCCATACCAGGGCACTTTGTATCGAAGGAGTTGTCACAGAAACTTCGAAAAGGGCTCATTCGATTGGAAATTGGAGTGGCTAGTGCCCTTTTTAATAGTCGAGAATGATTGGAGGGCAACTAGCCCCCCCCCACACACCCATCATTCCCCCAAACACATCCAATCAAAATCTTGAGATATTCATTTTTCTCAGCGTAGTTGATTTCCAGATAGATATTATGTTTTTGGACACTCCCCCACAGCCTTTAGGGCAAGGGTTGTAAGTTATGCCCTGGGGGCATATAAGGTTTTTATAGAAGGCGTTGTCGTATAAACTTCAAAAAAAGGCTCATTTGATTGGAATTTAAAGGGCTAGTACCCTTTTTTAATATTCGAAAGTGATTGCAGGGCAACTAACCCCCCTCTCACGCCCACCTTTTCACCAAACGCATTCAATCAAAATCTTTAGATAACCATTTTATTCAACGTATTTTTAAGTTCTGGAAATTAGGTCTTTGAGGATGACAACCCCCCCCCCCCACAGCCCTCAGGGCAAGGATTGTTAGTTATGCCCTGGGGGTATATAAGGTTTTATAGAACGCGTTGTCATAGAAACTTCAAAAAGGACTCATTCGATTGGAAATTGAAATCGCTAGTGCCCTTTAATAGTCGAAAGTGATTGGAAGGCAACTAACACCGCTTCCACGCCCACCATTTTCCCAAACCATATCCAATCAAAATTTTGAGATAGCCATTTTTTTCCACGCAGTTTAAGTTACGGAAATTGTTGCTTTGAGCAAGACACTCCCCCCATAGTCTTCAGGGCAAAGGTTATAAGTTATGCCCTGGGAGCATATAAGTTTTTATTGAAATCTTTGTCGTAGAAACTTGATTAAGGGCTCATTCGATTGGAAATTCAAAGGTCTAGTGTCCTTTTTAATAGTCGAAAGTGATTTCAGGACAACTAACCCCCTATCACGCCCACCTTTTCTCCAAACACATCCAATCAAAATTTTTAGATCGCCATTTTGTTCAGCGTAGTTGATTTCCACTTAGAAATTATGTTTTTGAGGAGGACACTCCCCCACAGCCCTCTGGGCAAGGGTTGTAAGTTATGCCCGGGGGGCATATATGGTTTTTATAGAACACATTGTAATAGAAACTTCAAAAAGGGCTCATTCGATTGGAATGAGCTAGTGTGAATTGAAATGGCTAGTGCCCTTTTTAATAGTTGAAAGTGATTGGAAGGCAACTAACACCCCTTCCACGCCCGCCATTTCCCCAAACTCATGCAATCAAAATTTTAAGATAGTCATTTTGTTCCAAGCAGTTTAAAGTTCAGGAAATTATACCTTTGAGCAGGACACTCCCCCCACAGTCTTCAGGGCAAAGGTTGTAAGTTATGCCCTGGGGGTATATAAGGTTTTTATTGAAATCTTTGTCGTAGAAACTTGAAAAAGGGCTTTTTCGATTGGAAATTCAAAGGGCTAGTGTCCTTTTTAACAGTCGAAAGTGATTTGAGGGCAACCAATCCCCCTCTCACGCCCACCTTTTCCCCAAACACATCTGATCAATATTTTTAGATAGCTGTTTTATTCAACGTAGTTTAAAGTTTTGGAAATTAGGTCTTTAAGGATGACAACCCCTCCCCCCCCCTACAACCCTCAGTGCAAGGGTTGTAAGTTTTGCCCTGGGGGCATGTAATGTTTTTATAGAAAGCGATGTTATAACAACATCAAAAAAGGATCATTCAATTGGAAATTGAAAGGGCTAGTTCCCTTTTAATAGTCGAAAGTGTTTGAAGGGCAACTAACCCCCTTCTCACACCCACCATTTCTCCAAACACATCCAATCAAAATTTTTAGATATCCATTTTGTTCAAAGTAGTCAAAAGTTGTGGAAATTAGGTCTTTTAGGATGATAACCCCCTCAGAGCCCTCAGTGCAAGGGTTTTAAGTTATGCCCGGGGGCATATAAGGTTTGTATAGAAAGTTGTCGTAGAAATTTCAAAAAGGGCTCATTTGTTTGGAAATTGCCCTTTTTAATAGTCGAAAGTGATTGGAGAGTAATTGACCCCTCTCTCACGCCCACAATTTCCCCAAACACATTCAATCAAAGTTTAGAGATAGCTGTTTTGTTCAACGTAGTTGATAGTTCTGGATATTATGTTATTTAAGCATGACAAATCCGCCAGAGCCCCCCAGGGCAAAGGTTGTAAGTTATGCCCAGGGGACCAATAAGGTTTTTATAAACAGAGTTGCCGTAAAAACTTCAAAATGGGCTCATTCAATTGGAAATTGAGAGGGCTAGGACCCTTTTTAATAGTCGTAAGTGATTGGAGGGTAACTAACCACCCTCTCACGCGCACCATTCCCCCAAACACATCCAATCAAAATTTTCAGATAGCCATTTTGTTCAACGTAGTAGAAAGTTCTTTGAAAGTGAGTGGAGAGTAATTGACCCCCCTCTCACAACCCTCATTTCCCCAAACACATTCACTCAAAGTTTAGAGATAGCCTTCTGGAAATTATGTATTTAAGGATGACAAACCCCCCAGAGCCCCCAGGGCAAAGGTTGTAAGTTATGCCCTGGGGGCATATAAGGTTTTCATAGTTAGAGTTGTCGTAAAAACTTCAAAAAAGGCTCCTTCAATTGAAAATTGAGAGCGCTAGAACCCTTTTTAATAGTCGTGAGTGATTGGAGGGTAACTAACCACCCTCTCACGCGCACCATTCCCCCAATCACATCCAATCAAAATTTTCATACAGCCATTTCGTTCAACGTAGTAGAAAGCTCAGGAAACTAGGTCTTTGAGGATGACGATCCCCCCTTCCCCCCCCCCCCCCTCCCCAGCCCTCAGGGCAAGGGTTGTAAGTTATGGCCTGTGGGCATATAAGGTTTTTATTGAAAGTATTGTCGTAGAAACTTCAAAAGGGTTCATTTGATTTGAAATTCAAAGGGCTAGTGCGTTTTTAATAGTTGAAAGTGATGGGAGAGCGACTAATGCCCCTCTCACGAGTAGAGATGACCCTATAACTCCGATCGCTCACCCCTGCTGCCACCTACAATTTAGTTTAATGCTGACGGGACTCCTTATATGGGCATAGAGTCATTAGGGAGAATGATTGCGTAATCGGTCAATGACCTCTTTCTCCAGGTGTGCTTTTGGCACGCTCTCAGCGAATGTTACGAGTTTCCAGGAATTTGGAACACCTGTGCTGTCGACCTCAATTCACCTATCGTGAATCAATAATTCCCCTTAGAAACAACAAATTAAGTCCCCTTTCTTGACAGATCAATCAATCAATGACATCATCTATCAGACTTTAAAAATTTTCGCCTAGAAACATTTCTCCAGGAATAGATCCAAATCATTAATGTCTTTGCCTCGGGAACAGTTCTACTGGTCGAACTCCAAAAGATATTAATAACCAAAGGCCATGGGAACAATTCTCCAAGAAACATCTTAGCGATGAATTGTTTTAGCGCGCGAAAAGGTTTCTTATTAATTTGAAATGCATTAGCGCAGAGATGTCAATAACAAAGGAACACGCTGAATTTACGTTTAGGGATTATTTGGGCGAAACTGTTTTAGACAGGTTATGGAACTATTTCGGCGAAACAGATAGAAACATTTTAAAAGATGATTTTTGAACAGATTTTAGAAGAGAATTTAATGGTGAAACTCTGTGGTCGTTATAATACACAAGTTTCATTTGAACAGTGTTGTGAGGTCCTCTAACCCAACCCCAAAGGGTTCCAATCCTCCTACCCAACCCCGAAGGAAGCCCCCGGTCCTCAAAGGCCCCCCAAGCTCCCAAAGGATCACCGGCGCCCCCAAAGGCCCACCCAGACCCCCAAAGGCCATCCCCGGGCCCTCAAAGGCCCCCCAAGCTCCCAAAGGGCCCCCCGGATCCCAGAGGCCATCACCCGGTCCCCAAAAGTCCACCGGGCTCCCAAAGGACCCATCGGCCCTCAAGTGCCCCACCAGACCCCCAAAGGCCCTCCCTGTGCCCCAAAGGCCCTCCCCTGGTCCTCAAACGGCCCCAGGACTCCCAAAGGGCCCCCCGGATCCCAGAGGCCATCACCCGGTCCCCAAAGGTCCACCGGGCTCCCCAAGGACCCATCGGCCCTCAAGTGCCCCACCAGACCCCCAAAGGCCCTCCCTGTGTCCCAAAGGCCCTCCCCTGGTCCTCAAAGGGCCCCCGGACTCCCAAAGGGCCCCCCGGACCTCAGAGGCTCTCACCCGGTCCCCAAAGGTCCACCGGGCTTCCAAAGGACCCATCGGCCCTCAAGTGCCCCACCAGACCCCCAAAGGCCCTCCCTGTGACCCAAAGGCCCTCCCTTGGTCCTCAAAGGGCCCCCGGACTCCCAAAGGGCCCCCGGACCCCAGAGGCCCTCACCCGGTCCCCAAAGGTCCACCGGGCTTCCAAAGGACCCATCGGCCCTCAAGTCCCCCCCCAGACCCCCAAAGACCCTCCCCAGCCCCCAAAGGCCCACCCCGGTCCCCAAAGGTCCCCCGGGCTCCCATAAGACCACCCCAGCCCTCAAGAGCCCCTGGATCCCCAAAAGCCCTCCCCGGGCCCCTCCAAAGAGCCCCCTCTCCATTTTTAACACTTTTTATGGCTTTATTATATCTTTTCAGAGCAAGTTCCTTTCTTAATGTCCCTCCTAAACCCATTTTCCCACTTGAAGTACCAATCCCTTTACTCACAACTACACTTTACAGCTTTTTGGATACCTCAACATCAAGAAATACTTTTCAAAAGTCATTTCAGAGCAACTTCATTTCTTAATGTTCATTCTAAACCCATTTTCCAACTTGAAGTACTTATCTTTTTTACTCACAACTATACTTTACAGCTTTTTGGATACCTCAACATCAAGAAATACTTTTCAAAGACCAGTTCAGAGCAAGTTAATTTCTTAATGCCCTTCCTAAACCCATTTTCCAACTTGAAGTACTTATCTTTTTCACCCACAACTATACTTTACAGCTTTTTGGATATCTCAACACCAAGAAATACTTTTCAAAGACCATTTCAGAGCAAGTTAATTTCTTAATGTCCCTTCTAAACCCATTTTCCAACTTGAAGTACTTATCTTTTTTACTCACAACTATACTTTACAGCTTTTTGGATACCTCAACATCAAGAAATACTTTTCAAAGACCAGTTCAGAGCAAGTTAATTTCTTAATGCCCTTCCTAAACCCATTTTCCAACTTGAAGTACTTATCTTTTTCACCCACAACTATACTTTACAGCTTTTTGGATATCTCAACACCAAGAAATACTTTTCAAAGACCATTTCCGAGCAAGTTAATTTCTTAATGTCCCTTCTAAACCCATTTTCCAACTTGAAGTACTTATCTTTTTCACTCACAACTATACTTTACAGCTTTTTGGATACCTCAACATCAAGAAATACTTTTCAAAGACCATTTCAGAGCAAGTTAATTTCTTAATGTCCCTTCTAAACCCATTCCCCGACTTGAACTACTTATCTTTTTCACTCACAACTATACTTTACGGCTTTTTGGATACCTCAACACCAAGAAATACTTTTCAAAGACCATTTCAGAGCAAGTTAATTTCTTAATGTCCCTCCTAAACCCATTCCCCGACTTGAAGTACTTATCTTTTTCATCACAACTATACTTTACAGCTTTTTGGATATCTCAACACCAAGAAATACTTTTCAAAGACCATTTCAGAGCAAGTTACTTTCTTAATGTCCTTCCTAAACCCATTTTCCAACTTGAAGTACTTATCTTTTTCACCCACAGCTATACTTTACAGCTTTTTGGATATCTCAACACCAAGAAATACTTTTCAAAGACCATTTCAGAGCAAGTTACTTTCTTAATGTCCTTCCTAAGCCCATTCTCCAACTTGAAGTACTTATCTTTTTCACCCACAACTATACTTTACAGCTTTTTGGATATCTCAACACCAAGAAATACTTTTCAAAGACCATTTCAGAGCAAGTTAATTTCTTAATGTCCCTTCTAAACCCATTTTCCAACTTGAAGTACTTATCTTTTTCATCACAACTATACTTTACAGCTTTTTGGATACCTCAACACCAAGAAATACTTTTCAAAGACCATTTCAGAGCAAGTTACTTTCTTAATGTCCCTTCTAAACCCATTCTCCGACTTGAAGTACTTATCTTTTTCACCCACAACTATACTTTACAGATTTTTGGATACCTCAACATCAAGAAATACTTTTCAAAGACCATTTCAGAGCAAATTACTTTCTTAATGTCCCTTCTAAACCTATTCTCCCACTTGAAGTACTTATCTTTTTCACCCACAGCTATACTCTACAGCTTTTTGGATACCTCAACACCAAGAAATACTTTTCAAAGACCATTTCAGAGCAAATTACTTTCTTAATGTCCCTCCTAAACCCATTTTCCGACTTGAAGTACTTATCTTTTTCACCCACAACTATACTTTACAGATTTTTGGATACCTCAACACCAAGAAATACTTTTCAAAGACCATTTCAGAGCAAATTACTTTCTTAATGTCCCTCCTAAACCCATTTTCCGACTTGAAGTACTTATCTTTTTCACCCACAACTATACTTTACAGATTTTTGGATACCTCAACATCAAGAAATACTTTTCAAAGACCATTTCAGAGCAAATTACTTTCTTAATGTCCCTCCTAAACCCATTCTCCGACTTGAAGTACTTATCTTTTTCATCACAACTATACTTTACAGCTTTTTGGATACCTCAACACCAAGAAATACTTTTCAAAGACCATTTCAGAGCAAGTTACTTTCTTAATGTCCTTCCTAAACCCATTTTCCCACTTGAAGTACTTATCTTTTTCACCCACAGCTATACTTTACAGCTTTTGGATACCTCAACACCAAGAAATACTTTTCAAAAGTCATTTCAGAGCAACTTCCTTTCTTAATGTCCCTCCTAAACCTATTCTCCGACTTGAAGTACTTATCTTTTTCACCCACAACTATACTTTACGGATTTTTGGATATTTCAACACCAAGAAATACTTTTCAAAGACCATTTCAGAGCAAGTTACTTTCTTAATGTCCCTCCTAAACCCATTTTTCGACTTGAAGTGCATATCTTTTTCACCCACGACTATACTTTACAGCTTTTTGGATACCTCAACACCAAGAAATACTTTTCAAAGACCATTTCAGAGCAACTTCCTTTCTTAATGTCACTCCTAAACCCATTTTCCGACTTGAAGTACTTATCTTTTTCACCCACAACTATACTCTACAGATTTTTGGATACCTCAACATCAAGAAATACTTTTCAAAAGTCATTTCAGAGCAAATTAATTTCTTAATGTCACTCCTAAACCCATTCTCCGACTTGAAGTACTTATCTTTTTCACCCACAACTATACTCTACAGCTTTTTGGATACCTCAACACCAAGAAATAATTTTCAAAGACCATTTCAGAGCAAGTTAATTTCTTAATGTCCCTCCTAAACCCATTTTCCGACTTGAAGTACTTATCTTTTTCACCCACAACTTTACTTTACAGCTTTTTGGATATCTCAACACCAAGAAATACTTTTCAAAGACCATTTCAGAGCAAGTTAATTTCTTAATGTCCCTTCTAAACCCATTTTCCCACTTGAAGTACTTATCTTTTTCATCACAACTATACTTTACAGCTTTTTGGATATCTCAACATCAAGAAATACTTTTCAAAGACCATTTCAGAGCAAGTTAATTTCTTAATGTCACTCCTAAACCCATTTTCCCACTTGAAGTACTTATCTTTTTCATCACAACTATACTTTACAGCTTTTTGGATATCTCAACATCAAGAAATACTTTTCAAAGACCATTTCAGAGCAAGTTAATTTCTTAATGTCCCTCCTAAACCCATTTTCCAACTTGAAGTACTTATCTTTTTCACCAGAACTATACTTTACAGCTTTTTGGATACGTCAACACTAAGAAATACTTTTCAAAGACCATTTCAGAGCAAGTTACTTTCTTAATGTCCCTCCTAAACCCATTTTCCAACTTGAAGTACTTATCTTTTTCATCCACTTTCTCAATGAAAAAAGAAATTAGTTTTTAATCAATTCTAATTTTCCAAATAATATAAAAATTTTCCACTTCGGTTCAGATTTTTCTCAAAGGGGTGAAAAAATTTAAAATAATGTTCCAAATTTTTCATAGAAGATAGAAAAGTTCAAGTTCTCTTCTGAATTTTACCAAAGAACACGCTTCAATTCTAATTTCTCCAGAGAAAATAAAAATCTTCCACTTCAGTTCTTTATTTCACAAATACATAAAGAAATTTAAAGTTCAATTCTAAATTTTGGTAGAAGATAGAAAAAGTAATACCATACTTGTGAATATTTTCATGGAAGATAAAAAGTTCTAGTTCAATTTACAATTTCCTCAACGAAGTGAAGAAAAGTTCAAGTTCTCTTCTGAATTTTACTAAAGAACACAATTCAATTCTAATTTCACCAGAGAAAATAAAAATCTTCCACTTCAAGTTCTCTATTTCACAATGACATAAAAAAATTTAAAGTTCAATTCTAAATTTTTCGGAGGAAGATAGAAAAAGCAATACCATACTTGTGAATATTTTCCCGGAAAATAAAAATTTCTAGTTCAATTTAAAATTTTCTCAACGAAGTCAAGAAAGTTCAAGTTCTCTTCTGAATTTTCTCAATGAAAAAGAAATTAATCATTGATCATTTCTATTTTTCCAAATAATATAAAAATTTTCCACTTTAGTTCAGATCTGTCTCGAAGAGATGAAAAATTTAAAATACTGTTCCAAATTTTTCACAGAAGATAAAAAAGTTCAAGTTCTCTTCGGAATTTTACCAAAGAATACAATTCAATTCTAATTTCTCCAGAGAAAACAAAAATCTTCCACTTCAGTTCTTTATTTCACAAAGCCATAAAGAAATTTAAAGTTCAATTCTAAATTTTTCCGTGAAAGATAGAAAAAGTAATACCATGCTTGTGAATATTTTCACGGAAGATAAAAAGTTCCAGTTCAATTGAAAATTTTCTCAACGAAGTGAAGAAAAGTTCAAGTTCTCTACTGAATTTTACCAAAGAACACAATTCAATTCTAATTTACCTAGAGTAAAATAAAAATCTTCCACATAAGTTCTTATTTCACAAAGACATAAAGAAATTTAAAGTTCAATTCTAAATTTTTCGGTGGAAGATAGAAAAAGTAATAGCACACTTGTGAATATTTTCCCAGAAGATAAAAAGTTCTAGTTCAATTTAAAATTTTCTCAACGAAGTGAAGAAAAATTCAAGTTCTCTCCTGAATTTTACCAAAGAACACAATTCAATTCTAATTTCACCAGAGAAAATAAAAATCTTCCACTTCAGTTCTTTATTTCACAAAGACATAAAGAAATTTAAAGTTCAATTCTAAATTTTTCGGCGGAAGATAGAAAAAGTAATACCATACTTGTGAATATTTTCCCGGAAGATAAAAAGTTCTAGTTCAACTTTAAATTTTCTTGAACTTTTCCAGAGGATTTCAAAATCCCCACCCCCCCCCCCACCCCTCCAAACTCAAAAATTTCTAGGATCGTATTTTCATCATATTTAAATATTTACCTACGTACGCATCACTTAGGTTAGATTAGATCGCCACCAAGGTCAGGTTAGGTTAGATTAGGTTAGCTCACCTAACATTTCTAGGTTAACTTACATCAGCTTAAGTGGCGCGCCACTTAAGCTGATGTAAGTTAACCTAGAAATGTTAGGTGAGCTAACCTAATCTAACCTAACCTGACCTTGGTGGCGATCTAATCTAACCTAAGTGATGCGTACGTAGGTAAATATTTAAATATGATGAAAATACGTTCCTAGAAATTTTTGAGTTTGGAGGGGGTGGGGGGGGGTGGGGATTTTGAAATCCTCTGGAAAAGTTCAAGAAAATTTAAAGTTGAACTAGAACTTTTTATCTTCCGGGAAAATATTCACAAGTATGGTATTACTTTTTCTATCTTCCGCCGAAAAATTTTGAATTGAACTTTAAATTTCTTTATGTCTTTGTGAAATAAAGAACTGAAGTGGAAGATTTTTATTTTCTCTGGTGAAATTAGAATTGAATTGTGTTCTTTGGTAAAATTCAGGAGAGAACTTGAATTTTTCTTCACTTCGTTGAGAAAATTTTAAATTGAACTAGAACTTTTTATCTTCTGGGAAAATATTCACAAGTGTGCTATTACTTTTTCTATCTTCCACCGAAAAATTTAGAATTGAACTTTAAATTTCTTTATGTCTTTGTGAAATAAGAACTTATGTGGAAGATTTTTATTTTACTCTAGGTAAATTAGAATTGAATTGTGTTCTTTGGTAAAATTCAGTAGAGAACTTGAACTTTTCTTCACTTCGTTGAGAAAATTTTCAATTGAACTGGAACTTTTTATCTTCCGTGAAAATATTCACAAGCATGGTATTACTTTTTCTATCTTTCACGGAAAAATTTAGAATTGAACTTTAAATTTCTTTATGGCTTTGTGAAATAAAGAACTGAAGTGGAAGATTTTTGTTTTCTCTGGAGAAATTAGAATTGAATTGTATTCTTTGGTAAAATTCCGAAGAGAACTTGAACTTTTTTATCTTCTGTGAAAAATTTGGAACAGTATTTTAAATTTTTCATCTCTTCGAGACAGATCTGAACTAAAGTGGAAAATTTTTATATTATTTGGAAAAATAGAAATGATCAATGACTAATTTCTTTTTCATTGAGAAAATTCAGAAGAGAACTTGAACTTTCTTGACTTCGTTGAGAAAATTTTAAATTGAACTAGAAATTTTTATTTTCCGGGAAAATATTCACAAGTATGGTATTGCTTTTTCTATCTTCCTCCGAAAAATTTAGAATTGAACTTTAAATTTTTTATGTCATTGTGAAATAGAGAACTTGAAGTGGAAGATTTTTATTTTCTCTGGTGAAATTAGAATTGAATTGTGTTCTTTAGTAAAATTCAGAAGAGAACTTGAACTTTTCTTCACTTCGTTGAGGAAATTGTAAATTGAACTAGAACTTTTTATCTTCCATGAAAATATTCACAAGTATGGTATTACTTTTTCTATCTTCTACCAAAAATTTAGAATTGAACTTTAAATTTCTTTATGTATTTGTGAAATAAAGAACTGAAGTGGAAGATTTTTATTTTCTCTGGAGAAATTAGAATTGAAGCGTGTTCTTTGGTAAAATTCAGAAGAGAACTTGAACTTTTCTATCTTCTATGAAAAATTTGGAACATTATTTTAATTTTTTCACCCCTTTGAGAAAAACCTGAACCGAAGTGGAAAATTTTTATATTATTTGGAAAATTAGAATTGATTAAAAACTAATTTCTTTTTTCATTGAGAAAGTGGATGAAAAAGATAAGTACTTCAAGTTGGAAAATGGGTTTAGGAGGGACATTAAGAAAGTAACTTGCTCTGAAATGGTCTTTAAAAAGTATTTCTTAGTGTTGACGTATCCAAAAAGCTGTAAAGTATAGTTCTGGTGAAAAAGATAAGTACTTCAAGTTGGAAAATGGGTTTAGGAGGGACATTAAGAAATTAACTTGCTCTGAAATGGTCTTTGAAAAGTATTTCTTGATGTTGAGATATCCAAAAAGCTGTAAAGTATAGTTGTGATGAAAAAGATAAGTACTTCAAGTGGGAAAATGGGTTTAGGAGTGACATTAAGAAATTAACTTGCTCTGAAATGGTCTTTGAAAAGTATTTCTTGATGTTGAGATATCCAAAAAGCTGTAAAGTATAGTTGTGATGAAAAAGATAAGTACTTCAAGTGGGAAAATGGGTTTAGAAGGGACATTAAGAAATTAACTTGCTCTGAAATGGTCTTTGAAAAGTATTTCTTGGTGTTGAGATATCCAAAAAGCTGTAAAGTAAAGTTGTGGGTGAAAAAGATAAGTACTTCAAGTCGGAAAATGGGTTTAGGAGGGACATTAAGAAATTAACTTGCTCTGAAATGGTCTTTGAAAATTATTTCTTGGTGTTGAGGTATCGAAAAAGCTGTAGAGTATAGTTGTGGGTGAAAAAGATAAGTACTTCAAGTCGGAGAATGGGTTTAGGAGTGACATTAAGAAATTAATTTGCTCTGAAATGACTTTTGAAAAGTATTTCTTGATGTTGAGGTATCCAAAAATCTGTAGAGTATAGTTGTGGGTGAAAAAGATAAGTACTTCAAGTCGGAAAATGGGTTTAGGAGTGACATTAAGAAAGGAAGTTGCTCTGAAATGGTCTTTGAAAAGTATTTCTTGGTGTTGAGGTATCCAAAAAGCTGTAAAGTATAGTCGTGGGTGAAAAAGATATGCACTTCAAGTCGAAAAATGGGTTTAGGAGGGACATTAAGAAAGTAACTTGCTCTGAAACGGTCTTTGAAAAGTATTTCTTGGTGTTGAGATATCCAAAAATCCGTAAAGTATAGTTGTGGGTGAAAAAGATAAGTACTTCAAGTCGGAGAATAGGTTTAGGAGGGACATTAAGAAAGGAAGTTGCTCTGAAATGACTTTTGAAAAGTATTTCTTGGTGTTGAGGTATCCAAAAAGCTGTAAAGTATAGTTGTGGGTGAAAAAGATAAGTACTTCAAGTGGGAAAATGGGTTTAGGAAGGACATTAAGAAAGTAACTTGCTCTGAAATGGTCTTTGAAAAGTATTTCTTGGTGTTGAGGTATCCAAAAAGCTGTAAAGTATAGTTGTGATGAAAAAGATAAGTACTTCAAGTCGGAGAATGGGTTTAGGAGGGACATTAAGAAAGTAATTTGCTCTGAAATGGTCTTTGAAAAGTATTTCTTGATGTTGAGGTATCCAAAAATCTGTAAAGTATAGTTGTGGGTGAAAAAGATAAGTACTTCAAGTCGGAAAATGGGTTTAGGAGGTACATTAAGAAAGTAATTTGCTCTGAAATGGTCTTTGAAAAGTATTTCTTGGTGTTGAGATATCCAAAAAGCTGTAAAGTATAGTTGTGATGAAAAAGATAAGTACTTCAAGTCGGAGAATGGGTTTAGGAGGGACATTAAGAAAGTAACTTGCTCTGAAATGGTCTTTGAAAAGTATTTCTTGGTGTTGAGGTATCCAAAAATCTGTAAAGTATAGTTGTGGGTGAAAAAGATAAGTACTTCAAGTCGGAAAATGGGTTTAGGAGGGACATTAAGAAAGTAATTTGCTCTGAAATGGTCTTTGAAAAGTATTTCTTGGTGTTGAGGTATCCAAAAAGCTGTAGAGTATAGCTGTGGGTGAAAAAGATAAGTACTTCAAGTGGGAGAATAGGTTTAGAAGGGACATTAAGAAAGTAATTTGCGCTGAAATGGTCTTTGAAAAGTATTTCTTGATGTTGAGGTATCCAAAAATCTGTAAAGTATAGTTGTGGGTGAAAAAGATAAGTACTTCAAGTCGGAGAATGGGTTTAGAAGGGACATTAAGAAAGTAACTTGCTCTGAAATGGTCTTTGAAAAGTATTTCTTGGTGTTGAGGTATCCAAAAAGCTGTAAAGTATAGTTGTGATGAAAAAGATAAGTACTTCAAGTTGGAAAATGGGTTTAGAAGGGACATTAAGAAATTAACTTGCTCTGAAATGGTCTTTGAAAAGTATATCTTGGTGTTGAGATATCCAAAAAGCTGTAAAGTATAGTTGTGGGTGAAAAAGATAAGTACTTCAAGTTGGAGAATGGGTTTAGGAAGGACATTAAGAAAGTAACTTGCTCTGAAATGGTCTTTGAAAAGTATTTCTTGGTGTTGAGATATCCAAAAAGCTGTAAAGTATAGCTGTGGGTGAAAAAGATAAGTACTTCAAGTTGGAAAATGGGTTTAGGAAGGACATTAAGAAAGTAACTTGCTCTGAAATGGTCTTTGAAAAGTATTTCTTGGTGTTGAGATATCCAAAAAGCTGTAAAGTATAGTTGTGATGAAAAAGATAAGTACTTCAAGTCGGGGAATGGGTTTAGGAGGGACATTAAGAAATTAACTTGCTCTGAAATGGTCTTTGAAAAGTATTTCTTGGTGTTGAGGTATCCAAAAAGCTGTAAAGTATAGTTGTGATGAAAAAGATAAGTACTTCAAGTCGGAGAATGGGTTTAGGAAGGACATTAAGAAATTAGCTTGCTCTGAAATGGTCTTTGAAAAGTATTTCTTGATGTTGAGGTATCCAAAAAGCCGTAAAGTATAGTTGTGAGTGAAAAAGATAAGTAGTTCAAGTCGGGGAATGGGTTTAGAAGGGACATTAAGAAATTAACTTGCTCTGAAATGGTCTTTGAAAAGTATTTCTTGATGTTGAGGTATCCAAAAAGCTGTAAAGTATAGCTGTGGGTGAAAAAGATAAGTACTTCAAGTTGGAAAATGGGTTTAGAAGGGACATTAAGAAATTAACTTGCTCGGAAATGGTCTTTGAAAAGTATTTCTTGGTGTTGAGATATCCAAAAAGCTGTAAAGTATAGTTGTGGGTGAAAAAGATAAGTACTTCAAGTTGGAAAATGGGTTTAGGAAGGGCATTAAGAAATTAACTTGCTCTGAACTGGTCTTTGAAAAGTATTTCTTGATGTTGAGGTATCCAAAAAGCTGTAAAGTATAGTTGTGAGTAAAAAAGATAAGTACTTCAAGTTGGAAAATGGGTTTAGAAGGGACATTAAGAAATTAACTTGCTCTGAAATGGTCTTTGAAAAGTATTTCTTGGTGTTGAGATATCCAAAAAGCTGTAAAGTATAGTTGTGGGTGAAAAAGATAAGTACTTCAAGTGGGAAAATGGGTTTAGGAAGGGCATTAAGAAATTAACTTGCTCTGAACTGGTCTTTGAAAAGTATTTCTTGATGTTGAGGTATCCAAAAAGCTGTAAAGTATAGTTGTGAGTAAAAAAGATAAGTACTTCAAGTTGGAAAATGGGTTTAGAATGAACATTAAGAAATGAAGTTGCTCTGAAATGACTTTTGAAAAGTATTTCTTGATGTTGAGGTATCCAAAAAGCTGTAAAGTATAGTTGTGAGTAAAGGGATTGGTACTTCAAGTGGGAAAATGGGTTTAGGAGGGACATTAAGAAAGGAACTTGCTCTGAAAAGATATAATAAAGCCATAAAAAGTGTTAAAAATGGAGAGGGGGCTCTTTGGAGGGGCCCGGGGAGGGCTTTTGGGGATCCAGGGGCTCTTGAGGGCTGGGGTGGTCTTATGGGAGCCCGGGGGACCTTTGGGGACCGGGGTGGGCCTTTGGGGGCTGGGGAGGGTCTTTGGGGGTCTGGGGGGGACTTGAGGGCCGATGGGTCCTTTGGAAGCCCGGTGGACCTTTGGGGACCGGGTGAGGGCCTCTGGGGTCCGGGGGGCCCTTTGGGAGTCCGGGGGCCCTTTGAGGACCAAGGGAGGGCCTTTGGGTCACAGGGAGGGCCTTTGGGGGTCTGGTGGGGCACTTGAGGGCCGATGGGTCCTTTGGAAGCCCGGTGGACCTTTGGGGACCGGGTGAGAGCCTCTGAGGTCCGGGGGGCCCTTTGGGAGTCCGGGGGCCCTTTGAGGACCAGGGGAGGGCCTTTGGGACACAGGGAGGGCCTTTGGGGGTCTGGTGGGGCACTTGAGGGCCGATGGGTCCTTTGGGAGCCCGGTGGACCTTTGGGGACCGGGTGATGGCCTCTGGGATCCGGGGGGCCCTTTGGGAGTCCTGGGGCCGTTTGAGGACCAGGGGAGGGCCTTTGGGGCACAGGGAGGGCCTTTGGGGGTCTGGTGGGGCACTTGAGGGCCGATGGGTCCTTTGGGAGCCCGGTGGACTTTTGGGGACCGGGTGATGGCCTCTGGGATCCGGGGGGCCCTTTGGGAGCTTGGGGGGCCTTTGAGGGCCCGGGGATGGCCTTTGGGGGTCTGGGTGGGCCTTTGGGGGCGCCGGTGATCCTTTGGGAGCTTGGGGGGCCTTTGAGGACCGGGGGCTTCCTTCGGGGTTGGGTAGGAGGATTGGAACCCTTTGGGGTTGGGTTAGAGGACCTCACAACACTGTTCAAATGAAACTTGTGTATTATAACGACCACAGAGTTTCACCATTAAATTCTCTTCTAAAATCTGTTCAAAAATCATCTTTTAAAATGTTTCTATCTGTTTCGCCGAAATAGTTCCATAACCTGTCTAAAACAGTTTCGCCCAAATAATCCCTAAACGTAAATTCAGCGTGTTCCTTTGTTATTGACATCTCTGCGCTAATGCATTTCAAATTAATAAGAAACCTTTTCGCGCGCTAAAACAATTCATCGCTAAGATGTTTCTTGGAGAATTGTTCCCATGGCCTTTGGTTATTAATATCTTTTGGAGTTCGACCAGTAGAACTGTTCCCGAGGCAAAGACATTAATGATTTGGATCTATTCCTGGAGAAATGTTTCTAGGCGAAAATTTTTAAAGTCTGATAGATGATGTCATTGATTGATTGATCTGTCAAGAAAGGGGACTTAATTTGTTGTTTCTAAGGGGAATTATTGATTCACGATAGGTGAATTGAGGTCGACAGCACAGGTGTTCCAAATTCCTGGAAACTCGTAACATTCGCTGAGAGCGTGCCAAAAGCACACCTGGAGAAAGAGGTCATTGACCGATTACGCAATCATTCTCCCTAATGACTCTATGCCCATATAAGGAGTCCCTTCAGCATTAAACTAAATTGTAGGTGGCAGCAGGGGTGAGCGATCGGAGCTATAGGGTCATCTCTACTCTCACGCCCACCATTTTCCCAAACACATCTAATCAAATTTTTGAGATATCCATTTTGTTTAACGTAGTTGGAAGTTCTGGAAATTATGTCTTAGAGGATGACAACCACCCTCACAGCCCTGAGGGTAAGGGTTGTAATTTATGCCCTGGGGGTATATAATGTGTTTATAGAAAGCGTTGTCATAGAAACTCAAAAAGAGCTCATCCGATTGGAAATCGAAAGGCCTAGTGCCCTTTTTAATAGTCGAAAGGATGGGAAGGCTTGAAATTTTTATAGTAAAGATCGATTTGGGTATAATGTATGTTTTTTGTTGTTGTTGTTTTTCAGACCAGGGCACTTCGTATCGAGGGAGTTGTCATAGGAACTTTGAAAAGGGCTCATTCGATTGAAAATACAAATGAATGTGCATTGTCACTTTAATATACATATACTGATGTTTAGTATTCAAAATGTTAATATTATTTGATTTGTTAAAGTTATAAAAGTAAAAACATTTATATTTTTTCAGTAGTGCAAATTATGTTTTGGCATTGGGAAGGCATAGGGGGTTTGAGCCCAACTTATGTTGATTTCTGCTCGTTTTGAGTTTGAATCGGTTATTTACTGTATTTTTTTTTCATTTTGGGTTTACTTTATTTATCGATGCTGATTTGCGGTAGTTTCATGCTTGGTAGATTATTTGATTTTATTTTTGCTCATTTTTTGCTTAATGGAGTTCTTTACTTTCCTTTGAAAAACTTATTTTGTGGTAAAAGTTTTTTTAATTAATAGAAGTTAAGAGCAACAAAAAAACCATGATATCTACGTTTAAAGAGCTCCTTGTTGTATGAGCCCCTAGTGGTTATCACTGAAGGGTCATTTTCAGCGAAACATCAGGTAGAAGGGTAGAGTAGATATAGATAACCACTTCTGGGTACAGATTCACGGGCAAATCCAGAAGGTAGTTTTAGGAAACGTGCCCCTCCTTCCACCTCAGAAATCCCAAAGTTATTCTAATTACAGCGTCAGAGGGGTGGAAAATAGCGACGGGGGAGCCAAATTTTATCGGTGTCCCCTAACATTAATTTTGTATCCGCCCCTCCATAAATCCTTATTATTTTAAGGAAGTAGTTGAGCTAGATGAAAATAAACTTCAAGAAAGTATTTCAAATATAAATTTCTAGAAATCTTTGTAAGTCTCATTCATGTAGCTCTTGAAAACATTGAACAAAAAAAGTCTAGAACTTGTTTGCTTACCCTACGTCTACGCCCGAGCCTTAGTTTGAACAGTTTACCTTTAAACAAGTTATGTTTCTATAGAGGCCATTTAACTCTTTTTCTGTTTATTATCCTTCTCTCAAAAATAGGAAAACAAATATATATTGGCGTCACAGTTTTTGGGTTATCCTAAGAAGGTTGGGGATTTGGACCGATTTACGGGGAGAAATACAGCAGAAAGAAATCTGATGAGTATAGCGTTAGATTTTGTTTTGCCACAAGGCACATTCGGGAGGCCACACGGATTTTTGCCACTTGGCAAATAAAAAATGTATTTGAATTTCGTAATAACAGAGAAAAAGATCAGTTTAGTATTTGGTGGGCCAAAAAATTTAGGGTTTGGATAAATGAGACCCCTAGCCGTCCCCCCCAATTCACTCCACTGGTCTGCATGGTGCTCCATTGTTACTGAAAGTTATAATCTGCTCAAAAATGAAAGAAGAGATTAAACTTTCTCTAGAAACAAACCTTTAGTAGAGGATGTGTCGACCAAATTTTCACTTTTAGGTTAATAATTGAGAAGTGCCTGAGTTATCAAACACCTTTGGTCCTCAATTTTATAGATTATGACCAAGCGTTCGGTTCTGTTGATAGAAGAGCTTTAGCAAAGGTTTTATCCTTGTATGGTACTAAAGTTCGTTCTTTAATGTAATGGATCACTTATCATAGGCAGCGCGCTAGTGCTGCCTAAGTAAAGAACGATGAGGGTACAATGTTTTTTTTTTTCTCTCTCCATACCCGGGCACTTCGTATCGAAGGTGTTGTCGTAGAAAATTTGAAAAGGGCTCATTCGATTGGAAATTGGAGTGGTTAGTGCCCTTTTTTATAGTCGGAAGTGATTGGAGGGCAACTAGCCCCCCCCCTTCCCACGCCCGTCATTCCCCCAAATACATCCAACCAAAATTTTGAGATAGACATTTAGTTCAACGTAGTTCATTTCCAGATAGAAAATATCTTTTTGAGGAGGACACTCCCCCACCACCCTCGGGGCAAGGGTTTTAAGTTATGCCCTAGGGGCGTATAAGGTTTTTATAGAAGACGTTGTCGTAGAAACTTCAAAAAAGGCTCATTAGATTGGAAATTCAAAGGACTAGTGCCCTTTTTAATAGTCGAAAGTGGTTGGAGGCAACTAGCCCCCCCACGCCCATAATTCCCCCAAACATATCCAATCAAAATTTTGACATAGCCATTTTGTTCAGCGTAGTTTATTTCCAGATAGAAAATATCTTTTTGAAGAGAACACTCCCCCACAACCCTCGAGGCAAGGGTTTTAAGTTATGCCCTGGGGGTATATAAGGTTTTTATGGAAGGTGTTGTCGTAGAAACTTCAAAAAAGACTCATTCGATTGGAAGTTCAAAGGGCTAGTGCCCGTTTTAATACTCGAAAGTCATTGGAGGGCAACTAGCCCCCCCCCTGCGCCCATCATTCCCCCAAACACATTAAATGTAAATTTTGAGATAGCCATTTTGTTCAGCGTAGTTTATTTCAAGATAGAAAATATCTCTTTGAGGAGGACACTCCCCCACAACCCTCGGGGCAAGGGTTTTAAGTTATGCCCTAGGGGCATATAAGGTTTTTATAGAAGACGTTGTCGTAGAAACTTCAAAAAAGGCTCATTCGATTGGAAATTCAAAGGGCTAGTGCCCTTTTTAATAGTCGAAAGTGGTTGGAGGCAACTTATCCCCCCCACGCCCATAATTCCCCCAAACATATCCAATCAAAATTTTGATATAGCCATTTTGTTCAGCGTAGTTTATTTCCAGATAGAAAATATCTTTTTGAAGAGGACACTCCCCCACAACCCTCGGGGCAAGGCATTTAAGTTATGCCCTGGGGGTATATAAGGATTTTATGGAAGGCGTTGTCGTAGAAACTTCAAAAAAGACTCATTCGATTGGAAGTTCAAAGGGCTAGTGCCCGTTTTAATACTCGAAAGTCATTGGAGGGCAACTAGCCCCCCCCTGCGCCCATCATTCCCCCAAACACATCCAATCTAAATTTTGAGATAGCCATTTTGTTCAGCGTAGTTGATTTCAAGATAGAAAATATGTTTTTGAAGAGGACACTCCCCCACAACCCTCGGGGCAAGGCATTTAAGTTATGCCCTGGGGGTATATAAGGATTTTATGGAAGGCGTTGTCGTAGAAACTTCAAGAAAGGCTCATTCGATTGGAAATTCAAAGGGCTATTGCCCTTTTTAATAGTCGAAAGTGATTGGAGGGCAACTAGCCCCCCCACGCCCATCATTTCCCCAAACACATCCAATTAAAATTTTAAGATAGCCCTTTTGTTCAGCGTAGTTGATTTTTAGATAGAAAATATATTTTTGAGGAGGACACTCTCCCACAACTCTCGGGGCAAGGGTCGTAAGCTATGCCATGGGGGAATATAAGGTTTTTATAGAAGGCGTTGTCATAGAAACTTCCAAAAAGGCTCATTCGATTGGAAATTCAAAGGACTAGTGCTCTTTTTAATAGTTGAAAGATTGGACGGTAACTAACCCCCCTCTCACGCCCACCTTTTCCCCGAACACATCCACTCAAAATTTTGAGATAACCATTTTGTTCAACGTAGTTTAAAGTTCTGAAAATTAGGTCTTTGAGGATGACAACCCCCTCACAGCCCTCAGGACAAGGATTGTAACTTATGCCCTGGGGGCATATAAGGTTTTACAGAAAGTGTTGTCGTAGAAACTTCAAAAAGGGCTCATTCGATTAGAAACTGAAATGGCTTGTGCCCTTTTTAATAGTCGAAAGTAATTGGAAGGCAACTAACACCCTTTCCACGTCCACCATTTCCCCAAACACATCCAATCAAAATTTTGAAATAGCCATTTTGTTCCACGCAGTTAAAGTTCAGGAAATTATACCTTTGAGCAGGACACTCCCCTCACAGTCTTCAGAGCAAGGGTTATAAGTTATGCCCTGGGGGCATATAAGTTTTTATTGAAGGTGGCAAGGGTTATAAGTTATGCCCTGGGGGTATATCAGGTTTTCATTGAACCCTTTGTCGTAATAACTTGAAAAAGGGCTCATTTGATTGCAAATTCAAAGGGTTAGTGCCCTTTTTAATAGTCGAAAGTGATTTGAGGGCAACTAACCCCCCTCTCACGCCAACCCTTTCCCCAAAAACCTCCAATCAAAATTTTGAGATAGCCCTTTTGTTTAACGTAGTTGAAAGTTCTTAAAATTAGGTCTTAGAGGATGACAACCACACTAACATCCCTTAGGATACGGGTTGTAATTTGTGCCCTGGGGGCATATAAGATGTTTATAGAAAGCGTTGTCGTTTCAAAAAGGGCTCATTCGATTGGATATCGAAAGGCCTAGTGCCCTTTTTAATAGTCGAAAGTGATTGGAAGGCTTGACATTTTTATAGTAAAGATCGATGTGGGTATAATGTATTATTTTTGTTGTTGTTGTTGTTTAGACCAGGGCACTTCGTATCGAGGGAGTTGTCGTGGGAACTTCGAAAAGGGCTCATTAGATTGAAAATAGAAAGGGCTGATGCCCTTTTTAATAGTCTATTGTGATTGGAGGGCAACTAATCCCCCTCCCTCGCCCACCCTCCCATTTGCCCATTATGTTTTAAAACTAAATGGTGCCTTAAGATTAAATCAAAATGCACTGTTAATGCTAATTCCCAATAAGGCATGTCAGCAGTACTCCAAGAACGATTGAGGGTATTATTTTCCGACTTTTGGGGCTAATTCTGCTCTTAAAATTTAACCAAATCAAAAAAGCATAAGTGTTTCCAAGCTATCAGAGAAAGTAAACATATTTTTTTGCGAATGGTATCAAGTTTTCCATTTCACGTCATCTACAGGAGGTATGAAACTAAATTAAACACTACTATTTGTGTCGTGATTTTTAAAAGGGTGTATGTTATAAAAAATCGCTTAAAATTTTTCTCCAGCACACAAATAGCAGGCCAAACTATAAAGTCTTAAAAAAAGAAAAGATTTAAAGCATTTTTGTTCTTTTTCCCTGAAAAGACTATGTCAATATAAAATGAACAGAGATTAATCAAAAAAAAAATTTTTCCACAAAATAAGTTTTTCAAAGAAAAGTAAAGAACTCCATTAAACAAAAAATGAGTAAAAATAAAATCAAATAATCTACCAAGCGTGAAACTACCACAAATCAGTATCAATAAATAAATGAAACGCAAAACAAACAGAAATTACAATAAATAACCGAGTCAAACTCAAAACGAGCAGAAATTAACATAAGTTGGGTGCAGAACCCCTATGCCTTCCCAAGGCCAGATCAAAATTTGCACTTTACTGAAAAAAGTATAAATGTTTTTACTTTTATAATTTTAATAAATCAAATAATTTTAACGTTTTGATAACTAAATATCAGTATATGTATATTAAACTAACAATGCACATTCATTTGTATTTTCTATATTTGTTGAATCAAAATATGTCCTATTTCGCCTTTTGAAGTGCCAATATGTCTACGGAAAACAATCAACCTAATGAATTAGTTTCTAAATAAATTTTATACAAAAGCAGCTATAAAAAAAACAGCTTCACTTGCTTTAGCAGCATCAAACAGTTCGTGGTAACGAACTATATAATAAGAGCGACTCGTCTCAATAGTAACCAAAACTCTAAAAAACGGAATTTTGATACCAATAGATACACCAAAAGAATCGAAATTTTATGCTAGTTTAAAATATATAGGTTTCATTAAGTTTAAGCTTACCCATCAAAAGTTACAAGCCTGAGAAAATTTGCCTTATTTTTGATAAAAGAGGAAAACACCCCCTAAAAGTCATAGGATCTTAATAAAATCACACCATCAGATTCTGCGTATCAAAGAACATTACTGTAGAGGTTTCAAGCTCCTATCTACAAAAATGTGGAATTTTGTATTTTTTGCCAGAAGAAAGATCACGGACTCGTGTTTAGTTGTTTGTTGTTTTTTTTCTTTATCCCAGGGGGATCGCATCGACCCCTTGATCCTAGAATGTCACGGGAAAGCTCATTCGAACGGAAATTAAAAGTTCTAATGCCTTTTTTTAATTAAAAACAAAAAAATAAATAGAATCACTTTATTAAAAAAAACTGCATTTTTGGTGTCTTCATACTGCGAAGAGTTTTTTACCAGGAACGGAGAGAAGCGTGATCCCACGATAGTTGGAGCAGATTTGACGTCTGCCCTTACGTTTCCAGAGTGGCAATATGATGCCAGCACGCCAGTCATTCGGTATGCTTTCCGTCGTCCATACAGCTGAGAAGATTAGCTGGAGACACAGAATCATCGCTGCACCCCCGTACTTGAGGAGTTCTGGAGAAATACCACAGACGCCGGGGGCTCGATTATTATTAACCGTTTTACAGCATTTTGGATCTCAAAGGTGGTAAACGGTTGTGATACGAGGTCGGAAGTAGCCTCGGGTGTGGTCATTGCTGCTTGAATCAGATCAGGGTCGGGATGAGCAACTGCCTCGGCATTCAGAGGTGTTGAGAAGTGACTGCTTCAGGCAGAGAGTTGGCCTGCATCGTCATCCGGCATACTTCCGTCAGCAGACAAAACACGGCTCACGGTGGAAGTCTTCCCTTCCGTCAGCTCGCGGAGGTGTTTGTACAGGGAGCAGGTGTCTCCTTTTCTTGAGGCGCCTTCAAGATCGCTGGCTTTCATGTCGACAAAGGTCTTCCTATCACTGTGCAGTAGGCTATTGCACAGGCCATTGAGTCCTCTGTACTCTGGCATATTCTTTGCTAAGCGGGCCTTCCGGCGCAGCTCGATTACAGACAGAGTCTCCTGGGATATCCAGGGTTTATTCTTGTGTCTGCTGCGGCCAATGGTACTGCCAGCAGAATCGAGTATATTATCTTTGAAAGACTTCCAGGCTACTTCAGGGTCGTCCAGAAATTGGAGGCAGCTAAACTGGTTAGAGATATCGAGAGCATGCTTCTGTTGCATCTCAGATGTAGCCAGACTACTCAAATCGAGCTTGGGATGCCGTCTTTCTTGTCCTTGTGATCTCAGGCGTAGCCTGAGTGTGGCGACTACCATCCTATGGTCTGTGTTTCCAAGCTCGGCCGACCTATAAGTCCGGCAATTTGTTATTGACGAGCGCCAGCGACCCGAGATCATAACATAATCGATCATCTTCTTTGTCTGGCCGTCGATACTATACCAAGTGTATACTGCAGTATTTTCAAAAATATTTGGTTTTTGAAGCGAGTCCGATTTCTAACACCGATTGTCTATTAATAACCATATACGAAGTATTAAGTGACGTGACGTAATATGCAACACCGATTTTCAACTAATAACCATAAATGACGTAATAATTGACGTTAAGTAAAAATGTAAAAATTATAATTTTTATTTTACTTTAATTTTCAGTCCAGAATCGCTAATGTTCTTATGTAAACTGCAAAATTATTTATGGTATCTGAACAATAATTTCAATCGTTTAATTAAAACTAGAAAAATACCTGAATAATTTTAAACTAGTTTTATTTTTTTATGTTCTTGGTACTCGAAGCGTGACTTAAACAGGAACTGTTTGAAGAAATTAAAAATTCAGGAAAATGACCAGCTCAGGGGAATTTGGTAATCCTATCCGGAAATTTAAGCTAGTTTTTCTTGGAGAGCAAAGTGTTGGTAAAACGTCATTAATTACCCAGTTCATGTATGGCAGTTTTGATAATACCTACTGGGCTACAATTGGCATAGATTTCCTTCAAAAAACAATGTATGTGGAGGACCGAACTGTCAGACTTCAACTTTGGGATACTGCTGGTCAAGAAAGGTTTCGATCTTTAATTCCGTCCTATATTAGAAATTCCCGGGTTGCTGTAGTAGTTTATGACATTACAAAAGCTAATTCATTCCACCAGACATCTCGCTGGATTGATGATGTAAGGACCGAAAGGGGAAATGACGTAATTATTATGCTTGTTGGAAATAAGACAGATCTCTCAGATCAGAGGCAAGTGTCCACCGAAGAAGGAGAAAGAAGAGCACGTGAACTCAGTGTAATGTTCATCGAGACATCTGCTAAAGCAGGATATAATGTCAAGCAGCTTTTCCGTCGAGTAGCAGATGCCCGTCCTGGTATGGGAGCCGAGAAGAAACCTCCTGAAGACATGACTGAAGTTATTCTGAAAGACACTCCAATCGAACTGAAAACAACAGGAAGTGGATGCTCTTGTTGATTGCTTATTGTGTCTTTTTTCTATAAACAAAATAGTATGTCTAATGGTTTCTTTAGTCCTCCTTCTTCATTTTTTTTATCTCTTTTAAGATGATTTGAATTCCTGCAAGATTCCAAAAGTGTAATGATTCAATGCGCAATTTTCAAGTTGTACCGTGTGCGCCTTGGGAAAGGAAGGTGAATCAAGCTAAGAAGCTGTACTTACTCTGCGCAACTTTGTCGCCCTCCCAGTCTAAACCCATCTACGTCATTCCTTTGAGTCTTGCCTCCAGTTCACAGCAAGTAATTAATCCCTGCTGAAGGCCTTGTAGAATCAGTGTCTTCGTGTCTGTTATTAAAATCCTAATTGCTGATCTTAAAGTCATTAGGCTGCCGTAATTCAAAAGGCGTTATTTGGTATTGTTTATAAAACTTAAAATTTGCAACCCATTGCCTCTGGATAAATGAGTCCGTCAACTGGTTCGACTAATTGTAGATGTCTACAATTCCAATAGCTTTAATATTGCGGGATAAGGTGCACACGTAATCCGTGGGTGAAGGTGAAAGTTTGTTTCTTAGTTGAAAGATCGTTCATGAACTGATTCAGCGCAACAGATACCACCCCTTTTCACTTCTACTACCAAGCATGTCAGAATAATAAAACCCCCTAGACCTATCTTAGATCTATTCGCCTCTTGAAACTGTAATTTTTTAAGATCTTTCATTTGGTGGTTTAAAAATCTCGAAGTTCTTTGAGCAGTGCTACATTTTGGTCAGCGTTGCCATGTCCAACTGACAACAAATGAGCAAATGTAATTGGTTGAATATGAAAATGATTTCCGTGCATAAAATTCTAATATTTATAATCTTTTAAAGCTATTTTGTACCATGGGGTCTTAGCTTTTTCTTTGCTGTATTTTCAGCCTTTTTTTAATTTGGTGAATTTTTTAAAAAGTGCATAACTACAAATAAAGATCTGTTTCATTGAAAATAGAATTCCTAATTTTTAAAGATATATATGGTTTTTTTTTCAGTTTCCACTTAATTAAGTAGTAGGAATGGGCCAGAAGGTACTGACGGAAGTCCATCTATGGGCATAGAATACTGCGGGGAAAATGCACATGCGCACTGAATACTAACAGGACAATGCTATTGATCCACTAACGGAATAAGATTGCTGTGAATATAAGGAAGGATTTTTGCTATATTTGCTGTTAGTGTGAGAATAGAATTCAAGGAGTGAGAACAGTCTGACTTTATTTATTCATTGAGATATATTTGCAATAATGAGTGGAATGTTTACACTATTAGAAGTTGATAGTAGAGTTGGTAGCAGCAGCAGCAATGATACAAGAGCACCAAACATTGCGGTAGAAATCACGAGAGGATCACGGCTTTGTCTTGAATAGGATGAAGTATATGCAAGATATGTGTTATCTTTGAGCAAATTTAAAATGGAGGATCAATTATCCTTCGCTGCAAAAGTTGATATAGCACATGTGAATAGACTTCAGCGTGCTTTAAATGCAATAGTGAAGCAAATAGAGGACAATAAGTTATATCGATAATTGTATATATATAATATATATTATTGTTGTATGATCACGCTCAATAAAATTGTTTCGAAATCGAAAATGTCCCCTTTCTTTTTGTTAGATTTTAGGTTATCGAATATTCTTGAAGTAGAATGAATTGTTGTTAGTCTAGAGTCAGCAGTGAGAGTGATAGGATTCAAAAATGAATAAATTTGAGAAAGAGAGAATTAGGTCGAATCTTGTGATTATGGAAAAATATTTGATTTTGGATGACGATTTTCTCGAGTTATCCCTTCAACGGAAGATCTTTTCTCAGGGAAAACTTGACAATATAATGAAAACTGACTCTCCCCCATTGGACTATTGTATGAGGATTTTACGACGTAACTCAAATGCTTTTACTCAATTTATTAATATATTAATTGAAACAAAGCAGAATAATATCGTGGATATACTTTTGAAAACATTGCCATAGATTCTACTTAGATGGCTCCCCCTTCGAAAGAAGTTATTTAACGTCACAGAGCTTATCGAATTCTCTGAACTTATCGAATGTGGATCAGTTTCTTTTTAGCTGTGCGAGAGTTGACATCGGAAACAAAAAATTTTTTATACATGTCCACTTTGTATGTACACTCTTGGCAGCTGGTTATCATGTGAGAATTGTACAATTATTGATGAATATAATGAAAAGTGCAAATTATGCAATCCATATAAATTACATAGAGGATATGCAGTACAAATTAAAGGCTGTAATTTATGTCTTGAACAGATTTGTGACTCTCACCCTAGAGGGCAACTATGCTCCAATTTCCACCATGACAAATGCGATCAGTGGGAGAATACTTATCCCGGTATGATTGGAAAGAACCCCAAACGTGATTTTAGTTTATTTCTACGAGATTGGTATCATCGTGGTTTTAAATTATTTTGGGAGGAAGAATCAGGTCTATGATTCAACCGTTGGGGTAACAAGACTATTTGGTTTCTACGTCATCATTGTGACGACACTGCCTATTACGACTATAAACCCTGTGATTTTTATTTGGCAGCTACCGAATGTGATTCACAATTTGAAAACACTGTATGTGACATTGCTTCAAATAGACAAATTGAAACACGTGAATTTCACAATATGAATGCAAATAGTATCATTGACTATACAAAGAGATACGACAAGAGTGAAGTTACATTGTACTTTAGAAAATGTAACCCTGACTTTGCAGCCAATCAAGATCAATGTACAGTGAATTCAAATGATCTACCAGCATTAGTGATTCTCGACAGCTGTCTATACACCGAAGAAGAAGAAGAAATCTAAAGTGAAGAATGAAGACGTTGTATATATACATTTTTTCTTTATTAATAAACAAATTCACATACATTTTTAAGCACTTTACTCGTAGGGCACTAAAATCAATATTATACAGGTCTGAGAGAATATTTTCCACCATAAAGTCGTTCAGACATGGATTGTCTACATAAATGTTGAGAAACTGCTTGTAAGTATAGCCGCGAAATCTGAACACGAAATATAGTAGTGCATGGAAACCACAGCTTTTAGTCGTCAGATCCTCTACTCCCTTCCGATTTTGAATAATAGTTTTCCCACTGCTCTCAATATAGTTGCTGATGTGTGGAGTGTAGAATGTATAGGGTAGGCCGAGAGGATCAAAAATTCAATCGTCTTCATTGTTTGAAAGATGCACTACCAATGGCCGGTATTCACAGTCGACGGACTGCTATTAACAATGATTAGGGTATTGTTGGCACTTTGAATTTTTCCCAGGAAGTCCGAGGGCAGACAATAGGATCTGTATTTGGACATGTAGGGGTCCATATTAAATACATTAATTATTTGACTGGTGTTCATGGTGCAAGGTCTAGTAGAACACTGCCTTCGGGAGTGATTTCCCAATAGGTATCAAATTGATTTAGCACGATTAGTGCAATACCCTCAGGTAATGGGTCGGCAAATGTACACTCTAAACGCACACTCACCGTTCGTACTATACTCATATCCTGGGTGCCAGACAGGTCTAGTACAATGATACCATGTGTTTTAGTGAACATTTCTTCGATTATACTATTTTCAAATAGTTGTGAATCTCGATCTAGGGTTGTCAACTCATACAAAGTCCTATAGGATTTATCAAAAGATAGATTGTAGAGTGGGATTCCATTTACTTTGCAGAAAGGGATGAAAGTCCAAACAGTTCAAATTTATGTGGGCATCCAGTCCACGATCCTATTGCACTAGCGCTTTTTACAAATGCCAATGCTAATTTTGACAGAATTTCGACATTGATAAAAGATGAGTTGGCGACGGTGCTTGAGCCTGTGGCAATATGCCGTTGATTGGTGATTGTATGAGGAACAAGTAGTTTAATATTATTTCCACTAGCTCTCAGTTTTTCCACTGCCAAAGCAACAGAACCCATAACCTGCTGCTTTCTTACATGTAGTATTGCCGAGGTGAGGGACAGAGTTACATCTGGATTAGCAGGAGGTTCCTTTTGTAAATTGAAATTAGATGGAGCAAGCGTCAATTTTATATCCACTTCAATATTCGGTGGTAGCCATTGGGGTATATTAAATATTTCATGATATATTTTTCAAACTAGTTGTAATTCACTAGTTGTAGCATTTTTAAGTGCATCTGTACTATTAGTATTAGTAATATATTCATATCCATTGGAAGTGCCTCTCAATTCCTTGTGTGACTTGGATGTCATCAACATAAACTGCATATAGCTTGTATAATTCGAGAGATTGTTGCTTGTGCTCACCAAAGTGCCATTTATGTAGACACTGATTTGACGAAAGAAATTATGTAATATACAAATTTTGTAGGATATTCCATCAGCACGAACTGGCAATGTATTGTCGGATTTCCAGACTTTCATTTGTAAATCTATAAATGTTGAAGACGTGACCATAAAGCAGTCTTCATTGGAATAAATTTGAAAGTGGATATTATTGGAGAGGGATGTTGTGGATAAAATTGTTGATAGTATTCATGTTTTACACTCACATCAACATTTTCTGAATTGAATAGTTATAAGATGAAGTGATTGAAAGCTGGGAATCCTTATGCGGTAGATATGCCATTGTTCAGTCTATATAAAGAAATTTAGTTTCTATCTAACAATTCTCTTTCTGGGGCTTCTTCTACTGTTTACTTTGCGTGTCGTCTTTTTCCTTCTTTTCTTTGACAGGGGTGATGTCTTTCGTTTCTGACCTGAGAAGAGACTGATGAGTGGTGCACTGTTTCTTGACCTTTTTAAACCTTTTCCATTTTGCTGAGATTTCAATTGTTCGCCAAGGGTTCACGCACTGGACCTAAGATTTTCCGAAGCACTTTTTTTTAAAATCCTTGCCAGAGCTCCAATCGTAACGTGTAGAGGATAAAAAATCTGTCGCAGCCGGTACAATATATTTTCTAGCCAGAGGTAGTGCAGAGCGAAACAGCTTAGCAAACCAACTGCCAAGACCATAGCCAGACATTGATGAGCGACCTTTGTAATAGTCCATTCCATTGCCCAGTTGTCTTGGGCCAAGAGTATTAACATAGCAGTCAATATCAGGACAAATGAATACCACTTTTCTATTAGAGATCTTGTTTGTTTTGAACATTGACAGCGACGGGTCGAAAATGGCATGTAATCACAGCCAAACCTTTTGATATTGCTAGGGGATCACCTAATTCAGTTCTTAGTGTTAACTTGCAGAGTTCCAAATTGGGAGTGTTTACTGAAGATGCTTTATATTGTAATGATGAATATGTTCTTGATTGGTTTTACGTTTAAGAACTTGTAGGAGGGGGACATTGCTTTTGCCAAATCTGGATGTTTTAACATATGAAGCGTAGAGAAATATATAAGTGTCCGTGGAGAAGGCAGGCGGGTAGTCAGCAAAAATAAAATTAGTGTTTCCAGCACTTATATTATTGATTATATTGAGCTTAAAGCCAAGAACATCTTTTAGATTATCATTGAGAATAACCTTTTCATCGGCAATAGGTGAACTAATGTAGATCTTGCCCTCCTCCTTTGGATAGTTGAACTTGAAGGCTCCTTTTTTACGAACGAAAATTCTTTTATTGATAGAACGACATAAATCATTCATACAGGTGAGTTCTTCGTAGGGTAATTAAATATATGGATAATCCATCCAATTGATCATTTGAATTTTATGCTGTTCGCTATCGGGGGGTCGCGGCCAATAACAGGGTATATTTTTTATATCATATTTGTAATCTTTTCTCAGGATGTCATATGTATTTTTGAGAATACAGTCGACAAGAGCCACTCCATACGCGCCGTCGAATTTTATAGTGGGGGAGAGTTTCGTCCAAATATCACTTGTTCTATTCAAATCATTGTAGAGAGGATCGGAAACATTGGACATGAATGTCACATAGAAATCATTGGGCATTGTTAATGTATTCCACCGCAATCCAAGTATCAAAATCAGAGCTGTATCCTAGCCAACGAACAAGCAACTGTCTCTTGCCCCTGCCAGTACGACTGTTTAATATCTTTTCAATTTGATAAATTTCACTAGTTTTTCTAACTTTTTGTAGTTCATATTCATAAAAGCCGCCGAGGATCTCATCATATTTGGTGTCTCACGGCCGATATGTCGTGGGTTCAGTGTATAGGATTTTGGACACTTTAAAAAGTTCAGTGCTCCATAATAATTCCCCTTTTCAAAAATATTGGGGGTATTATTAATTCGAACAATATCACCAAAATTGAATTTCTGCTTCACAATTTTTTTATTATCGCTTTTTCACTGGAATATTGCTTTAGAAAAGCATCAAATGTATTTTCACTGCAATGAACTTCCGTTGGGGCTGAGTTGGACAGGGATCGTTCTGGTCGTTGGTTATATGTTTGTATGATTTTATCTAAATGGTGAATAAAAGCAGCAGCGTGCAATATCTTGAAATTAAAAGGAGAATCGTTCTTATCAATCGTTCAGCCAATGCAGTCTTTATCGGACTGTGATTATGATATAGCTTTGTATTATATTTCAATAGAGCCTTTTGCACTTGAGGATTAACAAATTCGTCACCGCGATCCGATTGAATTTTTCTATAGCAATCTTGTTCAAGAATACTTTCTAAAGCCTGAGCAACTTCAACACCTCTCTTTGATTGCAATGGAATGGCATATGCATAGCGACTAAAGACACTGATTGCCACTAGAATATATTTGTAGGGTGTATTGTGACGCCGTTGAATCGCCTCTAGAGTTAAAAGATCAGTTTGCATTACATGCAGAGGGAAAAGGACTTTAGTTTGTCGATATTTTTGCCACGAAGCCTACGATTCCGATGCAGTGCGTAACTCGGCTCATTTTCTAGATACTCTTATTAATTTTTAATGTGCTGCCACCTATTTCATAGGCAACCTTAGAAAGTGTTGTGGGGAAACTTGGACTTCCCACTTCACTAATATTTTCATAGACATGTTTTAAAACTTCATCCATTCTGAACAGAAACACGTAGTGTAATGTCCACTCCCCTTTTGTACACTGGAGGGTGGTGCTTGTGACGATGAGTTGATATCGATACGTCTTCGCTTCTGTCTAGCTGTCGTCATCATCGTTGGTGTTATCAAATCATTGCTGCTACTAGGAGTGCTAGTATTTTCCAAGATTGATTTAAAATCTTCATCTTCTTTTTTAAATGGTGTTGGCGTTGTTAGAGGACTAACACCTCTACTATATTCTCTTAATTTCTTTAGAATTTGCTTATTGCCATAAGACTTTTGGGGAAGTTTGATGCATTTAGAAGGGTTTATAGATTATTGTCAGACGATAAAAGTCCTTTACGATTCGTAACCAGATCACAAATTAAATCAAATAGATTATAACTTTTTCCCTGAACTATAATTCGTGTCCCTGTGTTATCGACTTGAACTTGATAATAATCACAACTTTCCAACATGAGATATGTTAATACTCTTTTACTCTGTTCTCGGTAGGTCACTGGCAACAGGTTTTTAATTGATGCCACTATGGAATTCAATTCCTTCTCCTTTGCTGCTGTTAATGTTCTGCAGAATTTTGAGATGTTTCCTGTTTGGGGCGGATCTGTGATGGTAGTGGATCTCTCACGATAACGTTTATGTTTGTCCACACGACGCAGTGCATCTTGAAGTAAAACTAGCTTTTTATCATCGGCAATATTTTCATCATTAATGAATTTGCTTAGATTGTCTTCAAAGTGTTCCACGGGTGAGAGGACAAGTTCTATTGGAGTCAATTTATAGGGTTTAGCCATCTAGAGAAAACTGTTTACAAGTCCTGCAATTATTGGCAGTAAAAGCGAAAAAAGCTACCGCCCTTCTGAAGAAGACGTTTTCTTTTAAAATGTTTTCCTTTGTTTTTGAAAGCCAAGGCACATACAGTGGAATGATGTTGCTTGGTTTGTTGTCTAACACCTTCTGGCAAGTGTACATTTCTCTCAGTTAAATTTAAACGAAGTTCAGATATTAGTTTAATAAATTCTTTTTCAACACCATGTTTGAGTATGGCCTTCCTGAGTGGAGGTTTTGAAGTGCCTAGAACAGAAAATACATGTCTCTTTTTGCGTAGTTTCTTCAATGTCATGATGGCAACTAATAGCCTTTTCTACTGTTCACCGGAAGATATAAAGTAATTTAATGTTGAAAATATCTGTGACTACACGTAGATCCTCGGATGTATTCTGATTAAGATCTAACAAAATGTACCCATAGTGCTTATTTGTCGCCTGACTGTACGCTGAAAGTAGAAATTTGGGGGCACCTGGATATATTTGCTTATTGAGAGTTATTAGAGAACTAGAATCACGAACAACTCGGTACATAATATAGATGCTGCAATTCAAAGCAAGGGTTCTCATACACTTGCTCTGATGAAACAGATTGTGTAGAACTGTGGTTATGGAAATGTGTTCATGACGAGAGCGAACAGTAAACAGTTGTAGCATTTCCTGTGATAACTGTTCAATCGATTCAGCTAAATCATCAATAATCAGCCATGAATTTGGTTCAATACTATTGAAAACGCCAAGTCCCCGTATGAATTGTATTGGCATGGACGTGGCAGTGGCAATAGCTTTTATTTGGTCGTAGGATTCTTGCCAAATACTATAGCAATAGTAAATTTTCATTGGTTTTTCCAAAAACATTTTATTACAATTTTTAATTATTTTAGCTAAAACTGTCGTTTTCCCTGATATTGACGAGCCACACAGAAACAACCTGAATGGTGTTTTAAATTGATACATACTGCTGCTATTGACAACAGTTGGACTAACAACAATAGCAACAACAACAATATTTTTCATTTATTACCAAAAAACAACTTAAAATACAGCAAGAACAGCAATAGCAATATGTGCACAGCAATAGCAACAGAGCAATGTTTTTCATTTATTGACAAAAAACAACTTAGAATAGAACACGAATAGCACAGTTGAACAAATTTATAAGATATGAGAAACCTGACAATTTACAACATTTAAAAGATGAGAATCTCCTCCCAAGGGCCCCTCCCCTCCGGGGCTGAAGGCTGGGCCGGGGCCGAAGGCTGGCTGCGGGTGGAACTCCCCATCCCCTGGGGCCGCGCGGGGGTGGAAAGCGGAAAAACAAACTGTATACAATAGCAGTTGCTGCTGTAGTAAAATGGCAACGAAGATTTTAATTGATAAACTGTTTTTGTCCCCCCCCCAACCCCCATTTTATACTTTTTTTAATTTAAGTTAGTTAAATTATCCAGACCGAGTTGGTTTCGATAGTCCACACATTCAACTCGATCTGAAATTCGATAGTGGCCGTGGGGGAGTACTTTCACACCATTCTCGAGCACATAGATCTTGTCGGATATGCATGACATGGCATTTTTTTTCCACTCTAACGGAATAGTTCCTATACTGTAGAGAGCGAATTGCTAGCACTTTTTTTCTTGGCACTAGACAACTGTCTACACAATTTCTGTAGACACTCATGGCGAAATTATTTTTACAAAGTGTCTAGGCACCCCTTTGCACGCCTGCTTTATATCCTTGCCGTTTGTTTCCACACAGTAAACTTTTGGACCGGGGAACACCCCATTAGATATTAAATCACTCCCCGTCTCCAATTTTAACATTAATAGTTGATTGGGGGCCTGGCGTTTCACCAACTCGGGATAGATGCTCGCATTCCAATTATTGTAGTCCATCCGCGAGCTGATGTGCACCCCATTTTCCAAATCATTTAATAAATCCTCGGTTTTAACTTTTAACAACAGAGAATCTGTGTCTCCATAGTAAACTTGAACCCCCCCCCCTCTCTTGGCCATTGAACCTTGCGCACATTGTAAAAGAACGACAACATGAGTTTTTTGGAAACTTCAAGTACTAAACTACCCCCATAATATTCTTATTAAGAACAACATTTCTCTTTTTTCTGTGTAGCAGAACCATATTTGGCTCTATGCTCGTGAATGTTGTAAAATTAGGATCGGCGATAATTCGTGCACATTCTTTGGGGTGTGTTACGACGTCACAACCTGATCTGTTTCGTATGCTTTCACACATTTTTCCAAAAGCTGAATTTAAAATAAGTTTGTACATTTCTTTTTCGACTTTACTTTTTGCCTGTGAGCGTTTACTGGCAAAGGTGTCAATAAACGTCTTCAAGTAGGGTTTCTGATTGAATTGCAGGGCCCTGTGTATTTTGGTGACCCTGAAACCATTGCTCACCATCCATCGCAATAGGACGTGGTGATCAACACTATTCTGTTTCGAGTCCAGATCGGCAATTAGTTTCTGCTTGGAGGGGGGCCAATGCATGCCCATATCCTCGACCAAAGACCGATTTAATGGGCTCAAAGACTCCTTGGTCATATTTTTCTTTTTTCTGTGTAGCAGAACCATATTCGGCTCTATGCTCGTGAATGTTGTAAAATTAGGATCGGCGATAATTCGTGCACATTCCTTGGGGTATGTTACCACGTCACAACGTGATCTGTTTCGTATGCTTTCACACATTTTTCCAAAAGCTGAATTTAAAATAAGTTTGTACAATTCTTTTTCGACTTTACTTTTTGCCTGTGAGCGTTTACTGGCAAAGGTGTCAATAAACGTCTTCAAGTAGGGTTTCTGATTGAATTGCAGGGCCCTGTGTATTTTGGTGACCCTGAAACCATTGCTCACCATCCATCACAATAGGACGTGGTGATCAACACTATTCTGTTTCGAGTCCAGATCGGCAATTAGTTTCTGCTTGGAGGGGGGCCAATGCATGCCCATATCCTCGACCAAAGACCGATTGTATGGGCTCAAAGACTCCTTGGTCACAGGTCTATTCACGCACGGAAATACAAAATCTTTTACTGTATCGTGAAGTTCCACTGATTTGTGTCCGTCAATTTCAAAGAACACTCCCTGTGGACCATTTTCCTCGACAGTGTGAATGTCGGGGATGTCACAAGGATTTTCAAGCCATTTGTAATTGCCACATGGTAAACAGTAGTGAGACATCGCCGAGGGGTACAATGATTTCATGTCAAGAAAAACTGCATTGGACTTACACCATCAGCAGAGTTCTGCCCAGTTGCATGCGTTGTTAGGACGCGATCCTTATGAAAAACATATCCCCCCTCATAGATCTTTCTACCGATAGGTGTTGATCCACATCGGTGATCAACCGTATTTCCTCCCTACTAATTTTTAGAATTAAGTCCGTGACGAGTTGTGGAGTTGAAAAATAATAGCCCATGTCTAACCCGAATTCTGAATAAATTTGATCTATGTTTTTGCAGACAATATCCAAAAGAGTTAACAAATCACTGGCTAAGTACATTCTAAAATAATCCCAACTATTTTTACAATTACCCTTAGCCCATACCCTCTTAGAAAATTCAGAGTCCTCGTCAGTGCATTCATTATTGGTAAGTGAATTATAGAATGCATCATGGGAGGGAGTTTCTCCTCACTTAACTGCAGGACAGAGCAGTAATAGTCATATGCATATATGCCTTTACAGGTCATTAAATCATATATTTCACTATCTGGAAAGCGCTGTTTAAGCAGAGGGAAACTATCAAATTAGTCAATTTTCTGTATTTGAATGAGTTGACTCAAAGCCTTGGGGAAAAACAATATGAATCTAAAAAATGGATTTTATTCCAGCACGTATGTCCATTATCCACTGCCTGCCATTTAAACTCTAAAATCAGTAGCTTCTCAGCAGATTTGGGGATAATATTGTAGGTAAATGAGTTATTTACCCATGGACTATCTGCTCCCCCTCCCTCCCTTTGCATACGTGCCAAAGCCGGTAAAATAAATTTCAAATCATAATTTGAATTGTGGATGAAAACCGGTATAAAAAACTGCTGGCTTACATTCACATTTCACGATTGGTGTGCTACCTCCTGAAAATTACTACCCCCTGAAGATATGTCCTGCCACAAGTGATCATGATTCCTGACTTTCCCCTTCCCCCCTCTAGTCTTTTCCCCCTAGTCCCATCCCCCTTAGTCTCCTCTTCAAATACCCTTTTACAAACCCAACGTATTGTCTTAATTTTAATGGCCAGGCGATCCTCTGCTGACAATATCATTGGGTAGTGGGTATTTCTCAAACGGTAAATAGCTCCATTTGCAGTGACAATGAATTTAGTTAATGCCTCGATCATGCAATCATTCTCGTCCAACGTTTCGACTATTTCTAACAGTTGCATAGTGTTAGACCTGTCTCTTTGTGCGTGGGCATAGGAAACTGCTATGGCTTGATGTTCTTTGATAGGATTCGGAAATTGCGGGTCGTTCACATCCACCGGTTCAGTTTCACAGTCCAAACTTATTTTATCGCTTTGCATAAGAGTATTCTGAAATTTTATAAAACATAAAATTGTACGGTCCCCCGAAACTGTTTCTACCGATTGATAGACGTGTCTTTGACAATGAAACATGTGATTTTGTAACTTTAATTCAGTCAAAAATCTAGCCAGGTATGTTGGACAATAGTATCGTGTCCCCTCATTATTACCCTCCCCCAGAACTCTACTAATATCCGTAATAGGATTGAAATGGCCAATTGAATTGGGTTCACTAGGCGGTTTGCACAGCAACCAAACCCAGTGTTTCACCGATTCAATCCACGGGGCCCTTACTAGGAATATTACACCCTTTTTATTAGAACGCATACCCTCTTGAAATTCCGTTTCATATTGGAGCACAGTAACACCGATATTTAAATGGGCGTTGGCCCGTTCAAAAATATTCATCGACCTGAGTGTTACCGGAAATGAGTGATGAGTGATATCACTCATTTAATTTTCGAGATGAGTGACAATATTGTCAATCCATTGCATAAATACAGTCTCGTAATTTTCCAAATGAGGAAACACTACCAACATTTCGGTGTGTACATAATGGTCATAGACCTCCCCATGACTCTCATTTAGATAAAATATTTTTAAAACAATTGAGGCTTTGATACTTTCCCAACCCCCCTATACTTGAATCTGGTTGTCTAAAAGTGAACGAATTTTTTCTACATATTCATGAACGATATAAATGTGGTCGGTTATAAAATTTCCCCCCATAAGTGTATTAAATGGATCACCAAATTTTACAGTAAAAACGGCTATTGTATTCAATATCGAATTTGTTTGTTGAAATTCCGGTAGTGACGAGAACTGTGTATCATTACCTAAACCCTTTCTCCCTTGTGTATAATCATCAATAGCTAAACCCTCTTCCTCTTGTATATCACTATCTAAACCCCCTCCCCCACTTTTTTCAACAATGGGGCAAGTCTGTGGAATAAAATTTACCAATTCACTTAGAACACCCTCGAGTGTACCTGGGCTGTGAGATTCTTCCCAAGCCATTTGTTCTTCCATTATACTTGGTTGAACTGGGATTATGTCCATTAAATCAGTGGGGGAGGGTTCTCATTTAACTCTTTGGGAAAATTATCTAAAATTTGCATTGTATTGCAACAATGCAACTTAACCACGGTAAATCGCCCTCTGAACTAACTGCATTGTCTTGTTCAACTATACTATTATCAACACTGAAATAATTATTCAATAAATTGTCTGCCCATTCCGTATCATTGATAGAAGTATCGTCTAAATTAACACTACCTTCATAGCATTCCCGTACCTGAATATCATGAAACTCCATTGGCGCTTCAATTTGGATCATTTCATGACTCGTTTCCTCAGATAGGTGAGAAGGTAGTGCGTACGGAACCGTTGTAGCCTATAAAGAAACAGCCACTTAATTTCGAAGTGTCTAAATCACCCTATTTTTTAAAGAGTCGAAAATTTGATTATTAGCGACTCTATTTTCTAATTGTTTATAACATGTGCTTAAAAAAATACACACTTAATAGTCGTAGCAATGCCACTATCTGTGTACACATAGTACCATTTGGCTAGTTTTTAAGCTTTGTAATCGTGTCTATTTCAAAAATTGACATCTTGTGCTTATTTCTATACCAATAACAATAGTGAAACTATGTTTTCAGTTAAAAAATTGAATTTTAATACTCACAAATTTGCAATACTCATTATACTATCTCAGCAAATTATCTAGTAGACAGAATAAAAGCAGCGCATGCGCCCCACACACACACACACAATAAAATAGTGAAAATCATGACATGTAACATACTTAATAACATCGCTATTTTGAATTTGCAATACTCATAGTTTTCATAGCGAATTATCTAGCGGAAAGAAAAATAAGCGGTGCTTGCGCTGTCTATTATGAAAATGACTTTCTAGTTTCATCTTAATGTACTCTAAATGGAAAACAAATATCATATGAAACTATTCATCAACATCTGCCCCCACACCTCTTGCAATTCATAGGATTTACTGTAGACAATATGACGGGAAGAAAAAAGTATCTTTTTCAGCATCTTTTTCAGCGAAGCCAATGCTATCCTAATTTAAAAGATTTAGCAGGTCGGATGCGTGCACTTGTCAGGATTCGATAATTAAATAGCTATGAAGTATTAGCGATATATTTATGTCGTTTGGGAGAAAAATCATTAGCGGAAATAACAAAAATTTAAAAACTCACATTAAGGTCTGCATCTTGCATGTGAACGGCTTTAGGGGCCGCATCAACTGCCGAGGGTTCGGCGTAGAGAACGATGAGACTAGGCGCCTCCAGGTTGACCTATCGCTTGCCAGGATCGCAGCTTCTTCCACCGGGATGCGGGCTTGGGTGAGGAATTCATCGGCTTTGTCTTTCCACCTAGTGGGTGGGCGTCCTCTGGGTCGTTTCCATCCGTGTAGGGTGGGGTCGAAGTCGAATGCGACCCGTGCTGGGGCGTCGCGTGGCATGCGCAGGAGGTGGCCGTACCACCGAACAGTACGCTGGGCGAGCTGCGTCGAGAAAGGAGTTTGAGCCGTACGTGATAGGAGAGTCTGGTTGCTAACGAAGTCAGTCAAGTGAAGTCTTTCGATTCTTCGGAGATGTTTCATCTGAGCGACATCGACTGCGCTGAGGATAGATTTGGCAGCTGGCCACGTCTCTGCTCCATACAGCAGGACGGTGCTGACTGACGCATTGTAGATTCGCATTTTGGTAAAGCGGCTTATGTTTGGCTTTCGCCAGATGCTGCTAAGCCTCCCAACAAGTGCTGAAGCTTTGGCAATTCGAGATGTAAGCTCTTTTGTGATCAAGCCATCATTCGACAGAATAGATCCCAGGTAAGTGAAGTCTTCAACCACATCTACTCGGTTGCTTCCGATGTTGACTTCCTTTACAGTAGGACGAGACGTGGGGGGCTCAAGGAGCATAACTTTGGTTTTCTGCCAGTTGATCTTCAGTCCAACTTTCGAGGCTTCTTCTGAGAGCACCTGGAGAGCTTTGGTCATCTTATCGACGATGCTCGCAACTAGCGCTATGTCGTCGGTGAAATCAGCATCAGAGAGTACCCGGTCTCCGAACTGAAGACCGAATTGAAGGAAATTCATCGTGCTGGCCATAGCATGGTCTATGACGCAGTTGAAAAGCACGGGAGTGGCGGCGCAACCTTGCCGGACGCCAGTCTTCACCGGGAATGTGGGACTGCGTCTTCCATTGACTTGCACGCAGCTTTCCATATCCTCATGCAGCTTTTCAAAGAGTGAGCAATATTTCTTGGGTAGACCCGTAGTTCTTAGTATCAGCCAAAGTGAACGGCGATCAACAGAATCGAAGGCAGCCTTAAAGTCCACGAATGCGATGTACGCTTTTTGGTGGAACTCTCGCGTCTTCTCGATCAACTGGCGCATAGTAAACATTTGCTCTGTCGTCGACCTGCCGGGCATGAATCCGGCATGCTGGACTCCTCTCTTTCTACGCAAAAAGGTGGAACACCTGTCCAGGAGTGACATGGCGAAGAGTTTACCAGGAACGGAGAGAAGCGTGATCCCAGGATAGTTGGAGCAGATTTGACGGCTGCCCTTACGTTTCCAGAGCGGCAATATGATGCCTGCACGCCAGTCATTCGGTATGCTTTCCGTCGTCCATACAGCTGAGAAGATTATCTGGAGCCACAGAATCATCGCTGCACCCCCGTACTTGAGGAGTTCTGCAGAAATACCACAGACGCCGGGCGCTCGATTATTATTTAACCGTTTTACAGCATTTTGGATCTCCAAGGTGGTAAACGGTTGCGATACGAGGTAGGAAGTAGCCTCGGGTGTGGTCATTGCTGCTTGAATCAGATCAGGGTCGGGATGAGCAATTGCCTCGGCATTCAGAAGCGTTGAGAAGTGACTTCTCCAGGCAGAGAGTTGGCCTGCATCGTCATCCGGCATGCTTCCGTCAGCAGAAAAACCACAGCTCACGGTGGAAGTCTTCCCTTCCGTCAGCTCGCGGAGGTGTTTGTAGAGGGAGCAGGTGCCTCCTTTTCTCGAGGCATCTTCAAGATCGCTGGCTTTCTTGTCGACAAAGGTCTTCCTTTCACTGTGCAGTAGGCTATTGCGCAGGCCATTGAGTCGTCTGTACTCTGGCATAATCTTTGCTAAGCGGGCCTTCCGGCGCAGCTCGATTACAGACAGAGTCTCCTGGGATATCCAGAGTTTATTCTTGTGTTTGCTGCGGCCAATGGTACTGCCCTGCAGAATCGAGTATATTATCTTTGAAAGAATTCCAGGCTACTTCAGGGTCATCCAGAACTTGGAGGCAGCTAAACCGGTTAGAGATATCGAGAGCATACCTCTGTTGCATCTGAGATGTAGCCAGACTACTCAGATCGAGCTTGGGAGGCTGTCTTTCTTGTCCTTGCGCTCTCAGGCGTAGCCTGAGTGTGGCGACTACCATCCTATGGTCTGTGTTTCCAAGCTCGGCCGACCTATAAGTCCGGCAATTTGTTATCGACGAGCGCCAGCGACCCGAGATCATAACATAATCGATCATCTTCTTTGTCTGGCCGTCGTTACTATACCAAGTGTATTTGTGTATATCTCGTCTCTGAAAGAGCGTGTTTGAAATAACCAGATTATGCATATTGCAGAGCTGGAGGAGTCTTTGTCCGTTGTCATTCAGTGAATCTGGAGTCACAGGGCCGGGAACACTTCTCCACACGCCCTCCCTGTCATTTACCGTCGCGTTAAGGTCTCCCAGAAGAGTGACGATGTCGTGGGGTGGGACTCTAGACAGGGTCGCTGAGAGCTCCGCATAGAACTGATCCTTCACTTCCGCAGGACTAGGATTGGTGGGAGCATAGCATACAATAATTGTCCACTTTCCATGCTTGTGCTGGAGCTGAGCCATCAGTATTCTATCTGAAATTTGTTTATAGGAGAGAAGGCATCTCTTGGCTCTAGCGTTCAGCGCGAGGCCTAAACCATTTGTCTTGCTTTTTGGGTCACCAGACCAGATCAGGTGATATCCTTCACCAATATCCTCGTACTCTCTTCCGACAAGGTGGGTTTCCGTAAGGCCAGCCACAGCTATATTGAAGCGTTTTAGCTCATAGGCAAGCATTGATTTAGCTCCAGGAAAGTTGAGTGTGAGTACGTTCCAGGTGGCGAGTCGTATTCCACCCTTGTCAATAAGGTTCATTCGATGGTCTGAAATCGGTCCAGGGACATGCTGGGGTCGTGGAAGGTAAAGGGGGGGGGAGGTCATCCGAGGCAGTATCATCGTTTTTCGTTGCAGTAAAATTTTCGGGTGGAGGGTTGCAGGCCCAACCGACCCTAGGCCTGGGATCTAATTAGAGCTAGGACTTGCCTAGATACTGAAAGTCCCTGGGGTGGGCTCCACCCACCTCATAAGGTTGAGGCTACCCATTAACATGGAGTGGGGGAGGGGATAAATTGTCAAATTTAGATAGTTACGTAGGCTACAAACCCATAGCATAACTTTCGAAATGTTATAAGCTCAAGAAACTGGGGGTATTTAGATATATATATAGACTTGATAATATAGTTCCAGCATATAGGCTTTAAATTAGATAAAAAAAAGATCGTTAACACAGCAAATAGGCCTAAAATTTGCTATCAAATGTAAAAATGCTAGCCAATTTACACTTAATAAAGACTTCATAAAACCCCACCCCACCTCTAGTTGGTAAATATATATGTATATAAATTAAATGGACCCATCCCCTCTCCTTTCAGGGAAGGTAAAACTTTGAAGATTTAACTAAACCATTATTTCTCCTCATAACGGAAGTATTTGCCTTCATCAAAGTCATTTGAAAATAGAACACTCCCCTCATAAGGTATAATTGTCTGAAAAAGCAACCCTTTTCCGCTCTGTTAATAAAAGATGTCTTTGTTTAGAGTGCAAGAAACACAGGTCTAATTTTAGCAACCCTCCCCCTAAAGTAAATACATTGCTTTCTAGCCTTGTATGTCAAAGTTAAAAACCATAGTTTTCACGCTCCCCCCTGAGAATATAAAAGACATTTTATCGAAAGAAAGGTATAGAATTAAATATACGCAAAGCATTGAAACCTCACAAGCCTAATTAACAGCAATCTCTTCACGCAAATGTTGTTTATGAAGCTCCCCTCTCGAGACGCATTCACACACGGCTTTGTCTATACCGCAAAGAGAGCCGATTCTATTTTGATGATTTTAACACATGATGGGAAAATTGCACTTTTTGAATAAAAGAATAACTTCAATTGAAAGAATTAAATGGTGACGAATGGTGGGAGGAGGGGGGGGGGGGTTACGTAGTAGAAAAAGAGTATATTTGAAACAAAGTATAAAGTTTTTTTGTGGGGGGGGGGTATACCCTGAATTTGAATATATTGGAGGGGGTGGGGGATTACAAAAACTGATTTTATTTGGAAAAACCAAAAAAAAAAATTACTAAACAGAACTCACATTATAAATTTGTGTAGCTAAAACTTCTAAATCCACAGTATTGGTTGTGTGCTCCATAATGTCTTGAAACGGTATGTTACTTTAACCTCAAAGCGTGATCATTATAAACAAAATCTCAAGGTGGAATTGTGATGTAAGAGAAACCTTACGTAAATCCATTGACCTAGAAATAGGTGTCAATGATCTTGTCCTGTTAGTGGATCAATAACATTGTCCCGTTAGTATTCAGTGCGCATTTGCATTTTCCCCGCAGTATTCTACGCCCATATATGGACTTCCGTCAGTGCCTTCTGCCCCATTCCTACTTTAAGTGAAACAATCGAATTTTTTTGACTGTGGTTCCTATATTAACTTTTTGTTTTGTTTCGGTCGTTTATTTTAAAATTTTGCCTACGATTACATATTTAAAAAGTCAATGTTTAATTGAATATACGAAAAGAGATGCTGTATCTTATGTATCTGTTTTTGTGTTCGACCGTTAAATAGTATTTAAGCTCACTTTCACAAATAGTGTATGTATACCTTGCGATATTGAATGCAGCATAACCATGTCATTGATATTTTTTATACCAATTCAACGACTTTCAACTTGGATATTGTGCAAAAAAACCTATTAAAATCATGGGTTATCCAACATGTGTGCACGCAAGTTCTTGTCTCAATGTTAATAATATATTTGTGTGGTGCTAACTTGATTGTATCTACTACATTAATTTTTACTAGTTTAAAATCGCTTTATTGAAGTATCCCTTAAAAATTTAGAAGTATCTGTAAAAACATATTAAGTCACTTGAATTTCGTCCTAAGTCATTTTAACAATGAAATTTTACTTGATTTTTTACCTTTTATTTTCTTTTCTACGTTCTCTATTAAAAATATATCCCTAGCTTATTTTGAGGCAAATAAATATATTTACCATTTTATTTGTTTAGGATTCTAAATACAGTACGTTTTACTTTGAATTCATATTTGGCATATATCCCTGTGTTTGAGGTAAATATCTGGTTCCGTCTTTGACGGAAATAACCACGAACTGTTTGTTAATACTGATGGTTAGAGTTTGGTATTTAAGTTCTCATATACTGTTAAAATTCTTTCTTATGTGATTAATTCTTGGTGTAGTAGTTAGTACTTTGGACTTTGAATCCTGCGATCTGAGTTCAAATTTTGGTGGACTCTTTTTATAAAAAAGCGTAAAGAAAAAAAGATGCCATATGTGGAGAATGTTGTGGTTACAGCCAATTTTCTTGATTTTCAAGCCAGTACATTTTCCTTGTTATTCAAGCCAAGGAACGGTAAGTTTGCTATATAGAAGTTTTTGACAAGGCTGTTCTAATAGTGTACTTCTTGCTTTGATCTGAATCTATTTTTAGGAGTTATGGTTTACTTTAGTTTTTACTATGGGGCGTGATCGTCTCTTACTAGTTGCTAGCTACCGCTGCAACCCGGATGCTAGCTACTGTTGTAACCCGGATGCTAGCTACTACTGCAACCCGGATTAAACTTTTGGTTACTATGGGCTGTGGTTCACCTTTTACTAGGTTGCAGCTACAGCCATATTCTTGATAAGTTCGTTCTTTACTGTAATTGCTTCAAAAATCAAATATCTTTGAAAAGACTGCAGTATGAAAAGACATCAAAAATGCAGTTTTTAGTGGAAAAGTTTATTCTGTTTTAAAAATAATTTGTTTAAGTTACAAAAGGTTCTTAACCCCATTAATTTCCTTTAAAATGAGCCATTGAACAACTCTCTACGATTTTCCAGTGCCAAGTTGTCTGTGGAAAAAAAAAGACAAAAAGATGCCGTTTAAGCAGAATGCTGTAGTAGCTGCCACTTTGATTTTCAAGGCATCATATTTCGCTTGCTGTTAAAGTCAAATGGCAGAAAGTTTCCTATATAGGGGTTTTGGACAAGGCAGTTCTAAGGGTATACTTTTTGTTTTGATCTGACTTTTTTTTAGGAGTTATGGGTTTTTGTATTTCTTAACATTGGACGTGATCGTCTCTTAATAGGTTGCTAGCTACCACTGCAACCCGGATTGCTAGCTACCGCTGTAACCCGGATCTTTATTATGACCACGAACTGTTTGATTTAATAATTCAGTTACTATGGGCTACAGTTCGTTCCTTATTGTAATTCCATATATACAATCTACTCATATCATTGACATATTATAGACAAAATATGGACATAATTTGGCTAAAAATTAAAAATTTTCGTATGCTTAGGGTACATTTTCATGGACCAGAAGTTGGCAACCCGGTCCCAGAATTCTAGAGGACGTAGAAGATTGGAACGTTCATGTTTGTATAAAACAGTTCATGGTAACAAACTTTAATAAGGAGCGACGAGGCTCAATAGTAACTTAATCTCTAAAAATGGGGCTTTTATATTAATTTTGTACAGACTAGATTTTATGTTTAAACGATTTTTTAGCATATAAGAGTTTATATAAGTTATATTACATTCCGGGAATTACTTCAGCTTCAATTCATCTGTATTTATTACTATTATTTATAATTTATATATCTATTATTTTCATATCATATTTCAACCCAACATATTTTCTTTGTTTTTGAGGGCAAGGGACAGTTAGTTTTCTATATAGGGATATTGGACAAGACTCTTCTAATAGTGCATTGTGTTTTTTGATCGGAATCAAGTTTTAGGATCTATGAATTATTTTTTTTACTATGGGGCATGATCGTCTCTTACCTGGTTGCTTTGTACCGCTGTAGCCCGGATTTTTACGTAATATATGGTTACTGCATACGATTATGACGTCCTTTACAAATATTGTACATAAAAATTTCAGTTTTTTCTTAAAAACAATTTTCTATTAAAAATTGTTTTTTCAATTGCAAAGCGTTTCTAAATAAAGCAATTTCCTTTAAAATGGGCCATTAAACAGCTCGTGGCTACATCCACTTTTATAGTTTTTCAAGCCAATGGATTTTCCTTAGTTTTTCAAGCCAAGTTACCGTAAGTTTTCTTTATGGGGGTTTTGGACAAGGGTGTTTTAACAGTTTGCTTTGTTTTTCGATCTGACACTATTTTTAAAAGTTATTGGTTGTTTCATTTCCTAGTGTGGGACGTGATCGTATCTTACTAGGCTCCTAGCTACCGCTGCAACCCGGATAACATATAATCATAACATAGTCTTATCTGAACTCTAACTTAAAACGATTCAATTGAAAAGTGTCAAAGATTGCTGTTAATATCCGTTTATCAAAAGTATTTACACAGAATTGTGGAAAAATCAAACTGTTAAATGCCTTGCTACGGCGAATTGGATGAGAGTATGCCTCATGATCGGAGGTATACGGGTTCAGTCCCGTCTGTGGCAAGGGATAAATGCCAACTGAAGGAATGATTCCTTAATATATGACTTCGACAGGTTTCCTTCTAGTATAACTCCATTTGAGCAAAACCTTGGAAGGGTTGATATCACAGTGGATTATGTTACGACTATGGAAATATTCCAATCCACGAGACGCTTCGAGTAAAACATACTTCTTTATTACTGTATGAGGAACGTTACATTTTCGTTCAACAACTGCCCTCAGCGTTGTATTACATAGCTTCAAGGCTATATAAATATACTGTTCGTCCTTTTCATTTTTGAAATATCTGACAATGTTTTTGTGGTCAGTAATTTCCCTCAGAGCCTCTACCTCGCTTAAAGCAAGAAAGGAATTTTCCATTGAAATTCTTTTTATAGCCGCCGGTGTTTTCTGATAAGTGCCTTTGAAAACCATGGTTCTATTGGAACCTTCTCCCAGAATGTCCTGTGGGCTTAGGCTAATTTTTCCTATTTGAATGGGTATCATATTCAACACTGTAGAAAATAATCCTTTAATTAGGCTGATAAGCACTTTGAAGCAGGTTTAAAACTCAAAATTGCAATAGGTAAGTTAGATTTAGCAGCAAACACTTAAGTCACTACAAACTAAATGGGCCCAGTTAATAACTTCCTTCTAATTCTTCTGCATCTTCTCCTTTTTATTACAATGTACAGTATCTTATCAATATATTACAATGTACAGCAATATTATCATTTATCATTTTTGCTCTTTAAATGTATTTCAGTGTGACGTCATTTACATGATTTTTTTTCTTTCCAAAATTAAGGCTCCAAAGCAGTAGTTCCCAAACCAATTTTTCTTATAGACCACTTTCAAAATTTTGCTAGATCTAGTGGACCCCCTGCAGATGAGTTTCTACCATATTCCCAAAACTCAATAAAAAATATAAAGATTGGGACTAACTATGGAATGGGAAGTATATTTTTAGACCAGGGAACTTCGCATAGAACGAGTTGTCGTAGAAACTCCAGAATGGGCTTATTTGATTGAAAATTCAAAGGGCTTGTGCCCTTTGGAGATCCGGAAATTCTGTCTTTGAGGATGTCAACCCCCCCCCCCCCGCCCTCAGGGCAAGGATTGTAAGTTATGTTCTGGGGGCATAAGGTTTTTATAGAATGAGTGGTCGTATAAGCTTCGGAGGGGTCTCATTGGTAATCAGAAGTTCTAGTGCCCTTTTAAGAATCAAAGTGATCGGAGGGACGATACCCCGCCCCACACGTTGTATTTTTATGAAAATAATAATGGATAATTTTAAGAAAAACCTAATTCACAAATACCATGTATGATGAACTATATCGGTCCTTTATGTAATTAAAAACGGGAAAAAGCCTCCGGCTTCTTCTTTTTTGAAATAGTAAGCGAAGAATCTTAAAACATCAAGTAGCTAACTAAGTTCAATGTATCTTACTAGGTTGCTAGCTGCCGCTGCAACCCGGACTAGGTTTCAGCCATCTCTACAGCCATGATACTGATGGAAATTACATAATCCCTATTTATGTTTCAGTTAACATGGGCTAGGTGTCGTTCTTTATTGTAACAAATCTTACCGCTGGTATACGATTATGATTTATGTACAAAAATGAAATATCTTTGAAAAGACTGCAGCATGAAAAGACATCAAAAATGCAGTTTTTGGTGGAAAAATTTATTCTCTTTTAGAAATTATTTATTTTAGTTACTAAAGATTTTTAACCCAATTAATTTCCTTTAAAATGAACTATTGAACAGCTCTCTACGATGTTCCAGTGCCAAGCTATCTGTGGAAAAGAAAGAAAAAACAAAATATGCCGTTTGTGGAGAATAACGTGGTTAAAGTCAATTTTCATGATTTTCAAGCCAATATATTTCCCTTGCTGTTCAAGCCAAATGACAGAAAGTTTCCTATACAGGGGTTTCGGACAAGGCGGTTCTAATGGTGTACTTTTTGTTTTGATCTGACTCCTTTTTTAGGAGCTATGGGTTTTTATATTTCTTAACATTGGACGTGATCGTCTCTTACTAGGTTGCTAGCTACCGCTGCAACCCGGATCTTACTAGGTTGCTAGCTACCGCTGCAACCCAGATTACACAGCTCTTTATTATGACCATGAACTGTTTGATTAAATACTTAAGTTACTGTGGGTTACAGTTCGTTCCTTATTATAAAAAGTTTTGTTATTGAATGTTTACTCAGATTGTTATAGGTGACTTCAGCCATTATAATTTCCTTGTCTGATCTAGTTTCAGAGCATTTTTCAATAGTTGTGTTGTACTTTTCAGGACAGCTTGTTTCTACAATTAAATAATAAATTTTTTTACGAAAAACTACATTTTTCATGTACAAGATTGATCAATGACGTCATAATCGTAGGTATTACCCAGGTCGTCTCTTTTATTGAAATAATATAAAAAAAATCGGAAATTAAAGGAAAATTTTCGTTGTTTGGGTCGGCTTTACGTTTGATACTATGGACTAGAGTTCGTTCTTTACTACAACACAAACAGGAAATTGCCTATGGCTTTTTCTTATTTGTAATAGCAAGAGACGGCAAAACTTTCTATAAGAACCTTATATGCCCCCAGGGCATAATTTACAACCCTTGCCCTGAGGGCTTTGGGGGGGGTATCAATTAAGTTAAAAAAATGTTGATTGTATGTGTTTGGGGAAATGGTGGGCGTGAGAGGGGGTTAGTTGCCCTCCGATTATTTTCATCACTTTCAATTATTAAAAAGGGCCCTAGCCATTTCAATTTCCAATCAAATGAGCCCTTTTTGAAGTTTGTACGACAACGCTTTCTATAAGAACCTTATATACTCCCAGGGTATAACTTATAACCTTTTCCCTGGGGGCTCTGGTGGGTTTGTCATCCTCAAGTACATTATTTCCAGAACTTTCAACTAGTTTAAACAAAATGGCTATCTCTAAACTTTGATTGAATGTGTTTGGGGAATTCGTGGGCGTGAGAGGGGGGTTACTTGCTCTCTATTAGCTTTTGACTATTAAAAAGGTTACTATCCCTTTCAATTTCTAATCAAATGAGCCCTTTTTGAAGTTTTTATGACAAAACTTTCTATAAAAACCTTATATGCCCCCTGGACATAACTTACAACCCTTGCCATGAGGGTTGTGGGGGGGAGGCGGGGGGTTTTCATCTTTAAAGAACTAATTTCCAGAACTTCCAACTACCTTGAACAAAATGGGTATCTGAAAATTTTGATTGGATGCTTTTGGGGTAATGGTGGGCGTTAGAGGGGGGCTAGTTACCCTCCAATCACTTTCGAGTATTATAAAGGGCACTAGCCCTCTCAATTTCCAATTGAATGAGTCCCTTTTGAAGTTTCTACGACAACGCTCTATAAAAACCTTATGTGCCCCCACGGCATAACTTATAACCTTTGTCCTGGTGACTCTGGGGGGGGGGGTTTGCCATTCTCAGATACATAATGTCCAGAACTTTCAACTGGTTTGAACAAAATGGCTATCTCTAAACTTTGATTGAATGTGTTTGGGGAAATGATGGGTGTGAGAGGGGTGTTAGTTGCTCTCCATTCACTTTCGACTGTTAAAAAGGGCATTGTCCCTTTCAGTTTCAAATGAAATGAGCCCCTTTGGAAGTTTCTACGACAAATCTTTCTATAAGAACCTTATATGCCCCCAGAGCATAACTTACAACCCTTGCCCTGAGAGCTTTGGGGGGGGGGCTATCATCCCAAAAAACATATTTTCCAGAACTTTCAACTACGTTGGAAAAAATGGCTATCTCAAAATTTTGATTGTATATGTTTGGGAAAATGGTGGGCGTGAGAGGGGGTTAGTTGTCCTCCGATTATTTTCATCATTTTCAACTATTAAAAAGAGCACTAGTGATTTCAAATTCCAATCGAATGAACCTTTTCTGAAGTAACCCAGGGTGTAACTTATAACCTTTGCCCTGGGGGCTCTGGTGGGTTTGTCATCCTCAAATACATAATTTCCAGAACTTTCAACTAGTTTGAACAAAATGGCTATTTCTAAACTTTGATTGAATGTGTTTGGGGAAATGATGGGTGTGAGAGGGGGGTTAGTTGCTCTCCATTCACTATCGACTTTAAAAAGGGCAGTACCCCTTTCAATTTCTAATCAAATGAGTCCTTTTTCAAGTGTCTACGACAAAACTTTCTATGAAAACCTTGTATGCCCCCAGGACATTACTTACAACCCTTGCCCCGAGGGCTGTGGGGGTCGCCATCCTCAAAGACATAATTTCAAGAACTTTCAACTACGTTGAAAAAATGGCTATCTCAAAATTTTGATCGTATGTGTTTGGGGAAATGTTGGGCGTGAGAGAGGGTTAGTTGCCCTCCGATTATTTTCATCACATTCAAATAATGAAAAGTGCACTAGTGATTTCAAATTCCAATCGAATGAGCCCTTTTTGAAGTTTTACGACAACGCTTTCTATAAGAACATTGTAAGTAGTATGCGTCGTCTGGATTCTGATGCCCCTATAGCAAGGAATTCTGATGCCCCTATAGCAAGGAATTCTAACAGCCATATGGAATTCTGATGCCCCTCTACATCTTTTCAAAGAGAGTGACTATCCCCATGCATATAGGTAATACTTCTACAAGACATTACACCTTTTCAAAGAGAGTGAGTATTTGACATTTTTTGCAAAAAGGGATTCGTAAATTGGACACTATGAACGATATTAATTAATGTTTTGAATAATAGGAGTGTGAATGATTCTAATTAGTGATTGGATTGTATGAAGGGGGAGAAAAAAAAAGGATTAAACTGATTAGCAGTTAAGATAACCCCGAAGGAGGTGTTAACTCAGGTAATTTGTTATAAATTTGAAACATCATCAGTCTATGAAAATGACTAACGACGATAGAATGACATTGTGACTTGACCTAGCTTTACCTTTCCGATGTGGTCTGTATAATACACAAGTGATGTTTGATAAGTATTGTCAATTTAAAATAGGATCTAACATTCCCTTCGTTCCCCCATTTCTGAGGGCAGGGGAGGGGGAGGGGGAGTCAATCTCAGAGGGAAAACCAAAAATACTCAGAATCGAAAATAAACGGGATCTGCCTCAAGGGGAAGACTCAAAGACCCTTCGTTCCTCCATTTCTGAGGGCAGGGGAGGGGGAGGTCAATTTTGGAGGGAAAACCAAAAATACTCAGAATCGAAAATAAACGGGAATCTGCCTCAAGGGGAAGGCTCAGAGGCCCTTCGGTCCCCCATTTCTGAGGGGCAGGAGAGGGGGGGGGTCAATTTAGGAGGGAAAACCAAAAATAATCAGAATCGAAAATAAATGAGATCTGCCTCAAGGGGGGAAGACTCAGAGGCCCTTCGTTCCCACATTTCTGAGGGCAGTCTTGGGAAGGCATAGGGGTTTTGCCCCCAACTTATGTTAATTTCTGCTCGTTTTGAGTTTGACTCGATTATTTATTGTAATTTCTTTTCGGTTTGGGTTTCATTTATTTATAGATGCTGATTAGTATTTTTTTTTATCATGAACCCTTTTGAGATCAATTTGATCAACTTGGAGAAAGTTCAAATAGAATCGTTACAAATATTGATATTAGTGTGTAAACTACAAACTGACAAAAATATCCAAAACTTTTGTTTAATTAGCATAGGAAGCTTTTTAAATAATGCTGGGAAATCCATAGCCCCCTCCATGGAAAGATCTTCCCACCTAACCCCCAACCCCCACACTTACTTGGAGAAAGTTCAAATAGAATCGTTACAAATATTGATATTAGTGTGTAAACTACAAACTGACAAAAATATCCAAAACTTTTGTTTAATTAGCATAGGAAGCTTTTTAAATAATGCTGGGAAATCCATAGCCCCCTCCATGGAAAGATCCTCCCACCTAACCCCCAACCCCCCACACTGGCCTTGGGAAGGCATAGGGGTTTTTCCCCCAACTTATGTTAATTTATGCTCGTTTTGAGTTTGACTCGATTATTTATTGTAATTTCTTTTCGGTTTGGGTTTCATTTATTTATAGATGCTGTTTAGTGGTAGTTTTTTTTTAAAGTAAACTCAACTACAAACTGACAAAAATATCCAAAACTTTTGTTTAATTAGCATAGGAAGCTTTTTAAATAATGCTGGGAAATCCATAGCCCCCTCCATGGAAAGATCCTCCCACCTAACCCCCAACTTCCCACACTGGCCTTGGGAAGGCATAGGGGTTTTGCCAGTAATAATTTTTGTTCATTACATCATATACAAATTCCATATATTTTAAGCTTTTTAATTTTCATTTTTTTAGATCGGGAACCTAGATTGGACGATTATCAATTCTGAGTATTTTTGGTTTTCCCTCTGAAATTGACTCCCCCTCTCCCTCCCCTGCCCTCAGAAATGTGGGAACGAAGGGCCTCTGAGTCTTCCCCCCTTGAGGCAGATCTCATTTATTTTCGATTCTGATTATTTTTGGTTTTCCCTCCAAAATTGACCCCCCACCTCTCCTGCGCCTCAGAAATGGGGGAACGAAGGGCCTCTGAGCCTTCCCCTTGAGGCAGATTCCCGTTTATTTTCGATTCTGAGTATTTTTGGTTTTCCCTCCAAAATTGACCTCCCCCCTCCCCTGCCCTCAGAAATGGGGGAACGAAGGGTCTTTGAGTCTTCCCCTTGAGGCAGATCCCGTTTATTTTCGATTCTGAGTATTTTTGGTTTTCCCTCTGAAATTGACTCCCCCTCCCCCTCCCCTGCCCTCAGAAATGGGGGAACGAAGGGAATGTTAGATCCTATTTTAAATTGACAATACTTATCAAACATCACTTGTGTATTATACAGACCACATCGGAAAGGTAAAGCTAGGTCAAGTCACAATGTCATTCTATCGTCGTTAGTCATTTTCATAGACTGATGATGTTTCAAATTTATAACAAATTACCTGAGTTAACACCTCCTTCGGGGTTATCTTAACTGCTAATCAGTTTAATCCTTTTTTTCTCCCCCTTCATACAATCCAATCACTAATTAGAATCATTCACACTCCTATTATTCAAAACATTAATTAATATCGTTCATAGTGTCCAATTTGCGAATCCCTTTTTGCAAAAAATGTCAAATACTCACTCTCTTTGAAAAGGTGTAATGTCTTGTAGAAGTATTACCTATATGCATGGGGATAGTCACTCTCTTTGAAAAGGTGTAGAGGGGCATCAGAATTCCATATGGCTGTTAGAATTCCTTGCTATAGGGGCATCAGAATTCCTTGCTATAGGGGCATCAGAATCCAGACGACGCATACTACTCTTGTATGGCTACAGGGCATAATTCACAGCCCTTGCCCTGAGGGCTGTGGGGGAGGGGGGTTGTCATCCTTAAAGACCTAATTTCCAAAACTTTCAACTACTTTGAACAAAATGGCAATCTAAAAATTTTGATTGGATGTGTGTGGAGAAAAGGCGGGCGTGGGAGAGGGGTTAGTTGCCCTCCAGTCACTTTTGACTGTTAAGAAGGGCACTAGCCCTTTGACTTTCTAATTGAATGAGCCCTTTTGCAAGTTTCTATGAAAAACTTTTAATAAAAACCTTATATACCCCCACGGCATAACTTATACCCTTTGCCCTGAAGACTGTTGGGGGAGTGTCCTACCCAAAGATATAATTTCCAGAGCTTTTAATTGCTTTGAACAAAATGGCTATCTCAAAATTTTGATTTGTTGTGTTTGGGGAAATGGTGGATGTGGAAAGAGTGTTAGTTGCCTTCCAATCACTTTTGACTTTTGAAAAGGGCACTAGCCCTTTCAATTTCAAATCGAATGAGCCCTTTTTGAAGTTTCTACGACAATGCTTTCTATAAATATGCCCCCAGGGCATAACTTACAACTCTCGCACTGAGGGCTGCAGGGAGATTGTAATCCTGAAAGACCTAATTTCCAAAACCTTCAACTACGTTGAATAAAATGGCTATCTCAAAATTCTGATTGGATGTGTTTGGGGAAAAGGTGGGCGTGAGAGGGAGGCTAGTTGCCCTCCAATCACGTTCGAATATTAAAAAGAGCACTAGCCCTTTGAATTTCCAATCCAATGAGCCCTATTTGATATTTCTACGACAAAGCTTTCTATAAAAACCTTATATGCCCCCAGGGCATAATTTACAACCCTTTCCCTGAGGGCTGTGGGGGGAGTTTCCTTCTCAAATACATAATTTCTATCCGGAAATTAATCTCGCTGAACAAAATGGCTATTTCAAAATTTTGAATGGATGTGTTTGGGGAAATGGTGGGCGTGGAAGGTGTGTTAGTTGCCTTCCAATCACTTTCAACTATTAAACAGGGCACTAGCCATTCCAATTTCCATCGAATGAGCCCTTTTTGAAGTTTTTACGACAATTCCTCCAAGAGCCCTGGCCAAAACCAGAAAATAAATAAATAATACATAGTGCCAACATCGTTCTTTACTTAGGCAGAGCTATTGCGCTGCCTATCATAAGGTCGCCAATCCCTACCATACCTTTGTTAAAAAAGCAAAAGTTCGGCTATATGTATTTCATAATGACGAAAAATAAGCCGAGGTATAACGAAGCAAACAAATTGAATATGATAGCAGTGATGATTGGGTTTTGGATTTTGACATGGATAAGGTCATCAATACCTACCAAACCTTTGAAAGTCAAAAATATGGACTGGATAAATCGTTGGAAGAAGCAAAAAAAAATTTGTCCCACCACCTGAACAATTAAAAGAAACAAAGATTAGGCGATATGTCCTTCATAATGACAAAAGACAAGCCAAGGCAAAATAAGAAGTTTTTGTCCTACCACCTGAACAATTAAAAGAAACAAAGGTGGTCGTCAATGCCTTCCATACCTTGTAAAATCAAAAACCTGGACTAGATAAATCGTTGGAAGAAAAAGAAATTTTTGTCCCACCATCTGAACAATTAAAATAGAACAAAGGTTCGGCGATATGTCTTTCATAATGACAAAAAACAAGCCGAGGCAAAAGTTAAAGGTCCAATAAAAAAATGTAATTTTACAAAGGCACCAATTCTAATTTAAGGTCCATTTGGACGTCATGACGTCAAGAGAAGACTCAAATTGTCTGCGTTTAGAAGACAAGCGAAAGCGAGAATCTATATATAGAAGCCTGCCGTGTGTTCCATACCTTTGTTAAAAAAATAAAAAAGATTCGACGATATGTATTTCATAATGACGAAGGATAATCCAAGGTGTAACGAACCAAACAAACTGAAAATGATAGAGATGATGATTGAGTTTTGAATTTTGACATGGATAAGAACATCAATACCTACCATATTTTTGAAAATATAAAATATGGACTGGATAAATCGCTGGAAGAAAAACAAGTTTTTGTCCCACCACCTGAACAATTGAAAGAAAGAAATGTTCTGCGATATGTCTTTCATAATGACAAAAGACAAGCCGAGGCAAAAGTCAAAGGTCCAATAAAAAAAAAAAATTAATTATACAAAGGCACCGCTTCTAATTTAAGGTCCATTTGGACGTCATGACATCACGAAAAGGCTCAAATTGTCTGCATACATATATATCGTTTTGAGTTTGAATAATTTTAATTTTTGTTTGTTTTGAGTTTCATGTATTTATTGATACTGATTTGTGGTAGTTGAATGCTTGGTAAATTATTTGATTCTACTTTTATTCATTTTGGTTTAATGGAGTTCTTTACTTTTTTTGAAAAACTTATTTTGTGAAAAATGTTTTTTTGATTAATCTGTGTCAAAATCCAAAACCCCATCGTCATCACTATCATTTTTAATTTTGACACGTTTTGATTCTCGCTGTCCAGGTTGATTTTCATTGACTCACTGCTCTTCATTTTCATTTTTGACTCCCTAACTTGTTCGGTGTCGCATGTCTTCTAACTGTGTGTGTCTTTGCTCTTCATTTTCATTTTTGACTCGTTTTTGGAATTTGATTACTTCAGACAATTTAGCAATGGCTTTTACTTTGGTGTCCCGTATTGGTGTTGTCGAAACCGATGGTCCAGGCTGTTGAGTTTCACATCTTATCACGCTTGTTAATTCAGGTATTGGTTCCACAGAATCATCATTCATAGTAACTGCAATTGTAAGTTTTCGTTTTTTGGGCATTCCAAAAGACATTATATTATATAAATAACTGTTGCGTTGGAAATTCGACAATCTTATTTATTCTATGCATAACATCATATAAGAAAGTACTTATATGATGCCATATATGATGTCATAAGAAATGCTTATATGATGTACTAACACAGTATAAGACCACATTTGCAAAAACCGAAATTCAGGCACTTAATCATTTTTCTCTGACTTTTGACCGGATTGAAGTTTAGTGGCGTGACTTTCGCAAGGTTGAACTTCAGCAAGATCGACCTTAAAGACTGAATTTTACACGCTTGATTTTGTACGGCTTGAGTTTATATGAAACCAAGTATAAGTGTTGAATTTTCTCCATTAATAACTTGGAGTCCTAAAAAAAAACACATTCAAAATACGTTTTTCAGCCCAGTTTTGAATACGTGTGAAATAGTATATTTGTTCCAGTTAATCACCATATTCAGTTTTGCCGAAATTGTGCAGTCAGTTGCAGGTATAGACTCTTATTAAACAAACTACTTCCTATTCTTGTTTGGATTGTTATGGAGAAAATTCGCATAATCTTTCTTGTCCTTATGAAGCAAACATTATCTTTTCTTTTTTTTTTACAAATGAGTCTATTTTAATTGGTCTCCAAGCTTTTTTCACGTTGCAAGATATCTAATGTCACGTATCACAGGCAACGCTGTAGCGTTGCCTAAAGGAAAGGCAATACGGCTCTAATGTTTTATTATTTATTTATTTTTTTTTTCCCCAGTGGCACTTCATATGGAAGGGGTCGTCGTAAAAACTTCAAAGGGGGCTCATTCGATTAGAAATCGAGAGTTCTAGTGCGCTTTTTTAAGGGTCAAAAGTGTTTGGAAGGCAACGAACAACCCTTCCACGCCCACCATTTCCCCAAACACATCCAATCAAAATTTTGAGATAGCTATTTTGTTCTACGTAGTTGATTTCCAGATAGAAATTATGTTTTTGAGGAGGAAACTCCCCAGAAATTAGGTCTTTGAGGATAACAACCCCCCACAGCCCTCAGGGCAAGGCTTGTAAGTTATGTCCTGGGGGCATATAAGGTTTTTATAGAAACCTTTGTTGTAGAAACTTCAAAAAGGGCTCATTCCATTGGAAATTCAAAGGGCTAGTGCCCTTTTTAATAGTCGAAAGTGATTGGAGGGCAACTAACCCCCCTCTCACGCTCACCCTTTCCCCAAACACATCCAATCAAAATTTTGAGATAGCCATTTCGTTCAAAGTAGTTGAAATTTCTGGAAATTATATCTTTGAGCATGACACTCCCCCCCCCCAAGGTCTTCAGGGAAAGGGTTATAAGTTACCTTGGGGGCATATAGATAGATAGATAGATAGATCGTGTATTTCCAAAGCCCAAGAGCCATATATGTCTTATGGTTGTTGTGCCTTGGGGGCATACGTGGTTGAAAATTCTGGTAATTAGGCCTTTGAGGATGACAACCCACAGCCCTCAGGGCAATAGTTTTAAGTTATGCCCTAGGGGCTTATAAGGTTTTTATAGAAAGCTTTGTCATATAACAAAAACGTCACAAAGTCAGATAACAAAAACTCAGATGTCAACACAACCCCCTAGGGCCCTGGGGTAGGCGTTGAAAGTTATGCCCTAGGGCATATATGGTTCTTGTGAAAGAGATACTCGTATAAACTTCAGAGAGAGCTAATTTGATTGGAAATTGAAAGTTCGAGTTCACTTTTTAATAGTCAAAAGAGATCCGAGGGCAACTAGCCCCCCCCCCAAGCCTTCTTTTTCCAAACCCATCTGCTGAAAATTTTGAGCTGGACATTTGTTAAAAAAAATAGTTCAAAGGTCAGATAAGAAAAACTCCGATGTCAATACAACCCCCAGGGCCCGGGAGAAGGCGTTCTAAGTTACGCCCTAAGGGCTTGTATGGTTCTTATGAAAGGGAAGCTCGTATAAACTTCATAGGAAGTAAAAAGATATTGGAGGGTAAACAGCCCCCCCCCCCCACACCCTATATTCCCAAATACATCTGATAAAAATTTTGAGATAGCTATTTTGTCAAAAATAGTTCACAGATCATGTAACAAAAACTTGTCAACACAACCCCCCCCCCCAGGGCCCAGGGGCAGGCGTTGTAAGTTGTGCCCTGGGGGCATATATGGTTCTTATGGAAGGTATCCTCGTATAAACTTCAAAGAGGGCTCATTTGATTGGAAATTGAAAGTTCTATTTCACTTTTTAAGAGTCAAGATATTTAAGGGCAACTAGCCCCCCTCCGTGCCCTTTTTCCCCAAACCCATCCATTACAAATTTTGAGATAACCAGTTTTTTAAAAATTGTTCATAAATTAGATTACAAAACTCCGGTTTCAACACGACCCCCAGGGCCCAAGGGTTAGACGTTGTAAGTCTTTTCCTGGGGGCGTGTATGGTTCCTATGAAACTTATGCTCGTATAAGCTTCAGAGAGGGCTCATTTGATTGGAAATGAAAAGTTCTAGTTCACTTTTTAAGATTCAAAAGAAATCCGAGTGCAACTAGACCCACACCCCCCCACCACACACCCTTTTTTCCCCAAGCATATCCTATAAAATTTTTAAAATAGCCATTTCCTTGAAAATAATTCAAAGGTCAGATAAGAAAAACTCCTGTGTCGACGCTACCCCCCAAGGCCCGGAAGCAGGCGTTGTAAGTAATGCTCTGTGGGTATGTATCATTTTTATGAAAGGAATGCTTATATAAACTTCGGAGAGGGTTCATTTGATTGGAAATTGAAAGTTCTCGTTCATTTTTTAAGAGTCAAAAGAGATTGGAGGGCAACTAGCCACCCCCCCCCCACGCCCTAAATACATCAGATAAAAATTTGGAGGTAGATATTTTGTTAAAAATAGTTCAAAGTTCACATAACAAAAACTCCCGTGTCGACACAGCTCCACAAGGCCCGAGGGTAGGCGTTGTAAGTAAGATTTTTACAGTGAGAGAAGGAGGCGATGCCCAAACTCTTGTTTGTAGTGATTTTTGTTCGTTTTAAGCTTGATTTGCATATTCAATTTAAGTTTCACTCGTTTTAAGATTTATTTATTCCTTTACATTAATATCTATTGTGTGTTTGTTTGCATTGATTGTCTATTTAATTTCTGTTCATTTTAATTTTCATTTATGCTTCAATAGCAAAATTTTTTTTTTCGTTTTAAGCTTGATTTTTATATTCAATCTAAGCATTATTCGCTTTAAGATCTATTTATTTATTTATATTATTACTTATTGTATATTTTTTCCTAAGATTGTTTATTTAATTTCTGTTCGTTTTGGGTTTCATTTATTCTTTAATAGTAATTTCTGGTCGTTTTGAGTTTGAATTTTAACAGGTATTTGTATCTGCTGAGCTTAAGTTTGAAATGGCCTTTACTTTTCTTTGAAAAAACTTGTTTCTCGGAGTGTTTTTTTTTTAAATTAATTTTAAGTAAAATCCAATATTCGATGTTTATGTCTATAATTCCAGGTACCCTCGTCTGGGCCAAGTCCTGTATCTGATCCCATTGCAACAGAATCCTTGCCGGAGGATCTAAACCCTGGCATCCCCAAGTCTGAATCACATGAAAAAGAAACAACGGAAGAGGCATTCAATGAAGTAAGTTATCCCTTCCCTTTTTCTTACAGAGTAGCTGAAATTGTGAAATGAGGATATCTAAGATTTTGAAGATCTTAAGGTACAAGTTAGGCTATTGAAACCTCGAAATTTTGGCAGAATTATTACTTATACTGTATTACAATGTTCATACAGAAGAACAAATGAACATTTAATATATATATATATATATATATATATATATATATATATATATATATATATATATATATATATATATATATATATATATATATATATATATATATATATATATATATATATATATATATATATATATATATATATTATAACCAATATTAGTTGTAACCAATACGGTGTTTGGTCATAAAATGGCTCATAAGCTAACATGGTATTCACGTGATGGTAAGACAGCAAACCTTATTGATTATGTTATAGTAAACCGAAGACTGGCAGGATCAATACAAGATACTAGGGTATATAGGAGTGCTGTTATTGATGTTAAAAGTAAAGATCGCCATCTAGTAGTGTCAAGGGTTAATTTAAAGCTGAAATATCGGAAGGGTAATTACCTCCCGGGAAGTTATGATGTTAGTAGACTCCAGGATGAGAATTTGAGAGAAACTTTCCAGGAACAGTTGAATACTAAACTTGAGAGTTTAAAATTTGATAATGTGGAAGATGGTTGGAATAATTTTAGAAAAATAATTTGTGAAGTTGCTGAAGGTGTATTAGGGAAGAAAGCTAGAACTGCAGCTAAGAATATTAGTGAAAAAGCTTTATGTTTAATAGAAAGGAGAAAGGACTTGTACAAGAATTATCTGAGTGATAGATCGCATGAAAACAAAAGAAATGTAAAGAAAGTGGAGAAAGCATTGAAATATGAACTATGGAGGTGTGAAGTGGAGGCCATGGATAAAATTGCCGAGGATTTAGAAGATGCAGCTAGACGGCATAATAGTAAAATATTGTACTGGCACGTTAACAAATTGAGAGGTAGTAGTCAATCCGGACTTGTCCCAGTTAAAGATAGGAATGGGGTGGCAATTAGCGATAAGGAAAAAGCTAAAGCGAGATGGGCCGAACATTTTGAGAACTTGCTTAACCGAGATAGAGTTGCAGGAAAAAATATAGAGGAAAATGAAAAAGTTTGTGATACCTTGGATGTGAAGGAAGATTTGTTTTGTGAGGAGGAATTAGCAACAGTACTAAAAGGATTAAAGAATAATAAGGCTCCAGGTGCTGATAGGGTAGTAAATGAGTTTCTTAAATATGGTGGCTCTGAGGTTAGAAATAAGTTATTGAAGATTATGAATATGATTTTTGAAAAAGGGGAAGTACCTAACGATTTTAGGAAAACCTTAATTAAGCCACTTTATAAGAAAGGTGATAAAAGTGAGTGTGGTAATTATCGAGGCATTAGTCTGGTCTCTGTAGGTAGCAAATTGCTTAGTAATATGATACTTTTTAGACTGAGAGGTGCTGTAGACAAAGTTTTAAGAGAAGAGCAGTGCGGTTTTAGAAAAGGTAGAGGATGTGTTGACCAAATTTTCACTCTTAGGTTAATAATTGAGAAGTGCCTAAGTTTTCAAACACCTTTGGTCCTCAGTTTTATAGATTATGAGCAAGCGTTCGATTCTGTTGATAGAGGAGCTTTAGTAAAGGTTTTATCCTTGTATGGTATACCAGACAAATACATTAAAGTGATTAGTGCTATGTACGAGAATAACACTGTTGCGGTTAAGGTAGGAAATGAGGTTAGCAGCTGGTTTTGTATTAAATCAGGAGTTAAGCAGGGTTGTGTTCTATCCCCCTTTATATGGATTATTTTGATGGACTTTGTTTTAAGGAGCACAGGAAAGGCAATGGGAGACAACGGAATCAAATGGGGAGGAAAAAGTCTCCTAGACTTGGATTATGCTGATGATTTAAGCATCATAGATGAAAGTGTGAGCAAAATGAATGAAGTTTTAGAGGTTTTGCGAGTTCAGGGTGCTAGTATTGGTTTGAAAATTAATGTTAGGAAGACTAAGTCACTAAGGCTAGGAATAAGTGAAGATGAAAAAGTGACGTTGGGTAATGAAAATATTGATCAGGTGGGCAGCTTCACTTACCTTGGTAGTATTATTAGTAAAGATGGTGGGAGCAGTGAAGATGTTAAAAATAGAATAGCCAAGGCTCAGGGTGTTTTTTCACAGTTAAAAAAAGTCTGGAAGAATAGGAAGATAAGTCTGCAAACCAAGATTAGAATCTTAGAAGCTACAGTGATGACAGTGGTCAAATATGGCTCTGAAGCATGGACGCTCCGAAAAGCGGATGAAGATTTGCTAGGTGTTTTCCAGAGAAATTGCTTAAGGATTGTTCTGGGTACCCGGCTGACTGACCGTATTTCAAACAATAGGCTATACGAAAAATGTGGTTCAATACCGCTTTCTAGGTCTATAATGAAAGAAAGGTTGAGGTGGTTAGGGCATGTTGTGCGGATGAAGGATGACAGATTGTCAAAGATTGTTCTTTTCGGCCAACCATCTAGGGCTAAACGGAAAGCAGGTCGTCCCCGTCTGGGGTGGGAGGACGTCATAAAGAAAGATTTAAAGGAAATGGGAACTTCGTGGGCGGGTGTAAAAAGGGAGGCTTTGAATAGATTGGGGTGGAGGAGGAGCGTGCGTAGCTGTGTTAGCCTCAGGCGGCTTGGTGCTGCGATGAGTTGTTAGTAGTAGTAGTAGTAATATATATATATATATATATATATATATATATATATATATATATATATATATATATATATAATATATATATATATATATATATATATATATATATATATATATATATAATATATATATATATATATATATATATATATATATATATATATATATATATATATATATATATATATATATATATATATATATTGGATTTACCTTTTAAAATAAGAACATGCTTATAATAATAAATTCCAAATTCTAAAACACAATCTTAGTCTACATATAAACTGATGGGTGTCCCGTAATTTGAACATGCGACTGGGATTTTAAAATAAATTATTAGATATAAAATATGTTGATATGTGGTTTGAGTTAACCTAAGCCGTTTTCTCTTTTCAGTTTAACTGAGAAAATTTTTGAGCAAAAACAGAAAGCTATTCCATTATCGCTTGTGAAAAGTTCTTGCCACAGACAAAATGTACGTAATACACTTAAAGAAAATAAAACATCAAAAACAATTGAAATGAAAAAATGTAATATAATAAAAAATAAAAAATATCACTAACATTGTATAAATTAAAACTAATTTTCGAAAAATCAACCACTAGACGACTGACTATGCCAAAGGAATGACAGTTTCGAGCAATAGCTGAAAGCGTATTCTATATTCATCATATATTCTATTCATTCTATTTTCTATATCAGACCAGCCACAGATGTAGCAGGGACTCTTAAATTATCAACACAATGAAGGTAATATGAAAAGCTTTGAGATGCAAAAGTAGAAGGCTGAGATAAAGTTTGAAGAGTCCCATATAACCGTGCAAAAGTAAACGAAGCACATATAAGGACATAAACTGAACGGAGATTTAAGCGGGGTCTAACGTTAAATGAAGGAGAGTACCACCTGAAGTTTTTATCATACGAATACTCGGAAAAGCTTCACTTCACTTTCACTTCAAATGCTATGAGCCTGAGAAAGTTCACCTGATTTTAGAAAATTGGTAAACACCTCCAAGAAGGCAAAGATTTAAGCGGGGTCTAACAGCAAATGAAGGAGAGTGAAGTTAAATGAAGGAGAGTACCACCTGAAGTTTTTATCATACGAATACTCGGAAAAGCTTCACTTCACTTTCACTTCAAATGCTATGAGCCTGAGAAAGTTCACCTGATTTTTAGAAAATTGGTAAACACCTCCAAGAAGGCAAAGATTTAAGCGGGGTCTAACAGCAAATGAAGGAGAGTGAAGTTAAATGAAGGAGAGTACCACCTGTAGTTTTTATCATACGAATACTCGGAAAAGCTTCACTTCACTTTCACTTCAAATGCTATGAGCCTGAGAAAGTTCACCTGATTTTTAGAAAATTGGTAAACACCTCCAAGAAGGCAAAGATTTAAGCGGGGTCTAACAGCAAATGAAGGAGAGTGAAGTTAAATGAAGGAGAGTACCACCTGAAGTTTTTATCATACGAATACTCGGAAAAAGCTTCACTTCACTTTCACTTCAAATGCTATGAGCCTGAGAAAGTTCACCTGATTTTTAGAAAATTGGTAAACACCTCCAAGAAGGCAAAGATTTAAGCGGTGTCTAACAGCAAATGAAGGAGAGTACCACCTGAAGTTTTTATCATACGAATACTCGGAAAAGCTGTAGAAATTCTAGAAAAAAACAAAAACCTAGATTTGGAAACATTAAGAGCCAAACAGTTCACATTAAACCATGAAATATATCTTTCAAATAGAGCAAGAAGATTTTTCTCCAATGAAACTTGATCAAATCCAACTGTAGCAAACGTACTGTCATCATTGAATGCAACAAGGCTGTCATCGGAGTGTGACTGGTACCTTGGTTTATCAACACGGGTGGGTGACACAATCGGCGACAGAACTTTGTAGCACACATTTCTATTGTATAAAAAAGATCAAATAAAACAAGCATTGAGCCTGACAGATCCTTCAGCGACTCCATTTTCAACCTTAAAGACCTTAAAGTGTCGTCACCAATAAAAATCTTCCTATTCAAAAGATACGAATGGAACCAAGATTGAAAGATTCCTCTTCCTCCAATGTAACCAAGTTTTACTAGAAGAATCTCATGTGCAATGGGGTCGAACGCCTTCTTTACGTCCAAAAAAGAGCAGCTGGGACTAAACCAGAGTCTAAGGCTGAGAAAAAAAAAACAAACTAATGAGCGAAGCATGCGCATGTTCAGTCGAATAACTGGTAAGAAACCCAAACTGAAATTCATGAAGAAACCTTTTCAAAAAATCTTTCTGAATACGGAAGGAAAGAGATTGATCTGTAATTTGAAGGATCCCTCATTGAACCATCTTTAAATAGAACTATTATTCTTTTAAGTTATGCTGGGAAAATACCCAGATCAAAAGTAGCTTGAATAAGCTCAGTTTAAGGTGAGACAATTGCTGGTAAATGAACTTGATAACCTTAGTAGGAATATCCTCTTGACCTGACGAGGAAGTACCTTGTAGAGAAAAGGCAGTCCTAGAAATTTCAGATTCACTTTCAAGCTCAATTCTCATTGATATTAGACAAGCCGGGCATAAATAGGACTTGTACTGTGGATTAGAAGATGCTGGAAAAAAAAGCTGCTGCAGTAGTTTTCCCAACAGCAGAGAAATAAGACGCTAGCTGACTTTCAATAACATCTCTGCTGCATACTAGCTGACCTTGATTAAAAGACTTTTAGGTAAAGGTGATCTGAGAGGGCCAGGTTTAAGAACTGAGTTAATTGGTTTCCAGGTCTTCCTACCATCTTCCCCACAATCAGAAAACTTCCCAAAATAAAAATCATACTTAACGAATAGTTTGATTTAAACACGCTCCTGTAACTCTTATATTCATCCAGGTGACGGACTAAAGAAGAAGCCTTCCACTTTTTCGAAAGCTTCTCCAGCTCGTTTCTTCTCCAGCTCTTGATCAAACCGGGACTCACCCAAGGGTTTAAAGGCTCCGATTTTTTAGCCGATAGTGCAAAGATAAGAGTTATAGTTATACAGAGATAAGAGATAGTGCAAAGATACAGGTTTGGAATATTGCAGACCTCACTGAACCGTTAAACTTACCAAAACGCGTATTAAAATTTTACAAAGAGTCAGACTCGTCCCACACTTGTTCAGTCAAACATAGTTTTAAACGCTGCAGGCTCTTTTCGGAGAAAAAGTAAACAAAACTTGTTTGCAATGTATTTCGATTAGACGCAGGCTCCGGAAAGGTTAACTTTGAAAGAATAGAAAAGTGGTCTGAAACGTCGCTTACCGAGACACAGCTACTAAGAATTGGTAAATAAAAAAAAATATTATCAATTAGAATATCTATTGTCTCAGTTACTCTACTAGGTTTAACCGTCGTTGGCAGCATACCATAAGAAAGCATTAAAGTGAGAAAATCTATTGACACAGAAGGTCATCCAGAAGACTTAAGTTAAAATCACCCATGACAACCTTTTTTTCCCGAGACTGAATTTTCAACAGACAGTGATTCGAAAACTCCTTCCACATTCTGTGAAAAAATCTCTACGAAAGGAATTTGCAATTTCATTCGACACATATAGAGCAACACCTCCCTTTCCTATCTGTGTCCGATTCAGTCATTCAAAAAATAACCAGGCAAATCAAAAACTGAATCATTAGAACCATCCAAAAAAGTCTGACACAGGCTATGAACATGTGGCTGCAAATCATCCTTTAGAATCTTAAGTTGGTCAAAAGAAGACATTAGCTCTTGAGTCTTTATCTGAAGCACCAACAGTCCCACACCCCCCGCAGTACACTCAGAATCTGTTACGTATTTATTGTTTCCATGAGAAATGCAGGTTAAATCAATCACATAATCATTACTCCTAATTGTATTATTTAATAAGCTTTCAATATCAAGCTGTTTTCCTTCTAGAATAGGCAGTTGGTTTAATAAAACGGTGGAATAGCCTGAACCTTTATAATTAAATATGGAATATTCCTTCTTCAGGCTTTTCCAGAGACCCCCCCCCTCCCGGCCAGAGTTGATAAGAACACGATTCCTAATTGAAAATCATATATGAAAACTGAACTCAAAATTCGGAAAAAAAAACTGAAACTTGAGGTTAAAGAATAAATGGAAAGGAAAAAAACATACTGGGATTTGAACAAATAGAAATGAGTGGAAAGGAGAATAGGAAACAAAATAAAGACTGCCGACTATGCAAGTGAAATACAATCAACTCATGAGACACACTTTTAATGACCACAGGAAAAAAGTGGACTATAATACCAAAAAAGTGGACTATAATACCAAAAAAGTGGACTATAATACCAAAAAAGTGGACTATAATACCAAAAAAGTGGACTATAATACCAAAAAGTGGACTATAATACCAAAAAAGTGGACTATAATACCAAAAAAGTGGACTATAATACCAAAAAAGTGGACTATAATACCAAAAAAGTGGACTATAATACCAAAAAAGTGGACTATAATACCAAAAAAGTGGACTATAATACCAAAAAAGTGGACTATAATACCAAAAAAGTGGACTATAATACCAAAAAAGTGGACTATAATACAAAAAAAGTGGACTATAATACCAAAAAAGTGGACTATAATACCAAAAAAGTGGACTATAATACCAAAAAAGTGGACTATAATACCAAAAAAGTGGACTATAATACCAAAAAAGTGGAATAATACAAAAAAACAGATGTTAAAGAGCAAAAAACGCCAAAAAATATATGAATACATATTTATATGATATGATATGAATATGATACTATATGAATATGAGTTTAGTATCTGAACTAAAAGGAACTAACTTATGAACCTAATCGGGTTATCTTTTATACTGTACTGTGTTAGATTGCGCAATTAACTTGCGGATTTAATTGTGAGGGATTGTTCACTTCATACAAAGTGAGTTATTATTTACTATAGTGAATAATTTAGTTCTATAACTGAATATTTACTATTGGTCAAGTAACTTTAAATTAAGACTGATTAACACTTCGTGAATCTGCAGTGTCTCGTCAGAATAATTGTCGGGGAAAAAGCAGCCCCTAAGGCTACCACCCGAGAAGGATACTCCCACTGAAACCCTTGGCCATTCGCCCTTCCAACCTGCTTCTAAAACTCTTCCTAGAACCCCCCCCCAACTATACGGTCCAAAACAGTTAGCCACTTGTCATGAATGCAGGCCTTAGCCGCCACTAACTCTAATGAAAGAGATGAGACGCCTGGCAAAAAGAGGAAAAAGGATGATACTCGTTCGCCAGTGATAGTGCAACCCTTCCCTTCAAGTGTCCCAGAAACTAGTACTACAGATTATCCCAATTATTATACTGTCTCAATCGAAAAAACCAATGGCCAACCCTTTTCAAAATATCGAATAATGCAAATTAGGAAAGCTGTCTTTCTGATCGCCAAGGTAAATTTTGAACTTGTTTTCAAGCAGGACGACTCTATTGATATTTACTTTACGTCTTCTCAGGTGGCAGACCATGTCCTGTCAAAATCCAAAGAAATAATTCTTGATGGCTCGAAAATCTTAGCCACAAAAAAAGATGTGGAAAAGTTACACAAGTATGTGCTTTATGGTGTTGATACCAGTGTAAAAGTGGAGGAAATACAAACTGAACTAATAGATTCTTCAGGCCTTATCATAAATCCTTCAACTGCAATAAGGCTAAGTTTAAACAAAGAAGGAGTCCTTCACCAAAGCCGTTCAATCCTCATTTCCTTTAAAGTTGAGCTAAACAGAGAAATATTCTTGTACGGTATGTCCCTTTTTTACAAGATTTATAAGCCTAAGCCCCTACAATGGTCCACTTGTCTGGCCCACGGCCACAGCAAAAAACACTGCAAACAGTCCCATCCGTCTTGCCTTAAGTGTGGGAAAACAGGCCACGCAATTAGTGAATGCCCTGAGTCAGACCCTTTTTGCAGAAATTGTAACCGTAAGGGACACACAGCCCTCCAAAAACAATCTTGCCCGGCTCACCAAAAGCGAGTCATAATCCTTAGAACATCGGATAAAAGGAACCTACCCTACTCAGTTGTAGCTTCAAGAACCCCTCGGCAACCCACACCCCATCGGCCCAGTAGAAGACAAGCAACAGTTGTTGTAGAAGATGCAAATACAGTATCATTTTCTAAAGAGGCAAACAATGTTCATACTCAAGGTATTAGTCAGTCCCCCCATCCCTTACCTAAGTTTACTTCAACATCCTGCCTTCCAAAAGACTCATCCGAAAGTTGCCAAGAATGGCAAAGACTTGCAACTTATCTCACAGTCAGTCACTTAATTGAGGTTAGTAATGAGCCTGAGGAAACCAAAAATATTCTCAAGAAGAAAGCTATCACTAAACTCCTAGGTGATGACATCTCACAAACAGCTATAGCTCAACTATCTCCCATCAAAAAGGACATAGATTCCAATCGAAGCTAGTTAAGCCTGTTGACTCAACCACAAATCAAATCGATACCACTGCCCTAGTCAAAGGCAAGAAATCTAAGAAAAAAACGGCAAACTTTCCATCCCAGTCCAAAATTACCACCAAAGATAATTCGTCGGCTGAAGAAGGATTTCAATATTCAAATCAAGCAAATGATGAAACTTTGACCACAATGGATATTTAAATGTGTACTATGCAAGATTTTACGTTTCTCACGAATTTATCACTGTGCAATAATGTTGTTTTTAACTATTACGATGACCAAAATAATTTGCCCACCAGTCCCTTAGCTAGCCCCGATAGCCCCTTAAACCAAATTAACTGTGAATATCTCGACACTTTTGATTTTGTAAAAATTGTAAAACCTAAGCTAATGGAAGAGACCAAGCTTAATGTAATTTGCTTTAACATCAGAAGCATACGAGATAAGTGGACTAATTTTAAAGATTTAATTTTAATTAACGGTTACTGCCCTTTCGACGTAATTGGAATAACGGAGACGCGGCTTTCAGAAATTGATGATACTAAGGAATTTTCCCTCCCTGGCTTTCAAGCTATTCATATTGAAAGACAATTAACCAAGTCCTCTGGTGGCATTTCTCTTTGCATTCGGTCAAGTCTAAAATTCACCAGGCTATTAGACCGTGAATCCTTATTCTCGAAACCTATAAATAATAGATGGCATTTATTCAAGAGTGGATCCAGGATTTTTGTTCGGGGGGGAGGGGAGGGGGGTTACTAATTTTCGACTCGGTTTTCGACTAATTTACTAATTTTACTAAGGTTTTACTAATTTTCAACTCGGTCAAAAATTTCGGGGGGGGGGGGGGTTCAAGTCGGGTAACCCCCCCCCCCTGGATACGGCCTTGCATTTGTTCAATAATTGTAGACATAAGTGTTGACGACACTTCTTTTATTTTTTCATTGTTTTATAAACTACCCTCATTTCCGACACCTTTCTTTTGTAATCTGTTTGATGACTTTTCTAGTTTTATTAATTTATCACAAAAGAAGGCAATAATTTTTGGGGACTTCAATTGTATTTACTAAATGTTAGCAATAATAATGATTGTGATACCTTCTTTGAAACATTTACCTCAAGTGGTCTTCTTCCCATAATCCTTTTTCCTACTAGAGTTGATCCTATCAGGTCTACCGCTACTGTAATTGATAACATTTTTGTATCCACTTCCCTGGGAAACCACCTGTCCTCCAAAATAATATTCTCTGACCTGTCAGACCACTTTCCAATATATCTCTCCCTACCCTCCCTACCAACTACTAAACCCTCTAGAACTAATACCCCTACGTCTAATAGAATATATAATATTGTGAATATGAACCGGTTCACGGATCGGTTGAAATCCTTTGACTGGCCCAAGGTTTTGAATTGTCAGGATGTTAATTCAGCCACAAAGGGTTTTACACAGGGACTGAGTGATCTTGTAAGTTCAACCTTTCTAGTTTGTAAAACAAACCGAAAATTTACCCATATACACCCCTGGATCTACAATAGCCTGATAATCTCTTCATACCGTTAAAATGACCTATATAAGTTAGCTTGCAAAACTAGTAGCGTTATTGACTTAACTAATTATAAAAAATACAAAAACTTATATACCAAACTCGTCCAGGAAGCAAAAGAAAAATTATTATTATTAAAAAATATCTCACTGCTAAGGGAACTTGCAAAAAATTTGGTTCACAATAAATGAAATTCTTTCAAAAAGGAATTCAAGATCTATACCTATTAACTTTAAGGACATCAGTGGCAGATTAATTGACCCAATTTCAGTACCGGATGCTTTTAATAATTATTTCACCAATATTCAATCAATTAATCAATTCCAAATGCTGACTCCTGTCACCCCTCCCAGTCAGTACACCCTAGCAAGTATCCATGTTTTTCTCTCCAACTGATAGTAAAGAGGTGCTTCAAGTTATCGAATCTCTCTCTAATAGTAGTACATCTGACTTCTTTGGCATAAGTAATAAGCTTCTTAGGACCGCATCTTCCTATTTTCGTGAACCCATTGTGCACATAGCAAACCTGTCTATGATCAATGGAGTCTTCCCAGAAATATTTAAATCAGCAATTGTTATCCCGATTCATAAAAAAGGCGATCCGTCTGAGATAAGTAATTATCGTCCAATCTCACTTCTCCCAGTTATATCCAAAGTGCTCGAGAGAATTATCTTCCGACGTCTTTCTCCCTTTTTATTGGGGATTAATCCTTCAGATTCGTTGATTTCTTCTCATCAATATGGCTTCCGTTCCAAATTTTCAACTGCTCATGCACTAATCGACGCCACACAGTTTATCCGTTCCCAACTTGACCTTAAAAATACTGTATTGGGCTTATTTCTGGATTTTTCTAAGGCTTTTGACATAGTTGATCACAGTGTTTTATTAAGTAAACTCAAGAACATAGGGATTCGTGGAATTTCTTTCTCATGGTTCGGCTCTTATCTTTCTGGTAGAGTACAGAGTGTGAGTCTAGGCGGCATGACTTCGCATCCCCTACCTGTCCCGAGGGGCGTCCCGCAAGGCTCTGTTCTTGGTCCAATACTTTTTCTCCTTTATATTAATGATTTGGTTACGGACCTGGGTCCATCAGTGCACCCAGTACTTTTTGTGATACCAACTTTTTCATCACCGATACGATAGCAACTTTTTCATCACCGGCCCTAATTTACCATCCGTCGTCACCTCTACCCAAATCCTTCTGAATAGAGTACAGGAGTGGTGTCTCGTTAACTGCATGACCATTAATAGCAAGAAAAGTCAGGTTGTATTATTTCGAACCCCTTACAAAAAAAAAAATGAAGCTCAGCAAGCACTTGGCCGAAAATATTCCACCAATCTCCTCCCCCAGGTCGAAGTTGCCAAGTTTCTTTGTGTCCACATAGACTCCTCCCTATCATTTGCAACACATGTTTTCTACATCAGAGCCATAATCTTGCGACAGGTAAGTATGATTAATCGTGTGAATAATTTTCTTCCTCCTGATATTCTTGTCAAGCTTTATTACTCTTTTATTTACCCATATATCTCATACTGCGGATCTGTTTGGGGCAACACTTATCCTTCAGTTACCAATAAATTAAAATCTACCCAAAACCGTGCCATCAAAGCAGTTTTTCGGCTGCCCCGACTATATCTCACCCAGGACTTGTACTCCGATTTTGGTATTATCCCTTATTAGCAAATCATTGAAAAATTAAATCTATCCCTTGCATACTCCGCTTACCATAAAAATATTCCTCCCCAATTATTATCTTATTTTAATTGTAATAATTCTGAAGGCCTCTGTCTCCGTTCATCCAACCGTTCCTTTATTGTCCCCAAGTGTGTCTCTAGCTTCGCCCAGCGATCCCCCATTTATAAGTCTATACTTCAATGGAATATAATACCCTCCTATATCGAGCTATCCAGAAGTTTTCGCACGCTGTATAACAATGTTACTAAACTTTGATATTATAATTCTCCAAATTTTTAATCAATTTGCTTTAATTCCCCCGCGTTTCCTCTTTCTTTTTTCTTTTCTTTTCACTCTTCTTCATTTTCAATTTTTTGTCGTTATGGTCCTCAACAAGTTCGCTTCCAGGATCCTTATTATTATTGGTGTTATGTTTCATTTTTATTTAAATAAATTAAATTGAATTGAATTGAATAATAATGATACCTACGTCTATTGACCACACTCAAAAGTTAAGTTAGGCTAATCGTAATGAAATATACCAAAATATGACGAAAATAAAATACTTTAATAAGAAAATTATGGATACTACAACATAGAATTATGGAAATTTAGGCCGCCCAGAACGCATTATATTACACACCTAACCTAACCAACTCCATATATAAAATATTTAATTAAAAAATACCTGCATAGTAGTTTATTTCCCTTAGGCTAAGCTAATTATCTCCGAGTGCACACATAGAAACTAGTTTTACAACAGATCAAGAACGACAGGGTGGTCGATATAATAAGCAAAAAGTAGTAGAATAATCTTGAACTGTCGAGAAATAGTCCATTCCAACAGGCACGTACGCAGTAACTTGTTTCGGGGGGGCCCAATTTGTTTCGGGGGGGGGGGCAAATCCTTCAAACCCATTATTCTGTGAGAAAAATCAGAAAATTATGGGAAAATGAAAAAAATCGTGAGATTTCGGGAGGGGGGGGGAGGCCGGGCCCGAAGGCCCCCCCCCTGCGTACGTCCCTTCATTCCAATAAACATTTTCCAGCTCAAAATGGATCCTTAGCTCGCACAACTTGTTCTATTTTAAAACCTGTGTGAATTCTTTAGCAAAAAATTCATATGTAAAATGGTACCAAAGTACCTTCGATATTTAATGGAAATGTTTGTCTTGCGTGTCGGCAAATTCCACCGTCGACCAACGAAGTGGAACCGTTTTCGTCCATACAAAAATTGTTAGTTAACTATTTTACTAGCAATTCCCTTTAAAAGAGCTAAAAAATAATTTCACCTAACACTGACAGCAAATTATATTTCTTGGAAATGTATATTCCATTTCTATAAAAGAAAAAAACTAAGCCCAATATTGCTTTTGAGCTCGCACAACCTGTTTATTTGAAAATTTTGAGGACTAGTTCTGAAAAAGTGTACCAATAAAAAACTGGTCTGGCAAATATCCCGCATCTAATGGGAACGTTAGATATTGATTATCTAACGTTATCCCATGCTAAAGTTAGGGGTATTTTTTCTTCCATCCTTACAAAATTGTAAGTTAACTATTTTTCTAACAGTAAATATTTTTAGCGAATATTGACTACAAATTTCTCTAGCAAACCGAATTGCTGTTGGAGAAAATTGTTGGAGACTTCTTAAGATATTTATAAAGGGAGAGGGAAACCTTAAGGGGGGAGCAATTTTTTTTCTCGGCTTGTATTTATTTGTATTTTCTTCCCAGTTTATCCATTTATGAGAATCGTTAGTTAATAACTGTTTTTGTTTCTATGCGCTAGGAGGAAATTCCTAACTAACAATGCATTTAGGATTTGTTTTAAATAAACACATAAATCTTTAAAACGAAGTACAGTGAGAATGTGTACCAAAAAAAAAAATTTCCAAATTATATGCCTTGAATATAGAAAATACAAAAAATTATATTTGCGGGTTTCTGCATTATGACACATTTCATTCAAAGTTTTAATTGTGATATCCGCTTCGCAATTGTTTTTTATTGTGAAAAACACGTTTTTCAAAATATTGGCTGTTTTAATAAATCAGCCGTCATATTTTTATTTATCAGTATATCATAAAGCTGACTATAGCTATATTATTAGGCAAGTATTCTCGTTTTAAGTAGCCTGGAAGCATAATAGCAAATAACAGCTAAACCACAAACATTACCGGCTGCCATTCCCATGCAAAAATGAAGTTTTAGTGTCATTTTTGAAACTTCCGACGGTATATTTTACTCTTAGCTATTTCCTGTGGTTTCCAGTTTTCCAAAAAAAAAAGTTGCCCGTTATTTTACTCTGCCTGCCCTGCAATTTTTTTCGTAATTTATATTTTGTTCTGGTCGCTTAGTCACGGACTAATAAAATTGATCTAGATTTGTTTTTCAAACGACGATTTAATGTTGTATAAATTTAGGCTGAAAAGTAACAAATTAGTCTGTTTGTAATTACTAAAATTTATTCTAATATTTCTCCAGAAGTTTGAAAACGTCTGATCCCTAAATTTCCTATTTTTGTTTAAGTTTTAGCTTTCATAAATAGACTTTTCCACAGATTCTTGACTTATAGAAAAAAAATGAAACTTTGTAAAATATTGCCAATAATTTAGTATTCTTATAATTATTGTGAAAAAGACGTTCACTTTTTTCAATATTTGTAAGGTAATATAATAATTCGCACACAGACTGATTTCTAGGTTTCTGATATTTTGAATATACAGTTTTGCCTAGTTGAAGGGTGGGATTCTCAGTAATGACCCTTGAACTATGGGTTTTAAAGAATAGGAAAATAATGCTGCAATGCCACCGAGCTTCAGTTTATAGAAAAAAGTAGGTATTAATTGGAAGTGACAGCGTGGGATCAACGAAAAAATGCACAAAAGAAACTTCACCTTAATACCCTTAGCTTGTGTAGTAACGATAGTTGCAGTAGTAGTAGCATCAGTAAAAGTAGCAGTGGTAGTGGTGCTAGTACCTTTTTGTTAATTGATCTTCCCCTTTTCATCATTCGTTGAAAGTTCCAACTTAATGCCCAAAGCCATTTTTGAGATACGCCCTCTTGACAATCTGCATGCACATAGTGTGTTTTGGTTTAGTTGAAACTTCTCCTCAAAATTCTTTCAAATTTTCCGGGGAGGTATTTTCCGGCAGGGGGGGGGAATCGCCGGGGGTAAACGCCTAGAACCGCACATAGTATGTTTTAATTTAGTTAAACTTTCCCCTTAACGTTTCCTCATATGTTTATTTCAATATCCTCAGCCTTAGTAGTTCCCACTACAAAAGCAGTGGTTTTAGTGATAGAAACGGTAGTAGTTTTAGTAGTAACGTGCAAATTTTGTCTTTTTGGTAAATTGACCCTTTACCTTATCATTTCCTGAAAGTTCCAAATTAATATACTCTGTCATTCCCGAGTTACACTCTTTTGACAACCCATATACACATAACATGTTTTGATTTAGTTCAAGACTTCCCTCAACATTCCCTGAAAAACTCATTTTATATGAGTTTTACAGCCACCCATTTTATAAAAAACCTTATGTATCCCCAGGGCATAACTTACAACCTTTGCCCCAGGGCTCTGCTGTGTTGTGTCAACCCTGCATTGTTATATGTTCTTTTGATTATTTTGAACAAAATGGCTATCTCACAATTTTCATAAGATACACTTGTAGAAAAGAGGGCATCAGGGAGGGCGATAACTATCTCCTATCACTTTTCACTCTTGAAATGGAACTAGAACTTTCAATTTCCAATCAAATGAGCCTCCTCTAAAGTTAATACGACCACCTCTTCCATGAAAAACCTTATATGCCCTCGGGGCATAATTTACAACTCTTACCCCAAGGCTCTGGGGGGTTTGTTTTAACCCCGGAGGCCCTGTTATATGATCTTTGGACTATTCTGAATGAAATAGATTTCTCAAAATTTCTACTGGATGCATTAGCAGAAAAGAGGATGTAAGGGGAGAAGGGCTAGTTGTCCTCCGGTCACTTTTGACCCCCTAAAAAGGGCACTAGAACTTCTGATTTCCAATCGAATAGTCCCCAATCGAATCGAACGAGTTTTTTTTTGACATTTTTGCTGACTTGACATTGGCCTTCTAATTCTATGAGTTTTTGTTTTATTTTTGTTTTTATTTATTTTGTTTTTGTTTTTATCATTTTTACGTATTTGACATTGACCCTTTTATAATTTGCTGTTGTTGTTTGTTTGTTTTTGTTGTTCTTTTTTCGCTTTATTTGACGCTAAAGTCCGAATTCGGCCCTTTTGGGCTTGTGATAGCCGTTTTTCAGCAATAAATCTTATCTTATATGCCCCAGGAGCTTCACTGAAAACTATATAGCTTCTTGAACAGTCTTGGAAAGTATAAACAACACCAAATTGAATATTTGATGTATAATGATATTAATTGTTGAAAGATCCATCAGTTCAAGAATTTATTTCACTGTAATTATCGGTAATATAATTCGTTTTCAGGTTTTTTAGGCTTTTGGTTTTTATTTACATTTAAAGAAGGGCGCAGCAATCAAACTCTTGTTTGTAGTGAAACTATATTCGTCTTGAACAACTTTAGAAAGAACTAATAAATTAAACTGAATATTTGATGTATAATGATAGTTATTGCTGAAAGCTCATCATTCCAAAATTTATCATAATTTTAATGTTTATTTTAAATATTATGTACGAAAGACAACATTTGTAATAAAATTGGTTTTCAGAAAAGCGCCAATTACGCAGTAGGTTTTAGACTTTTACAGTGACAGAAGGAGGCGATACCCAAACTTTCGTTTGTAGTGATTTTTGTGGTTTCAAGCTTGATTTGCATATTCAATTTAAGTTTCATTCGTTTTAAGATTTATTCATTCATTTACATTAATATCTATTGTATCTTTGTTTGCATTGATTGTTTATTTAATTTCTGTTCGTTATAAGTTTCATTTATACTTCAATAGCAATTTTTTTTTTCGTTTTAAGCTTGATTTTCATATTCAATCTAAGCATTACTCGCTTTAAGATCTATTTATTCATTTATATTATTACTTGTTATATTGTTTTTGGTACGATTGTTTATTTAATTTCTGTTCGTTTTCGGTTTCATTTATTCTTTAATAGTAATTTCTGGTCGTTTTGAGTTTGAATTTTAACAGGTATTTGTATCTGCTGAGCTAAAGTTTGAAATGGCCTTTACTTTTCTTTGAAAAACTTATTTTTCGGAAAGTTTTTTTTTTAATTAATAATAATAAAACATTGGAGCCGTACGGCCTTTACTATTGCAACGCTATAGCTTTGCCTCTGATAAGAGACTAGTGAGACTTGTGTGTGAGAGTTGTGAGAGTGTGAGTTGTGTGAGACTTGTGAGAGTCTCGGAGGGGCCTGTATTATTGTCAGATCTGTGAGCATAATGAAGATCAATAGTACATTTTGCAGTTGTAAAAAGTTAAGATATTTGAAGGAAGGTATATTTGTGATCGGGCTAAAAGGGAAGGAATTGATCAAGTGCACACGTGGGAGGGGGGCATAGAGATCCTGAAAAAATCCAATATTTTCTGATGTTCTTGGCACTTCTTATTCAAATTACCAATTATTTTTATTGCCACTCTCGTAAAATTTATCATTGATACCCCCTTCCCTCGACCCTAAAAATCATGTGCACTTTCATGGAATGAATGGTGAAATTTTCGAAGAGAAATCCTTACTGAACTTTAGGATTTTGGGAATTGCGTCCTTGTGATAATGCGTCACAGGAAGGCATTGGAGAATAGATTACGGGAGGATATGGGAAGATTTAAAAAAACTATAATTGGAGGGGGAAGGAATTCTTATTTTTTTGTCTGTTTTTTATAAGTTCCTTTTCAATTTTTCGTTTTGTTGTCCTTTTTTTGTCAACAATGACTCATATGGTTCTGTTGTTGGAATTTTTGTACAAAATATGCAATGAAATAAAACAAAATAGGGTAAAAATATAATAGTTTCGAAACAATTTCGGCTATATATTTGTACATCAGGGGGTGGGAGGTAAAGCATAGCATATATTAAATACGTAATCTAACCTAACCAAGATAGGCTACCTTTTCCCCCCTAAACCCCGAAAAACAAAAGTTTAAACATTGTAAACGCAGTGACAAGCCACGGTTTGCAATCCTCAGCATAGGAATTGTCCGTTGAAAGAAACCCGTTTGACTAGTTTCTTAAGCAACTTCCCTATACAATATTTCGCGTGTTACAGATAGTACATAAGTACCAAAAATGCTATACTATATACTATATCATAGAATATCACAATGGCCTCTGTTTTTCCCTTGGTTTTAAATAAGGGGTGTCAGTCCGAGGAGTCATTCAGTCTCCATGACCTGGTGTAAGTCTTGCAGCACAACTTATTCCACCGTGGTTGCTCCACTTCTGACGCGCCATATGTCTTTGCACCAC
>CM051268.1:13378818-13413818 GCA_027921565.1 Artemia sinica | reverse complement strand
TTGATAGTTTTTGTTTTGTAAAATGGAAACACCTTGCGTAAATTTTTGGGGCCCGGCTAGTCTACATCCATCAAAGTTGGATAAGAGCCGCCTAGGTTGTTGATCAGGCGCTCTTTATGTCAAAAAAGAGTAATAAAATATCCAATAGGATTTGGGATTGTTTTATTAAAAGAAGAAACCCCTTGGATGTATCTCAATACCGTTTTTGGGGGGCCTGATTTGCTAATATCCAACAAAGCTGGGTGGGAGACATCTAGGTTTATGACTGGAATAAGTTAAAAAAAAAGTAGTTAAAAAACTGTAAAAAAAACATCTCGATAGTTTTCTTTTGTAGAAAATAAAACTACTTCTTTGAATTTCTTAATGCCGTTTAATACACTGAATGTACTCAAAAAAGCAAAACACAAATTTGAACGTTGATCATGCTCTTCCTAATGTTTGCCTTTCCAAATATATTCAGTTGATAGTTAATAGAAGCTGGAATAGTGTTTCTTTTTCATAAAAAAAAACAAGGAATTTTTGTACAATTTTGAAGCGCTCCTTTATAGTCTATGGAACAAAAAAGAATAGAATTTCGCTGAAGCAGCTATTGTGTATTCCTGATGTGAAGGAATCCATTAAAGGTGTGTTCGTGTTTGTTTAAGTAATTGTAGAGTCATTATGGCTGAAAGATCTTAGTTTCTTCTATACCCAGTTTTTATGCCAAATATAAAGGTAAATATTCTTTGTTGACATTAATTAAAAAAACTTTTTCCACAAAATAAGTTTTCAAAGAAAAGTAAAGAACTCCATTAAACAAAAAATGAGCAAAAATAAAATGAAATAATCTACCAAGCGTGAAACTACCACAAATCAGCATCGATAAATAAATGAAACCCAAAACGAACAGAAATTACAATAAATAACTGAGTCAAAATCAAAACGAGTAGAAATTAACATAAGCTGGGCGCAAAACCTCTATGCCTTCCCAGAGCCAGAACAAAATTTGCATTTTACTGAAAAAAAAATATAAAATGTTTTTACTTTTATAACTTTAATAAATCAAATAATATTAACATTTTGATTACTAAATATCAGTATATGTATATTAAACTGACAAGGCACATTCATTTGTATTTTTTTAGTAAAGTGCAAATTTTGTTCTGCATACACCCTTTTAAAAATCTGGACACAAATAGTACTGTTTAATTTAGTTTCATACTTCCTCTAGTTGACCTGAAATGGAAAACTTGATACCATTCGCAAAAAAAGTCTGTTTACTTTCTTTGATAGCTTGGATACACTTACGCTATTTTGATTTGGTTAAATTGTAAGAGTAGAAGTAGCCCCGAAAGTTTGAACATAATACCCTCAGTCGTTCTGGGATACTGCTGAGATGCCTTATTGGGAATTAGCATTATCACAGCGCATTTTGATTTAATCTTAAGGCAACGTTTAGTTTTTAAACATAATGGGCAAATGGGAGGGTGGGGTAGGGAGGGTGGGAGAGGAAGGAGGATTAGTTGCCCTCCAATCACTTTCGACTATTAAAAAGTGCATCAACCCTTTCTATTTTCAATCGAATGAGCCCTTTTCGAAGTCCCCACGACAACTCCTTCGATACGAAGTGCCCTGATCTAAACAACAACAACAAAAAATAATATATTATACACACATCGATCTTTACTATAAAATGTCAAGCCTTCCAATCACTTTCGACTATTAAAAAGGGCACTAGGCCTTTCGATTTGCAATCGAATGAGGCCTTTTGGAAACGACAACGCTTTCTATAAATACCTTGATATGCCCCCAGGGCATAAATTACGGCCTTACCCTAAGGTCTGTTAGGGTGGTTGTCATCCTCTAAGACCGAATTTCCAGAACTTTCAACTATGTTAAACAAAATGGCTATCTCAAATTTTGATTGGATGTGTTTGGGGAAATGGTGAGTAGAAAGGGGGGTGCTACTCCGAACATTACCACGTGGTCCTGTCAGTAATCAAAGTGTGTCAATGACCTCTTTTTCCAAGGTTGGAAACACGTGGTTAATTTATTGTTTCCAAGGAGAATTAAGAAACAAACATGGCTTCATTGTTGTTTGTCCAGGTGTAATGACATTGGGGTGATTTACATAATCGATGGGGGAATTATTGGTTCACGAAGGGGGAATTAAGAAACAAACATGGCTTCATTGTTGTTTGTCCAGGTGTAATGACATTGGAGTGATTTACATAATCGATGGGGGAATTATTGGTTCACGAAGGGGGAATTAAGAAACAAACATGGCTTCATTGTTGTTTGGCTAGCCTAACCTGAGAAATTGATTTACATATTCGGCGGGAAATTATTGATTCACGAAGGGGGAATTAAGAAACAAACATGGCTTCATTGTTGTTTGGCTAGCCTAACCTGAGAAATTGATTTACATAATCGCTAGGGGGAATTATTGATTCACGAAGGGGGAATTAAGAAACATTATGGCTTCTTTAATCTTTAGGTCTGAGGGATAAACGTTCTTTAGGTCAGAGAGAAAAATTAATATTCTATTTTTAAATAGGGCTTCATTGATCTTTAGTGTCAGGAATTATAAATGACATCACTTGTTATCTTGGAATTATGCGGGAGTCTAAAGAGATAGAAATTCTATTTTTAAATACGGCTTCACTGAGCTTTAAGTCGGAGAGATAAATTGATATTCTAACGAAACCTTAATAGTTTAGCTAGGAAAATTTATGAGATGAAGAGATTAACGTAGGAAAGGGTTTCCTAGAAATTTGAAATGTGAAAGCACAGAGATGCCAAACAAAAGGAACACGCTGAAATTACGTTTAGGGATTATTTGGGCGAAACCGTTTTAGAGAGGTTATGGAATTATTTTGGCGAAACAGTTAGAGACATTTTAAAAGAAGATTTTAGAAATGGTTTTAGAAGAGAATTTGAGGGTAAAACTCTATGGTCGTTATAATACACAAGTTGTATTTTAACAGTGTTGTAAGGTCCCCTACCCGACCCCAAAGGGTTCCGATCCCCCTACCCCAACCACAAAGGGTTCCAATCCCCCTACCCCAACCCCGAAGGAAGCCACAGGTCCTCAAAGGTCCACCGGGCTCCCAAAGGGCCACCCGGCCCTCAAGGGTCCCCCAGACCCCCCCGGGCCCCAAAGGGTCCCCCCCCCTTTGCCCCCCAAAGGGCCCCTCTCCCTCCATCTCCCCCCTCCTCACCTTCCCCTCCCCTCCCCTCCCCTCCCCTCCTCCCCTCCCCCTCCCTCCTCCCCCCTCTCCTCCCCTCCCCCTCCCCCATTTTCTAATATTTTTTTGTGCATTGAGACACAGAACGACCCCCTCCCCCCGCCCCCCCCCCAAAGGGCCCCGGCACCCCAAAGGCCTGATTTTTCAAAGTTCATTTTTGAATTTCTTTCGTTGAAATGCAAGGGTTGGAATATTTCAGTAGTGTTTGGTTGTGGTTTACCTTGTCACAGTTACATTTTCTTGATTTTTCAAAGTTCATTTTGAATTTCTTTCGTTGAAATGCAAGAGTTGGAATATTTCAGTAGTGTTTGGTTGTGGTTTACCTTGTCACAGTTACATTTTCCTGATTTTTCAAAGTTCATTTTGAATTTCTTTCGTTGAAATGCAAGAGTTGGAGTATTTCAGAAGTGTTTGGTTGTGGTTTACCTTGTCACAGTTACATTCTCTTGATTTTTCAAAGTTCATTTTGAATTTCTTTCGTTGAAATGCAAGAGTTGGAATATTTCAGTAGTGTTTGGTTGTGGTTTACCTTGTCACAGTTACATTTTCTTGATTTTTCAAAGTTCATTTTGAATTTCTTTCGTTGAAATGCAAGAGTTGGAATATTTCAGTAGTGTTTGGTTGTGGTTTACCTTGTCACAGTTACATTTTCTTGATTTTTCAAAGTTCATTTTGAATTTCTTTCGTTGAAATGCAAGAGTTGGAATATTTCAGTAGTGTTTGGTTGTGGTTTACCTTGTCACAGTTACATTTTCTTGATTTTTCAAAGTTCATTTTGAATTTCTTTCGTTGAAATGCAAGAGTTGGAATATTTCAGTAGTGTTTGGTTGTGGTTTACCTTGTCACAGTTACATTTTCTTGATTTTTCAAAGTTCATTTTGAATTTCTTTCGTTGAAATGCAAGAGTTGGAATATTTCAGTAGTGTTTGGTTGTGGTTTACCTTGTCACAGTTACATTTTCTTGATTTTTCAAAGTTCATTTTGAATTTCTTTCGTTGAAATGCAAGAGTTGGAATATTTCAGTAGTGTTTGGTTGTGGTTTACCTTGTCACAGTTACATTTTCTTGATTTTTCAAAGTTCATTTTGAATTTCTTTCGTTGAAATGCAAGAGTTGGAATATTTCAGTAGTGTTTGGTTGTGGTTTACCTTGTCACAGTTACATTTTCTTGATTTTTCAAAGTTCATTTTGAATTTCTTTCGTTGAAATGCAAGAGTTGGAATATTTCAGTAGTGTTTGGTTGTGGTTTACCTTGTCACAGTTACATTTTCTTGATTTTTCAAAGTTCATTTTGAATTTCTTTCGTTGAAATGCAAGAGTTGGAATATTTCAGTAGTGTTTGGTTGTGGTTTACCTTGTCACAGTTACATTTTCTTGATTTTTCAAAGTTCATTTTGAATTTCTTTCGTTGAAATGCAAGAGTTGGAATATTTCAGTAGTGTTTGGTTGTGGTTTACCTTGTCACAGTTACATTTTCTTGATTTTTCAAAGTTCATTTTGAATTTCTTTCGTTGAAATGCAAGAGTTGGAATATTTCAGTAGTGTTTGGTTGTGGTTTACCTTGTCACAGTTACATTTTCTTGATTTTTCAAAGTTCATTTTGAATTTCTTTCGTTGAAATGCAAGAGTTGGAATATTTCAGTAGTGTTTGGTTGTGGTTTACCTTGTCACAGTTACATTTTCTTGATTTTTCAAAGTTCATTTTGAATTTCTTTCGTTGAAATGCAAGAGTTGGAATATTTCAGTAGTGTTTGGTTGTGGTTTACCTTGTCACAGTTACATTTTCTTGATTTTTCAAAGTTCATTTGAATTTCTTTCGTTGAAATGCAAGAGTTGGAATATTTCAGTAGTGTTTGGTTGTGGTTTACCTTGTCACAGTTACATTTTCTTGATTTTTCAAAGTTCATTTTGAATTTCTTTCGTTGAAATGCAAGAGTTGGAATATTTCAGTAGTGTTTGGTTGTGGTTTACCTTGTCACAGTTACATTTTCTTGATTTTTCAAAGTTCATTTTGAATTTCTTTCGTTGAAATGCAAGAGTTGGAATATTTCAGTAGTGTTTGGTTGTGGTTTACCTTGTCACAGTTACATTTTCTTGATTTTTCAAAGTTCATTTTGAATTTCTTTCGTTGAAATGCAAGAGTTGGAATATTTCAGTAGTGTTTGGTTGTGGTTTACCTTGTCACAGTTACATTTTCTTGATTTTTCAAAGTTCATTTTGAATTTCTTTCGTTGAAATGCAAGAGTTGGAATATTTCAGTAGTGTTTGGTTGTGGTTTACCTTGTCACAGTTACATTTTCTTGATTTTTCAAAGTTCATTTTGAATTTCTTTCGTTGAAATGCAAGAGTTGGAATATTTCAGTAGTGTTTGGTTGTGGTTTACCTTGTCACAGTTACATTTTCTTGATTTTTCAAAGTTCATTTTGAATTTCTTTCGTTGAAATGCAAGAGTTGGAATATTTCAGTAGTGTTTGGTTGTGGTTTACCTTGTCACAGTTACATTTTCTTGATTTTTCAAAGTTCATTTTGAATTTCTTTCGTTGAAATGCAAGAGTTGGAATATTTCAGTAGTGTTTGGTTGTGGTTTACCTTGTCACAGTTACATTTTCTTGATTTTTCAAAGTTCATTTTGAATTTCTTTCGTTGAAATGCAAGAGTTGGAATATTTCAGTAGTGTTTGGTTGTGGTTTACCTTGTCACAGTTACATTTTCTTGATTTTTCAAAGTTCATTTTGAATTTCTTTCGTTGAAATGCAAGAGTTGGAATATTTCAGTAGTGTTTGGTTGTGGTTTACCTTGTCACAGTTACATTTTCTTGATTTTTCAAAGTTCATTTGAATTTCTTTCGTTGAAATGCAAGAGTTGGAATATTTCAGTAGTGTTTGGTTGTGGTTTACCTTGTCACAGTTACATTTTCTTGATTTTTCAAAGTTCATTTTGAATTTCTTTCGTTGAAATGCAAGAGTTGGAATATTTCAGTAGTGTTTGGTTGTGGTTTACCTTGTCACAGTTACATTTTCTTGATTTTTCAAAGTTCATTTTGAATTTCTTTCGTTGAAATGCAAGAGTTGGAATATTTCAGTAGTGTTTGGTTGTGGTTTACCTTGTCACAGTTACATTTTCTTGATTTTTCAAAGTTCATTTTGAATTTCTTTCGTTGAAATGCAAGAGTTGGAATATTTCAGTAGTGTTTGGTTGTGGTTTACCTTGTCACAGTTACATTTTCTTGATTTTTCAAAGTTCATTTTGAATTTCTTTCGTTGAAATGCAAGAGTTGGAATATTTCAGTAGTGTTTGGTTGTGGTTTACCTTGTCACAGTTACATTTTCTTGATTTTTCAAAGTTCATTTTGAATTTCTTTCGTTGAAATGCAAGAGTTGGAATATTTCAGTAGTGTTTGGTTGTGGTTTACCTTGTCACAGTTACATTTTCTTGATTTTTCAAAGTTCATTTTGAATTTCTTTCGTTGAAATGCAAGAGTTGGAATATTTCAGTAGTGTTTGGTTGTGGTTTACCTTGTCACAGTTACATTTTCTTGATTTTTCAAAGTTCATTTTGAATTTCTTTCGTTGAAATGCAAGAGTTGGAATATTTCAGTAGTGTTTGGTTGTGGTTTACCTTGTCACAGTTACATTTTCTTGATTTTTCAAAGTTCATTTTGAATTTCTTTCGTTGAAATGCAAGAGTTGGAATATTTCAGTAGTGTTTGGTTGTGGTTTACCTTGTCACAGTTACATTTTCTTGATTTTTCAAAGTTCATTTTGAATTTCTTTCGTTGAAATGCAAGAGTTGGAATATTTCAGTAGTGTTTGGTTGTGGTTTACCTTGTCACAGTTACATTTTCTTGATTTTTCAAAGTTCATTTTGAATTTCTTTCGTTGAAATGCAAGAGTTGGAATATTTCAGTAGTGTTTGGTTGTGGTTTACCTTGTCACAGTTACATTTTCTTGATTTTTCAAAGTTCATTTTGAATTTCTTTCGTTGAAATGCAAGAGTTGGAATATTTCAGTAGTGTTTGGTTGTGGTTTACCTTGTCACAGTTACATTTTCTTGATTTTTCAAAGTTCATTTTGAATTTCTTTCGTTGAAATGCAAGAGTTGGAATATTTCAGTAGTGTTTGGTTGTGGTTTACCTTGTCACAGTTACATTTTCTTGATTTTTCAAAGTTCATTTTGAATTTCTTTCGTTGAAATGCAAGAGTTGGAATATTTCAGTAGTGTTTGGTTGTGGTTTACCTTGTCGCAGTTACATTTTCTTGATTTTTCAAAGTTCATTTTGAATTTCTTTCGTTGAAATGCAAGAGTTGGAATATTTCAGTAGTGTTTGGTTGTGGTTTACCTTGTCACAGTTACATTTTCTTGATTTTTCAAAGTTCATTTTGAATTTCTTTCGTTGAAATGCAAGAGTTGGAATATTTCAGTAGTGTTTGGTTGTGGTTTACCTTGTCACAGTTACATTTTCTTGATTTTTCAAAGTTCATTTTGAATTTCTTTCGTTGAAATGCAAGAGTTGGAGTATTTCAGTAGTGTTTGGTTGTGGTTTACCTTGTCACAGTTACATTTTCTTGATTTTTCAAAGTTCATTTTGAATTTCATTCGTTGAAATGCAAGAGTTGGAATATTTCAGTAGTGTTTGGTTGTGGTTTACCTTGTCACAGTTACATTTTCTTGATTTTTCAAAGTTCATTTTGAATTTCTTTCGTTGAAATGCAAGAGTTGGAATATTTCAGTAGTGTTTGGTTGTGGTTTACCTTGTCACAGTTACATTTTCTTGATTTTTCAAAGTTCATTTTGAATTTCTTTCGTTGAAATGCAAGAGTTGGAATATTTCATTAGTGTTTGGTTGTGGTTTACCTTGTCACAGTTACATTTTCTTGATTTTTCAAAGTTCATTTTGAATTTCTTTCGTTGAAATGCAAGAGTTGGAATATTTCAGTAGTGTTTGGTTGTGGTTTACCTTGTCACAGTTACATTTTCTTGATTTTTCAAAGTTCATTTTGAATTTCTTTCGTTGAAATGCAAGAGTTGGAATATTTCAGTAGTGTTTGGTTGTGGTTTACCTTGTCACAGTTACATTTTCTTGATTTTTCAAAGTTCATTTTGAATTTCTTTCGTTGAAATGCAAGAGTTGGAATATTTCAGTAGTGTTTGGTTGTGGTTTACCTTGTCTCAGTTACATTTTCTTGATTTTTCAAAGTTCATTTTGAATTTCTTTCGTTGAAATGCAAGAGTTGGAATATTTCAGTAGTGTTTGGTTGAGGTTTACCTTGTCACAGTTACATTTTCTTGATTTTTCAAAGTTCATTTTGAATTTCGTTCGTTGAAATGCAAGAGTTGGAATATTTCAGTAGTGTTTGGTTGTGGTTTACCTTGTCGCAGTTACATTTTCTTGATTTTTCAAAGTTCATTTTGAATTTCTTTCGTTGAAATGCAAGAGTTGGAATATTTCAGTAGTGTTTGGTTGTGGTTTACCTTGTCACAGTTACATTTTCTTGATTTTTCAAAGTTCATTTTGAATTTCTTTCGTTGAAATGCAAGAGTTGGAATATTTCAGTAGTGTTTGGTTGTGGTTTACCTTGTCACAGTTACATTTTCTTGATTTTTCAAAGTTCATCTTGAATTTCTTTCGTTGAAATGCAAGAGTTGGAATATTTCAGTAGTGTTTGGTTGTGGTTTACCTTGTCACAGTTACATTTTCTTGATTTTTCAAAGTTCATCTTGAATTTCTTTCGTTGAAATGCAAGAGTTGGAATATTTCAGTAGTGTTTGGTTGTGGTTAACCTTGTCACAGTTACATTTTCTTGATTTTTCAAAGTTCATTTTGAATTTCTTTCGTTGAAATGCAAGAGTTGGAATATTTCAGTAGTGTTTGCTTGTGGTTTACCTTGTCACAGTTACATTTTCTTGATTTTTCAAAGTTCATTTTGAATTTCTTTCGTTGAAATGCAGAGTTGGAATATTTCAGTAGTGTTTGGTTGTGGTTTACCTTGTCACAGTTACATTTTCTTGATTTTTCAAAGTTCATTTTGAATTTCTTTCGTTGAAATGCAAGAGTACGTAGGCTAACCTAACCTAACCTAACTTAACCTAATCTAACTTGATCTAGCCTAATCTAACCTAATCTAAATGAACTTTGAAAAATCAAGAGAATGTAACTCTGACAAGGTAAACCACAGCCAAACACTACTGAAATATTCCAACTCTTGCATTTCAACGAAAGAAATTCAAAATGAACTTTGAAAAATCAAGAAAATGTAACTGTGACAAGGTAAACCACAACCAAACACTACCGAAATATTCCAACTCTTGCATTTCAACGAAAGAAATTCAAAATGAACTTTGAAAAATCAAGAAAATGTAACTGTGACAAGGTAAACCACAACCAAACACTACTGAAATATTCCAACTCTTGCATTTCAACGAAAGAAATTCAAAATGAACTTTGAAAAATCAAGAAAATGTAACTGTGATAAGGTAAACCTCAACCAAACACTACTGAAATATTCCAACTCTTGCATTTCAACGAAAGAAATTCAAAATGAACTTTGAAAAATCAAGAAAATGTAACTGTGACAAGGTAAACCACAACCAAACACTACTGAAATATTCCAACTCTTGCATTTCAACGAAAGAAATTCAAAATGAACTTTGAAAAATCAAGAAAATGTAACTGTGACAAGGTAAACCACATCCAAACACTACTGAAATATTCCAACTCTTGCATTTCAACGAAAGAAATTCAAAATGAACTTTGAAAAATCAAGAAAATGTAACTGTGACAAGGTATACCACAACCAAACACTACTGAAATATTCCAACTCTTGCATTTCAACGAATGAAATTCAAAATGAACTTTGAAAAATCAGGAAAATGTAACTGTGATAAGGTAAACCAGAACCAAACACTACTGAAATATTCCAACTCTTGCATTTCAACGAAAGAAATTCAGAATGAACTTTGAAAAATCAGGAAAATGTAACTGTGATAAGGTAAACCACAACCAAACACTACTGAAATATTCCAACTCTTGCATTTCAACGAAAGAAATTCAAAATGAACTTTGAAAAATCAAGAAAATGTAACTGCGATAAGGTAAACCACAACCAAACACTACTGAAATATTCCAACTCTTGCATTTCAACGAAAGAAATTCAAAATGAACTTTGAAAAATCAAGAAAATGTAACTGTGACAAGGTAAACCACAACCAAACACTACTGAAATATTCCAACTCTTGCATTTCAACGAAAGAAATTCAAAATGAACTTTGAAAAATCAAGAAAATGTAACTGTGACAAGGTAAACCATAACCAAACACTACTGAAATATTCCAACTCTTGCATTTCAATGAAAGAAATTCAAAATGAACTTTGAAAAATCAGTAAAATGTAACTGTGACAAGGTAAACCACAACCAAACACTACTGAAATATTCCAACTCTTGCATTTCAACGAGAGAAATTCAAAATGAACTTTGAAAAATCAAGAAAATGTAACTGTGACAAGGTAAACCACAACCAAACACTACTGAAATATTCCAACTCTTGCATTTCAACGAGAGAAATTCTAAAATGAACTTTGAAAAATCAAGAAAATGTAACTGTGACAAGGTAAACCATAACCAAACACTACTGAAATATTCCAACTCTTGCATTTCAACGAAAGAAATTCAAAATGAACTTTGAAAAATCAAGAAAATGTAACTGTGACAAGGTAAACCACAACCAAACACTACTGAAATATTCCAACTCTTGCATTTCAACGAAAGAAATTCAAAATGAACTTTGAAAAATCAAGAAAATGTAACTGTGACAAGGTAAACCACAAGCAAACACTACTGAAATATTCCAACTCTTGCATTTCAACGAAAGAAATTCAAAATGAACTTTGAAAAATCAAGAAAATGTAACTGTGACAAGGTTAACCACAACCAAACACTACTGAAATATTCCAACTCTTGCATTTCAACGAAAGAAATTCAAGATGAACTTTGAAAAATCAAGAAAATGTAACTGTGACAAGGTAAACCACAACCAAACACTACTGAAATATTCCAACTCTTGCATTTCAACGAAAGAAATTCAAGATGAACTTTGAAAAATCAAGAAAATGTAACTGTGACAAGGTAAACCACAACCAAACACTACTGAAATATTCCAACTCTTGCATTTCAACGAAAGAAATTCAAAATGAACTTTGAAAAATCAAGAAAATGTAACTGTGACAAGGTAAACCACAACCAAACACTACTGAAATATTCCAACTCTTGCATTTCAACGAAAGAAATTCAAAATGAACTTTGAAAAATCAAGAAAATGTAACTGCGACAAGGTAAACCACAACCAAACACTACTGAAATATTCCAACTCTTGCATTTCAACGAACGAAATTCAAAATGAACTTTGAAAAATCAAGAAAATGTAACTGTGACAAGGTAAACCTCAACCAAACACTACTGAAATATTCCAACTCTTGCATTTCAACGAAAGAAATTCAAAATGAACTTTGAAAAATCAAGAAAATGTAACTGTGACAAGGTAAACCACAACCAAACACTACTGAAATATTCCAACTCTTGCATTTCAACGAAAGAAATTCAAAATGAACTTTGAAAAATCAAGAAAATGTAACTGTGACAAGGTAAACCACAACCAAACACTACTGAAATATTCCAACTCTTGCATTTCAACGAAAGAAATTCAAATGAACTTTGAAAAATCAAGAAAATGTAACTGTGACAAGGTAAACCACAACCAAACACTACTGAAATATTCCAACTCTTGCATTTCAACGAAAGAAATTCAAAGTGAACTTTGAAAAATCAAGAAAATGTAACTGTGACAAGGTAAACCACAACCAAACACTACTGAAATATTCCAACTCTTGCATTTCAACGAAAGAAATTCAAAATGAACTTTGAAAAATCAAGAAAATGTAACTGTGACAAGGTAAACCACAACCAAACACTACTGAAATATTCCAACTCTTGCATTTCAACGAAAGAAATTCAAAATGAACTTTGAAAAATCAAGAAAATGTAACTGTGACAAGGTAAACCACAACCAAACACTACTGAAATATTCCAACTCTTGCATTTCAACGAAGAAATTCAAAATGAACTTTGAAAAATCAAGAAAATGTAACTGTGACAAGGTAAACCACAACCAAACACTACTGAAATATTCCAACTCTTGCATTTCAACGAAAGAAATTCAAAATGAACTTTGAAAAATCAAGAAAATGTAACTGTGACAAGGTAAACCACAACCAAACACTACTGAAATATTCCAACTCTTGCATTTCAACGAAAGAAATTCAAAATGAACTTTGAAAAATCAAGAAAATGTAACTGTGACAAGGTAAACCACAACCAAACACTACTGAAATATTCCAACTCTTGCATTTCAACGAAAGAAATTCAAAATGAACTTTGAAAAATCAAGAAAATGTAACTGTGACAAGGTAAACCACAACCAAACACTACTGAAATATTCCAACTCTTGCATTTCAACGAAAGAAATTCAAATGAACTTTGAAAAATCAAGAAAATGTAACTGTGACAAGGTAAACCACAACCAAACACTACTGAAATATTCCAACTCTTGCATTTCAACGAAAGAAATTCAAAATGAACTTTGAAAAATCAAGAAAATGTAACTGTGACAAGGTAAACCACAACCAAACACTACTGAAATATTCCAACTCTTGCATTTCAACGAAAGAAATTCAAAATGAACTTTGAAAAATCAAGAAAATGTAACTGTGACAAGGTAAACCACAACCAAACACTACTGAAATATTCCAACTCTTGCATTTCAACGAAAGAAATTCAAAATGAACTTTGAAAAATCAAGAAAATGTAACTGTGACAAGGTAAACCACAACCAAACACTACTGAAATATTCCAACTCTTGCATTTCAACGAAAGAAATTCAAAATGAACTTTGAAAAATCAAGAAAATGTAACTGTGACAAGGTAAACCACAACCAAACACTACTGAAATATTCCAACTCTTGCATTTCAACGAAAGAAATTCAAAATGAACTTTGAAAAATCAAGAAAATGTAACTGTGACAAGGTAAACCACAACCAAACACTACTGAAATATTCCAACTCTTGCATTTCAACGAAAGAAATTCAAAATGAACTTTGAAAAATCAAGAAAATGTAACTGTGACAAGGTAAACCACAACCAAACACTACTGAAATATTCCAACTCTTGCATTTCAACGAAAGAAATTCAAAATGAACTTTGAAAAATCAAGAAAATGTAACTGTGACAAGGTAAACCACAACCAAACACTACTGAAATATTCCAACTCTTGCATTTCAACGAAGAAATTCAAAATGAACTTTGAAAAATCAAGAAAATGTAACTGTGACAAGGTAAACCACAACCAAACACTACTGAAATATTCCAACTCTTGCATTTCAACGAAAGAAATTCAAAATGAACTTTGAAAAATCAAGAAAATGTAACTGTGACAAGGTAAACCACAACCAAACACTACTGAAATATTCCAACTCTTGCATTTCAACGAAAGAAATTCAAAATGAACTTTGAAAAATCAAGAAAATGTAACTGTGACAAGGTAAACCACAACCAAACACTACTGAAATATTCCAACTCTTGCATTTCAACGAAAGAAATTCAAATGAACTTTGAAAAATCAAGAAAATGTAACTGTGACAAGGTAAACCACAACCAAACACTACTGAAATATTCCAACTCTTGCATTTCAACGAAAGAAATTCAAAGTGAACTTTGAAAAATCAAGAAAATGTAACTGTGACAAGGTAAACCACAACCAAACACTACTGAAATATTCCAACTCTTGCATTTCAACGAAAGAAATTCAAAATGAACTTTGAAAAATCAAGAAAATGTAACTGTGACAAGGTAAACCACAACCAAACACTACTGAAATATTCCAACTCTTGCATTTCAACGAAAGAAATTCAAAATGAACTTTGAAAAATCAAGAAAATGTAACTGTGACAAGGTAAACCACAACCAAACACTACTGAAATATTCCAACTCTTGCATTTCAACGAAAGAAATTCAAAATGAACTTTGAAAAATCAAGAAAATGTAACTGTGACAAGGTAAACCACAACCAAACACTACTGAAATATTCCAACTCTTGCATTTCAACGAAAGAAATTCAAAATGAACTTTGAAAAATCAAGAAAATGTAACTGTGACAAGGTAAACCACAACCAAACACTACTGAAATATTCCAACTCTTGCATTTCAACGAAAGAAATTCAAAATGAACTTTGAAAAATCAAGAAAATGTAACTGTGACAAGGTAAACCACAACCAAACACTACTGAAATATTCCAACTCTTGCATTTCAACGAAAGAAATTCAAAATGAACTTTGAAAAATCAAGAAAATGTAACTGTGACAAGGTAAACCACAACCAAACACTACTGAAATATTCCAACTCTTGCATTTCAACGAAAGAAATTCAAAATGAACTTTGAAAAATCAAGAAAATGTAACTGTGACAAGGTAAACCACAACCAAACACTACTGAAATATTCCAACTCTTGCATTTCAACGAAAGAAATTCAAAATGAACTTTGAAAAATCAAGAAAATGTAACTGTGACAAGGTAAACCACAACCAAACACTACTGAAATATTCCAACTCTTGCATTTCAACGAAAGAAATTCAAAATGAACTTTGAAAAATCAAGAAAATGTAACTGTGACAAGGTAAACCACAACCAAACACTACTGAAATATTCCAACTCTTGCATTTCAACGAAAGAAATTCAAATGAACTTTGAAAAATCAAGAAAATGTAACTGTGACAAGGTAAACCACAACCAAACACTACTGAAATATTCCAACTCTTGCATTTCAACGAAAGAAATTCAAAATGAACTTTGAAAAATCAAGAAAATGTAACTGTGACAAGGTAAACCACAACCAAACACTACTGAAATATTCCAACTCTTGCATTTCAACGAAAGAAATTCAAAATGAACTTTGAAAAATCAAGAAAATGTAACTGTGACAAGGTAAACCACAACCAAACACTACTGAAATATTCCAACTCTTGCATTTCAACGAAAGAAATTCAAAATGAACTTTGAAAAATCAAGAAAATGTAACTGTGACAAGGTAAACCACAACCAAACACTACTGAAATATTCCAACTCTTGCATTTCAACGAAAGAAATTCAAAATGAACTTTGAAAAATCAAGAAAATGTAACTGTGACAAGGTAAACCACAACCAAACACTACTGAAATATTCCAACTCTTGCATTTCAACGAAAGAAATTCAAAATGAACTTTGAAAAATCAAGAAAATGTAACTGTGACAAGGTAAACCACAACCAAACACTACTGAAATATTCCAACTCTTGCATTTCAACGAAAGAAATTCAAAATGAACTTTGAAAAATCAAGAAAATGTAACTGTGACAAGGTAAACCACAACCAAACACTACTGAAATATTCCAACTCTTGCATTTCAACGAAAGAAATTCAAAATGAACTTTGAAAAATCAAGAAAATGTAACTGTGACAAGGTAAACCACAACCAAACACTACTGAAATATTCCAACTCTTGCATTTCAACGAAAGAAATTCAAATGAACTTTGAAAAATCAAGAAAATGTAACTGTGACAAGGTAAACCACAACCAAACACTACTGAAATATTCCAACTCTTGCATTTCAACGAAAGAAATTCAAATGAACTTTGAAAAATCAAGAAAATGTAACTGTGACAAGGTAAACCACAACCAAACACTACTGAAATATTCCAACTCTTGCATTTCAACGAAAGAAATTCAAAATGAACTTTGAAAAATCAAGAAAATGTAACTGTGACAAGGTAAACCACAACCAAACACTACTGAAATATTCCAACTCTTGCATTTCAACGAAAGAAATTCAAAATGAACTTTGAAAAATCAAGAAAATGTAACTGTGACAAGGTAAACCACAACCAAACACTACTGAAATATTCCAACTCTTGCATTTCAACGAAAGAAATTCAAAATGAACTTTGAAAAATCAAGAAAATGTAACTGTGACAAGGTAAACCACAACCAAACACTACTGAAATATTCCAACTCTTGCATTTCAACGAAAGAAATTCAAAATGAACTTTGAAAAATCAAGAAAATGTAACTGTGACAAGGTAAACCACAACCAAACACTACTGAAATATTCCAACTCTTGCATTTCAACGAAAGAAATTCAAAATGAACTTTGAAAAATCAAGAAAATGTAACTGTGACAAGGTAAACCACAACCAAACACTACTGAAATATTCCAACTCTTGCATTTCAACGAAAGAAATTCAAATGAACTTTGAAAAATCAAGAAAATGTAACTGTGACAAGGTAAACCACAACCAAACACTACTGAAATATTCCAACTCTTGCATTTCAACGAAAGAAATTCAAAGTGAACTTTGAAAAATCAAGAAAATGTAACTGTGACAAGGTAAACCACAACCAAACACTACTGAAATATTCCAACTCTTGCATTTCAACGAAAGAAATTCAAAATGAACTTTGAAAAATCAAGAAAATGTAACTGTGACAAGGTAAACCACAACCAAACACTACTGAAATATTCCAACTCTTGCATTTCAACGAAAGAAATTCAAAATGAACTTTGAAAAATCAGGAAAATGTAACTGTGACAAGGTAAACCACAACCAAACACTACTGAAATATTCCAACTCTTGCATTTCAACGAAAGAAATTCAAAATGAACTTTGAAAAATCAAGAAAATGTAACTGTGACAAGGTAAACCACAACCAAACACTACTGAAATATTCCAACTCTTGCATTTCAACGAAAGAAATTCAAAATGAACTTTGAAAAATCAAGAAAATGTAACTGTGACAAGGTAAACCACAACCAAACACTACTGAAATATTCCAACTCTTGCATTTCAACGAAAGAAATTCAAAATGAACTTTGAAAAATCAAGAAAATGTAACTGTGACAAGGTAAACCACAACCAAACACTACTGAAATATTCCAACTCTTGCATTTCAACGAAAGAAATTCAAAATGAACTTTGAAAAATCAAGAAAATGTAACTGTGACAAGGTAAACCACAACCAAACACTACTGAAATATTCCAACTCTTGCATTTCAACGAAAGAAATTCAAAATGAACTTTGAAAAATCAAGAAAATGTAACTGTGACAAGGTAAACCACAACCAAACACTACTGAAATATTCCAACTCTTGCATTTCAACGAAAGAAATTCAAAATGAACTTTGAAAAATCAAGAAAATGTAACTGTGACAAGGTAAACCACAACCAAACACTACTGAAATATTCCAACTCTTGCATTTCAACGAAAGAAATTCAAAATGAACTTTGAAAAATCAAGAAAATGTAACTGTGACAAGGTAAACCACAACCAAACACTACTGAAATATTCCAACTCTTGCATTTCAACGAAAGAAATTCAAAATGAACTTTGAAAAATCAAGAAAATGTAACTGTGACAAGGTAAACCACAACCAAACACTACTGAAATATTCCAACTCTTGCATTTCAACGAAAGAAATTCAAAATGAACTTTGAAAAATCAAGAAAATGTAACTGTGACAAGGTAAACCACAACCAAACACTACTGAAATATTCCAACTCTTGCATTTCAACGAAAGAAATTCAAAATGAACTTTGAAAAATCAAGAAAATGTAACTGTGACAAGGTAAACCACAACCAAACACTACTGAAATATTCCAACTCTTGCATTTCAACGAAAGAAATTCAAAATGAACTTTGAAAAATCAAGAAAATGTAACTGTGACAAGGTAAACCACAACCAAACACTACTGAAATATTCCAACTCTTGCATTTCAACGAAAGAAATTCAAATGAACTTTGAAAAATCAAGAAAATGTAACTGTGACAAGGTAAACCACAACCAAACACTACTGAAATATTCCAACTCTTGCATTTCAACGAAAGAAATTCAAATGAACTTTGAAAAATCAAGAAAATGTAACTGTGACAAGGTAAACCACAACCAAACACTACTGAAATATTCCAACTCTTGCATTTCAACGAAAGAAATTCAAAATGAACTTTGAAAAATCAAGAAAATGTAACTGTGACAAGGTAAACCACAACCAAACACTACTGAAATATTCCAACTCTTGCATTTCAACGAAAGAAATTCAAAATGAACTTTGAAAAATCAAGAAAATGTAACTGTGACAAGGTAAACCACAACCAAACACTACTGAAATATTCCAACTCTTGCATTTCAACGAAAGAAATTCAAAATGAACTTTGAAAAATCAAGAAAATGTAACTGTGACAAGGTAAACCACAACCAAACACTACTGAAATATTCCAACTCTTGCATTTCAACGAAAGAAATTCAAAATGAACTTTGAAAAATCAAGAAAATGTAACTGTGACAAGGTAAACCACAACCAAACACTACTGAAATATTCCAACTCTTGCATTTCAACGAAAGAAATTCAAATGAACTTTGAAAAATCAAGAAAATGTAACTGTGACAAGGTAAACCACAACCAAACACTACTGAAATATTCCAACTCTTGCATTTCAACGAAAGAAATTCAAAATGAACTTTGAAAAATCAAGAAAATGTAACTGTGACAAGGTAAACCACAACCAAACACTACTGAAATATTCCAACTCTTGCATTTCAACGAAAGAAATTCAAAATGAACTTTGAAAAATCAAGAAAATGTAACTGTGACAAGGTAAACCACAACCAAACACTACTGAAATATTCCAACTCTTGCATTTCAACGAAAGAAATTCAAAATGAACTTTGAAAAATCAAGAAAATGTAACTGTGACAAGGTAAACCACAACCAAACACTACTGAAATATTCCAACTCTTGCATTTCAACGAAAGAAATTCAAATGAACTTTGAAAAATCAAGAAAATGTAACTGTGACAAGGTAAACCACAACCAAACACTACTGAAATATTCCAACTCTTGCATTTCAACGAAAGAAATTCAAATGAACTTTGAAAAATCAAGAAAATGTAACTGTGACAAGGTAAACCACAACCAAACACTACTGAAATATTCCAACTCTTGCATTTCAACGAAAGAAATTCAAAATGAACTTTGAAAAATCAAGAAAATGTAACTGTGACAAGGTAAACCACAACCAAACACTACTGAAATATTCCAACTCTTGCATTTCAACGAAAGAAATTCAAAATGAACTTTGAAAAATCAAGAAAATGTAACTGCGACAAGGTAAACCACAACCAAACACTACTGAAATATTCCAACTCTTGCATTTCAACGAACGAAATTCAAAATGAACTTTGAAAAATCAAGAAAATGTAACTGTGACAAGGTAAACCTCAACCAAACACTACTGAAATATTCCAACTCTTGCATTTCAACGAAAGAAATTCAAAATGAACTTTGAAAAATCAAGAAAATGTAACTGAGACAAGGTAAACCACAACCAAACACTACTGAAATATTCCAACTCTTGCATTTCAACGAAAGAAATTCAAAATGAACTTTGAAAAATCAAGAAAATGTAACTGTGACAAGGTAAACCACAACCAAACACTACTGAAATATTCCAACTCTTGCATTTCAACGAAAGAAATTCAAAATGAACTTTGAAAAATCAAGAAAATGTAACTGTGACAAGGTAAACCACAACCAAACACTACTGAAATATTCCAACTCTTGCATTTCAACGAAAGAAATTCAAAGTGAACTTTGAAAAATCAAGAAAATGTAACTGTGACAAGGTAAACCACAACCAAACACTACTGAAATATTCCAACTCTTGCATTTCAACGAAAGAAATTCAAATGAACTTTGAAAAATCAAGAAAATGTAACTGTGACAAGGTAAACCACAACCAAACACTACTGAAATATTCCAACTCTTGCATTTCAACGAAAGAAATTCAAAATGAACTTTGAAAAATCAGGAAAATGTAACTGTGACAAGGTAAACCACAACCAAACACTACTGAAATATTCCAACTCTTGCATTTCAACGAAAGAAATTCAAATGAACTTTGAAAAATCAGAAAATGTAACTGTGACAAGGTAAACCACAACCAAACACTACTGAAATATTCCAACTCTTGCATTTCAACGAAAGAAATTCAAAATGAACTTTGAAAAATCAAGAAAATGTAACTGTGACAAGGTAAACCACAACCAAACACTACTGAAATATTCCAACTCTTGCATTTCAACGAAAGAAATTCAAAATGAACTTTGAAAAATCAAGAAAATGTAACTGTGACAAGGTAAACCACAACCAAACACTACTGAAATATTCCAACTCTTGCATTTCAACGAAAGAAATTCAAAATGAACTTTGAAAAATCAAGAAAATGTAACTGTGACAAGGTAAACCACAACCAAACACTACTGAAATATTCCAACTCTTGCATTTCAACGAAAGAAATTCAAATGAACTTTGAAAAATCAAGAAAATGTAACTGTGACAAGGTAAACCACAACCAAACACTACTGAAATATTCCAACTCTTGCATTTCAACGAAAGAAATTCAAAATGAACTTTGAAAAATCAAGAAAATGTAACTGTGACAAGGTAAACCACAACCAAACACTACTGAAATATTCCAACTCTTGCATTTCAACGAAAGAAATTCAAAATGAACTTTGAAAAATCAAGAAAATGTAACTGTGACAAGGTAAACCACAACCAAACACTACTGAAATATTCCAACTCTTGCATTTCAACGAAAGAAATTCAAAATGAACTTTGAAAAATCAAGAAAATGTAACTGTGACAAGGTAAACCACAACCAAACACTACTGAAATATTCCAACTCTTGCATTTCAACGAAAGAAATTCAAAATGAACTTTGAAAAATCAAGAAAATGTAACTGTGACAAGGTAAACCACAACCAAACACTACTGAAATATTCCAACTCTTGCATTTCAACGAAAGAAATTCAAAATGAACTTTGAAAAATCAAGAAAATGTAACTGTGACAAGGTAAACCACAACCAAACACTACTGAAATATTCCAACTCTTGCATTTCAACGAAAGAAATTCAAAATGAACTTTGAAAAATCAAGAAAATGTAACTGTGACAAGGTAAACCACAACCAAACACTACTGAAATATTCCAACTCTTGCATTTCAACGAAAGAAATTCAAAATGAACTTTGAAAAATCAAGAAAATGTAACTGTGACAAGGTAAACCACAACCAAACACTACTGAAATATTCCAACTCTTGCATTTCAACGAAAGAAATTCAAAATGAACTTTGAAAAATCAAGAAAATGTAACTGTGACAAGGTAAACCACAACCAAACACTACTGAAATATTCCAACTCTTGCATTTCAACGAAAGAAATTCAAAATGAACTTTGAAAAATCAAGAAAATGTAACTGTGACAAGGTAAACCACAACCAAACACTACTGAAATATTCCAACTCTTGCATTTCAACGAAAGAAATTCAAAATGAACTTTGAAAAATCAAGAAAATGTAACTGTGACAAGGTAAACCACAACCAAACACTACTGAAATATTCCAACTCTTGCATTTCAACGAAAGAAATTCAAAATGAACTTTGAAAAATCAAGAAAATGTAACTGTGACAAGGTAAACCACAACCAAACACTACTGAAATATTCCAACTCTTGCATTTCAACGAAAGAAATTCAAAATGAACTTTGAAAAATCAAGAAAATGTAACTGTGACAAGGTAAACCACAACCAAACACTACTGAAATATTCCAACTCTTGCATTTCAACGAAAGAAATTCAAAATGAACTTTGAAAAATCAAGAAAATGTAACTGTGACAAGGTAAACCACAACCAAACACTACTGAAATATTCCAACTCTTGCATTTCAACGAAAGAAATTCAAAATGAACTTTGAAAAATCAAGAAAATGTAACTGTGACAAGGTAAACCACAACCAAACACTACTGAAATATTCCAACTCTTGCATTTCAACGAAAGAAATTCAAAATGAACTTTGAAAAATCAAGAAAATGTAACTGTGACAAGGTAAACCACAACCAAACACTACTGAAATATTCCAACTCTTGCATTTCAACGAAAGAAATTCAAAATGAACTTTGAAAAATCAAGAAAATGTAACTGTGACAAGGTAAACCACAACCAAACACTACTGAAATATTCCAACTCTTGCATTTCAACGAAAGAAATTCAAAATGAACTTTGAAAAATCAAGAAAATGTAACTGTGACAAGGTAAACCACAACCAAACACTACTGAAATATTCCAACTCTTGCATTTCAACGAAAGAAATTCAAAATGAACTTTGAAAAATCAAGAAAATGTAACTGTGACAAGGTAAACCACAACCAAACACTACTGAAATATTCCAACTCTTGCATTTCAACGAAAGAAATTCAAAATGAACTTTGAAAAATCAAGAAAATGTAACTGTGACAAGGTAAACCACAACCAAACACTACTGAAATATTCCAACTCTTGCATTTCAACGAAAGAAATTCAAAATGAACTTTGAAAAATCAAGAAAATGTAACTGTGACAAGGTAAACCACAACCAAACACTACTGAAATATTCCAACTCTTGCATTTCAACGAAAGAAATTCAAAATGAACTTTGAAAAATCAAGAAAATGTAACTGTGACAAGGTAAACCACAACCAAACACTACTGAAATATTCCAACTCTTGCATTTCAACGAAAGAAATTCAAAATGAACTTTGAAAAATCAAGAAAATGTAACTGTGACAAGGTAAACCACAACCAAACACTACTGAAATATTCCAACTCTTGCATTTCAACGAAAGAAATTCAAAATGAACTTTGAAAAATCAAGAAAATGTAACTGTGACAAGGTAAACCACAACCAAACACTACTGAAATATTCCAACTCTTGCATTTCAACGAAAGAAATTCAAAATGAACTTTGAAAAATCAAGAAAATGTAACTGTGACAAGGTAAACCACAACCAAACACTACTGAAATATTCCAACTCTTGCATTTCAACGAAAGAAATTCAAAATGAACTTTGAAAAATCAAGAAAATGTAACTGTGACAAGGTAAACCACAACCAAACACTACTGAAATATTCCAACTCTTGCATTTCAACGAAAGAAATTCAAAATGAACTTTGAAAAATCAAGAAAATGTAACTGTGACAAGGTAAACCACAACCAAACACTACTGAAATATTCCAACTCTTGCATTTCAACGAAAGAAATTCAAAATGAACTTTGAAAAATCAAGAAAATGTAACTGTGACAAGGTAAACCACAACCAAACACTACTGAAATATTCCAACTCTTGCATTTCAACGAAAGAAATTCAAAATGAACTTTGAAAAATCAAGAAAATGTAACTGTGACAAGGTAAACCACAACCAAACACTACTGAAATATTCCAACTCTTGCATTTCAACGAAAGAAATTCAAAATGAACTTTGAAAAATCAAGAAAATGTAACTGTGACAAGGTAAACCACAACCAAACACTACTGAAATATTCCAACTCTTGCATTTCAACGAAAGAAATTCAAAATGAACTTTGAAAAATCAAGAAAATGTAACTGTGACAAGGTAAACCACAACCAAACACTACTGAAATATTCCAACTCTTGCATTTCAACGAAAGAAATTCAAAATGAACTTTGAAAAATCAAGAAAATGTAACTGTGACAAGGTAAACCACAACCAAACACTACTGAAATATTCCAACTCTTGCATTTCAACGAAAGAAATTCAAAATGAACTTTGAAAAATCAAGAAAATGTAACTGTGACAAGGTAAACCACAACCAAACACTACTGAAATATTCCAACTCTTGCATTTCAACGAAAGAAATTCAAATGAACTTTGAAAAATCAAGAAAATGTAACTGTGACAAGGTAAACCACAACCAAACACTACTGAAATATTCCAACTCTTGCATTTCAACGAAAGAAATTCAAAATGAACTTTGAAAAATCAAGAAAATGTAACTGTGACAAGGTAAACCACAACCAAACACTACTGAAATATTCCAACTCTTGCATTTCAACGAAAGAAATTCAAATGAACTTTGAAAAATCAAGAAAATGTAACTGTGACAAGGTAAACCACAACCAAACACTACTGAAATATTCCAACTCTTGCATTTCAACGAAAGAAATTCAAAATGAACTTTGAAAAATCAAGAAAATGTAACTGTGACAAGGTAAACCACAACCAAACACTACTGAAATATTCCAACTCTTGCATTTCAACGAAAGAAATTCAAAATGAACTTTGAAAAATCAAGAAAATGTAACTGTGACAAGGTAAACCACAACCAAACACTACTGAAATATTCCAACTCTTGCATTTCAACGAAAGAAATTCAAAATGAACTTTGAAAAATCAAGAAAATGTAACTGTGACAAGGTAAACCACAACCAAACACTACTGAAATATTCCAACTCTTGCATTTCAACGAAAGAAATTCAAAATGAACTTTGAAAAATCAAGAAAATGTAACTGTGACAAGGTAAACCACAACCAAACACTACTGAAATATTCCAACTCTTGCATTTCAACGAAAGAAATTCAAAATGAACTTTGAAAAATCAAGAAAATGTAACTGTGACAAGGTAAACCACAACCAAACACTACTGAAATATTCCAACTCTTGCATTTCAACGAAAGAAATTCAAAATGAACTTTGAAAAATCAAGAAAATGTAACTGTGACAAGGTAAACCACAACCAAACACTACTGAAATATTCCAACTCTTGCATTTCAACGAAAGAAATTCAAAATGAACTTTGAAAAATCAAGAAAATGTAACTGTGACAAGGTAAACCACAACCAAACACTACTGAAATATTCCAACTCTTGCATTTCAACGAAAGAAATTCAAAATGAACTTTGAAAAATCATGAAAATGTAACTGTGACAAGGTAAACCACAACCAAACACTACTGAAATATTCCAACTCTTGCATTTCAACGAAAGAAATTCAAAATGAACTTTGAAAAATCAAGAAAATGTAACTGTGACAAGGTAAACCACACCCAAACACTACTGAAATATTCCAACTCTTGCATTTCAACGAAAGAAATTCAAAATGAACTTTGAAAAATCAAGAAAATGTAACTGTGACAAGGTAAACCACAACCAAACACTACTGAAATATTCCAACTCTTGCATTTCAACGAAAGAAATTAAAAATGAACTTTGAAAAATCAAGAAAATGTAACTGTGACAAGGTAAACCACAACCAAACACTTCTGAAATATTCCAACTCTTGCATTTCAACGAAAGAAATTCAAAATGAACTTTGAAAAATCAAGAAAATGTAACTGTGACAAGGTAAACCACAACCAAACACTACTGAAATATTCCAACTCTTGCATTTCAACGAAAGAAATTCAAAATGAACTTTGAAAAATCAAGAGAATGTAACTGTGACAAGGTAAACCACAACCAAACACTTCTGAAATATTCCAACTCTTGCATTTCAACGAAAGAAATTCAAAATGAACTTTGAAAAATCAAGAAAATGTAACTGTGACAAGGTAAACCACAACCAAACACTACTGAAATATTCCAACTCTTGCATTTCAACGAAAGAAATTCAAAATGAACTTTGAAAAATCAAGAAAATGTAACTGTGACAAGGTAAACCACAACCAAACACTACTGAAATATTCCAACCCTTGCATTTCAACGAAAGAAATTCAAAAATGAACTTTGAAAAATCAGGCCTTTGGGGTGCCGGGGGCCCTTTGGGGGGGGGGGGCGGGGGGAGGGGGTCGTTCTGTGTCTCAATGCACAAAAAATATTAGAAAATGGGGGAGGGGGAGGGGGAGGAGAGGGGGGAGGAGGGGGGAGGGGGAGGGGAGGGGAGGGGAGGGGAGGGGAAGGTGAGGAGGGGGGAGATGGAGGGAGAGGGGCCCTTTGGGGGGCAAAGGGGGGGGACCCTTTGGGGCCCGGGGGGGTCTGGGGGACCCTTGAGGGCCGGGTGGCCCTTTGGGAGCCCGGTGGACCTTTGAGGACCTGTGGCTTCCTTCGGGGTTGGGGTAGGGGGATTGGAACCCTTTGTGGTTGGGGTAGGGGGATCGGAACCCTTTGGGGTCGGGTAGGGGACCTTACAACACTGTTAAAATACAACTTGTGTATTATAACGACCATAGAGTTTTACCCTCAAATTCTCTTCTAAAACCATTTCTAAAATCTTCTTTTAAAATGTCTCTAACTGTTTCGCCGAAATAATTCCATAACCTCTCTAAAACGGTTTCGCCCAAATAATCCCTAAACGTAATTTCAGCGTGTTCCTTTTGTTTGGCATCTCTGTGCTTTCACATTTCAAATTTCTAGGAAACCCTTTCCTACGTTAATCTCTTCATCTCATAAATTTTCCTAGCTAAACTATTAAGGTTTCGTTAGAATATCAATTTATCTCTCCGACTTAAAGCTCAGTGAAGCCGTATTTAAAAATAGAATTTCTATCTCTTTAGACTCCCGCATAATTCCAAGATAACAAGTGATGTCATTTATAATTCCTGACACTAAAGATCAATGAAGCCCTATTTAAAAATAGAATATTAATTTTTCTCTCTGACCTAAAGAACGTTTATCCCTCAGACCTAAGATTAAAGAAGCCATAATGTTTCTTAATTCCCCCTTCGTGAATCAATAATTCCCCCTAGCGATTATGTAAATCAATTTCTCAGGTTAGGCTAGCCAAACAACAATGAAGCCATGTTTGTTTCTTAATTCCCCCTTCGTGAATCAATAATTTCCCGCCGAATATGTAAATCAATTTCTCAGGTTAGGCTAGCCAAACAACAATGAAGCCATGTTTGTTTCTTAATTCCCCCTTCGTGAACCAATAATTCCCCCATCGATTATGTAAATCACTCCAATGTCATTACACCTGGACAAACAACAATGAAGCCATGTTTGTTTCTTAATTCCCCCTTCGTGAACCAATAATTCCCCCATCGATTATGTAAATCACCCCAATGTCATTACACCTGGACAAACAACAATGAAGCCATGTTTGTTTCTTAATTCTCCTTGGAAACAATAAATTAACCACGTGTTTCCAACCTTGGAAAAGAGGTCATTGACACACTTTGATTACTGACAGGACCACGTGGTAATGTTCGGAGTAGCACCCCCCTTTCTACTATGGTGGGCGTGAGAGGGGCGGTAGTCGCTCTCCAGTCACTTTCAAGTATTAAAAATGGCCCTAGCCCTTTCAATTTTCAATCAAATGAGCCCTTTTGAAGTTTCTACGACAAAACTAGGAATAAAAATCTTATATGCTCCAGGGCATAACTTACAACCCTTGCCCTGAGTGCTGGGGAGTGTGTGTCTTTCTCAAAGACCTAATTTCCAGAACTTTCTACTACGTGAACAAAATGGTTATCTGAAAATTTTTATTGTATGAGTTTGGAGGATGGTGGGTGTGAGAGGGGGAATATATTAGAATTCACTTAATTATTATAATAATTATTATAATATATATTATTATAAATATTATATAATATTTATATTATAATATTATAATAATTAATTATTTATAAATATTTATATATAATATTTATATTATATAATTTTTATTATATATTTATTATATTATATATATATATATTATTATATAAATATATTATATATTATATTATAATTAATTATTAATTATATATTTAATTATTATTAATATATTATGAAATATATTATTATATTATTAATTATATATTATATTATATATTATTATAAATTATTATTAATATAATAAATATAATTATTATATAATTATAATATATATTTATATAATATATATATTTATATTATAATATATATTATATATATTATATTAATTATAATATAATATATATAATATTATTAATATTATTATAATATTATATATAATTATTATATTATATATATATTATATTATATATTATATTATATAATATATTAATATATATTTATTATAATATTATTATATAATTATATAATTATTATATATAATATATTATATTATAATTATAATATATATTATATATATTATAATAATATAATATATATTATATATTATAATTATATATATAATTATATAATTAATATTATATAATATATATTATTAATTAATATATTTATATAATTATATATTATAAATTATATAATATTATATTATAATATTATTATAATTATTATATATATATTAAATTAATTATAATAATATATTTATATATTAATATATAATAATTATATATAATATTATATCTTAGTATATAATATTATAATAAATATTATATATATTATAATTATTAATTATTATATATAATATTATATATAATATATATAATATATTATTAATATTATAATTATATTTATTATAATATATTATATTAATATATAATATTTATAAATATTATATAATATTATAATTATTATATATATTATATATATAATTATATTATATATTAAATATTATAATTATATAAATATATTATATTATAATATTAATATTAATATAATTATATTATAATTAATTATATATATAATTATTAATATTATATAATAATTTATATAATATAATAATATATTTATATATTAATATTTTATTATAATAATATATATATATAATAATATAAATATTAAATTATAATATTATTATTTATTATTAATATTAATTATATATATATATAATATATTATATAATTATATTAATATATAATTATTAATATAATTTATAATATATATATATTAAATATTATATATATTATATTATAATATAATTTATATATAAATATATATATAATTATTATTAAATATTATATATTATTAATTATAATTATTATTATATATAATATATTAATATATTATATATATATATAAATAATATATATATTAATTATATATATAATATTATATATATATATTATAATATATTTATATTATAATAATATTAATATTATAATTATATAATTATTATAATATAATATTATTAATTATTATATTATATTATTATAAATTATATATAATATATAATAATATTATATATAATTATAATATTATATATATTATATATATATAATTATAATATATATTATATAATTAATTAATATATTATAATTATATAATTATAATATTATAATATATTATATATATATAATTAATATATATATTATTTATATATATTATATATAATTATAATATTATATATTATATATATATTAATATATAATTAATATATTATATATATTATATATAATAATTTAATTTAATATATTATAATATATTATATAATTATATATATATTATTTATATATATATTATATTATATATATTTATAATATAATTATATAATATAATATTATATATATTATATATAATATAATTATATATATTATATATTATATAATATTATAATTATATATTATATAATTATTTATATATAATATTATAATTAATATTTATATATTATATATATAATATATTAATATATATTAATATTATATATAATATTATATATAATATATTAATATATTATTATATATTATTATATATATATTATATTATAATATTATAATATATTTATATAATATATTATATATATAATTATATATTATTATATATATTATATATAATTATATATAATTATATTATATAATAATATATATTATTATATTATAAATATATTATATAATATTATAAATATATAATTATTATAATTATATATATATATAATTATATAATATATTATATATATATATAATATATTATATAATTATTAATATAAATTATATAATTATATATTATATATTATAAATAATTATATAATATTAATTATATAATATATAATTATTATTATATAATATATTATAATATAATTAGTTATTAATATAATTATATATATAATATTATATAATATTATATAATATAATATATAATATATATAATTAATATTATATTAATATATAATATATAATATTATAATTATATATAATATATTATATATTAATATATATATATTAATATATATAAATAATTATATAATATATATTATAATATTATATATTAATAATATATATATATAATTATATTATATATTATAATATATTAATTAATTATTATAATATATTATATAATTATATATATATAATATTAATATTATTATAATATATAATTATATTATATAATTATATATATATAATATATAAATTAATATTATTATAATAATTATTATAATATATTAAATATATATATATTATAATTAATATTATTAATATATTATATTATATATATTATTATTAGAATTTCACTTATTTTCAATTATTATCAGTTAGGAGTCAATGAGGAGAATATTAAGGAGGAAAATTATAGAGATGATTCTGATAAAGAAAAAAGTAGAATATTAGTAGGGTCGAATGAGGGATGAAGAGTAAGAGAGAAATATAATAAATGAGATGATAGCTATTAAGAAAGTAAAGAAGAGGAGTGAGGAGAGAAGTAGGAAATAATAGATTGAATATATGTGTTTTGGTGGTTTTTAACAAAAATTGTTTTTTATATGATAGATAGTATAGTAGATATAATATGGATAAGTATTCTGATATAGAAAAATAATATAGTTATTACTGAAGTATAGAATACGTAGTATTAATGAATAGTAGTAGTTAAATGAAGGAGTGTAGGAAATGAGGCAATAGGTAGGAATATGATATAGAGAGTAAAAATATAATTATTGATGATCTGTAGCAAGAGGTAATTATGATATTAGGAATTGTGCGTAATGAGTGATAGGAGGGCTAATTAATAAAGCTTAATAAATAGAGGAAAGTGTAAGAAATGATAAAGGATGAAGTGAGATAGATAATGAAATGAGGGATGGAAGTGATAGATGATGTAAGTAAGAGAATATTAGGAGAATGATGAGGAGGAGGAGATTAGAGTAAAAGATATAGTGTTGTTTAGGATTGAGGTAAGATGCAATAGAGTATACAAAAATAAATGGAGTATGAATAATGAGTAAGAGATTATTTAGTGAAATTAGTAATAAGTATCATGGGATATGATGATAGTAGTAATGGAGGAGGAGGAGTACCAGGAAGGAGGAAGGAGTTAGGAGTAGTATTAGGTGATATTATAAATTAAGTATATGTAACGTAAGTAGGTCGTATATTAGAGGATAGTAAATAAGAGGAAAAATCATAAGATAATTAGTGTAATTATGTAAGATAGGAGATGAGTAGTAATAGAGGTGAGATGAGGGAATTGTAATGAGAGTTAGTAGTTAATCAGATGAAAGAATGATACTAATATTATATTCGAGTAGGATGAATTAAGAGATAAGGTAGATAGTAGTAAGTAGGAGTAGTAGTAAATTGATATATGAAAAGAATATTGATATTATTATAGATAGAGTATTAATAAGATTAAGGATGTAATATTAGTAACGAAGGAAATGAGGAAGATTAATTAAAGGGAGAGGATGATAAGAAAGTATTATAGTATTAAGTAAGAGAGGCGTATATAGTATAATATATATAGTATTTCATATATTATATTATATATTATATATAATATATATATATTATATATATAATTATATTATAATTTATATATATATTATTAGTATATATTATATATATTAATTATATAATATATTATATTATTATTTATTATATAATTATATATATATTATATTATATATTTAATATATATAATATATATATTATAATATATAATATTATAATATTATATTTATATTATATATTATATATATATATATATATTATATAATATATATATTATATTATATATATTAATAATATATATATATATTATATTAATAATAATTATATTATTATATATTATTATAATATATTATAATATATATTATAAATAATTACTATATTATATTAATATATTATATAATTATAATATATATAATATATAATTAATAATATATTATAATTATAATATTATATATTATATATTATATATATTATATAATATTATATATTATATTATATTATTAATATATATATATTATATATTATATTAATATATTATATATATTATTATATATAATATTATAATTATATTATATTATAATTATATATTATAATATATAATTATATATATTATATATAATATATATTATATATATATTATATATTATATATATTATTATTATATAATATTAATAATTATTATATATTATATATATATATTAATTATATAATAATATATTATATAATTATTAATTATTATAATAATTATTAGTATAATTATATATTTATAATATTATATATATATAATATTTATATTATATATATTATATTATTAATTATATATTATAATTATATATATAATTTATAATAATTATATAATATATTATATTATATATATATTAAATTATTATATAATTATTATCATACTATTATATAATTATTATATATATAATATATTATTAATTATATATTTAATATATATTATATATTATATATATTATATATAATTATATATTATATAATATTATTAATATATAATATATAATTAATTATATATTATATTATTAATTATATTAATATTTATATTATTATTATATATTATATTAATTATATAAATTATAATTATATATAATTAGTTAATTTAATATATAAATTATATAATTAAATAATTATTTATATAATTAATATAATTATATTATAATATTATATATTAATATATTAATATATTATATAATATTAATTATAATAATTATTAATATTATATAATATTATTAATTATAATTATTATAATATAAATAATATATAATATAATATATATTATAATTTTTATATAGTATTAGTTTATTATAATAGTTACCTTCCAGTCACGTTTGACTATTACAAAGGGCACTAGCCCTCTCAATTTCCAATTGAATGAGGCCCTTTTGAAGTTTTACGACAACTCTATCTATAAAAGCCTTATATGCCCCCAGGGCAGAACTTATAACCTTCGCCTTTGGGGCTCTGGGGGTTTGTCATCCTTAAATACATAATTTCCAGAACTTTCAACAACGTTGAACAAAATGGCTATCTCTCAACTTCGATTGAATGTTTTTGGGGAAATGGTGGGCCTAAGAGGGGGGTTAATTACTCTCCACTCGCTTTCGACTATTAAAAAGGCCAATTTCAATTTCCAATCAAATGAGCGCTTTTTGAAATTTCTATAACAAATTTCTATATAAACTTTATATGCCCCCAGGGAATAACTTACAACCCTTGCACTGAGGGCTCTGAGGGGGTTATCATCCTAAAAGACCTAATTTCACAAACTTTCAATAACGTTGAACAAAATGGATATCTCAAAATTTTGATTGGATGTGTTTGGGAAAATGTTGGGTGTGAGAGGGGCGTTAGTCGCTCTCCAATCACTTTCAACTATTAAAAAAGGCACTAGCCCTTTCAATTTCCAATTGAATGGGCCCTTTTAAAGTTTATAAACTTTCAATAAAAACCCTACATGCCCCCAGGGCAGAAATTACAACCCTTGCCCTGAGGGCTGTGGGGGGGGGAGGGATTGTCATGCTTAAAGACCCAATTTCCAAAACTTTCAACTACGTTGAATAAAATGGAAAAACAAAATTTCTATTTGGAAATCAACTACGCTGAACAAAATGGCTATCTCAAAATTTTGATTGGATGTGTTTTGAGAAATGGTGGGCGTGGAAGCGGTGTTAGTTGCCTCCCTATCACTTTTGACTATTAAAAAGGGCACAAGTCACTCTGATTTCCTTTTCGAAGTTTCTACGACAACTTCTTCGTTACGAAGTGCCTTGCTCTAAAGGAAAGAATAATAAATGATTCATTGTGCCAACATCGTTCTCATATTCCCTCAGGGCATAACTTAAAACCCTTGCCCGAGGATTTTGGGGGAGTGTCCTCCTCAAAAACATATTTTCTATCTGGAAAGCAACTACGCTGAACAAAATGGCCATCTCAAAATTTTGATTGGATGTGTTTGGGGGAATGATGGGCGTGGGGGGGGAGGTAGTTGCACTCCAATCACTTTCGACTATTAAAAAGGACACTAGCCACTGCAATTTCCAATTGAATGAGTCCTTTTCGAGGTTTCTACGACAACTCGTTCGATACAAAGTGCCCGGGTATGGAGGGAAAAAAAAAACATTGTGCCCAAATCGTTCTTTACTTGGGCAGCGCTATCGCGCCGCCTATGATTTGTCTATTCTGACTGAGTACTAAAAACTGATGAGAGTCAAAACTGGCGCCAGTACAAAAAACATCGTCCAGTGTCATCTAAAATGTCAACAGTGTTATCTGGCGTCTGGCGACTTATTTTGGAAAGTCGTAATTCTTTTGAGCTTTAAAACTCTTATAATCGTGTGCAATCACTCCTCTCCTTAGCTAGCTACAATAACAACACAAGAGTAATACCATTCAATTTGCCGTTCAACCACAGTTACCAGATAAGGCGCATTGGGGGTACTTTTTTGAGTTGGTTGCGCATTGTTTTTTTTGTTTTTTAAATTGACGTATTCTGCCGTGTCTTTTTTAAGGAATAACATGCATTCGTCACACTTTCACAAGAAAAATGACATTTTTGGTGTAATTTCACTTTTATGATGGCGCAACTTTAAGCAGGATATCTGGTAACTCTGCTTTCGACGCTTCTCCAGCTATGTCCAGGCATTAGGGAAGGGGGAAGGCTGAGATTCCATTATATATATATATATATATATATATATATATATATATATATATATATATATATATATATATATTGTATATATATATATATATAT